>VYXD01001807.1:544606-611376 GCA_013397195.1 Hylia prasina | reverse complement strand
AAAAAATAAAAAAACCTCTTTTTTTTTTTTTTTTTTTTTTTTTTAAAGTAAATGGGTGTTGGGTCAGCCAGCTAGTGTGTCTGAACTATGCTTTTGAATGAATGTGAGATCTTACAAAAACAGCTTCCCTGATGGGAAAACAGGGAAAAGCTGTTGCACTTTCTAATGCAAAACAACTTCGACTGGTAACACCAGTATTGGCATTTTCATTTGATCATAGTTCACTGCAGGGGCTTTTCCTTTTCTAAAAAGAATTGATGCAAAAGAGTATAATAAATGTTTTGAAAATCAGATCTGTAACTAAATAAGTCATAAGAAGCATTGGAAAAACATGCCTGAATTTGAATAATCATTCTACCAAATAGAATCTTGCTATTGTTTACTTACTTTAGAAGGGGAAAAATATCTATATAGAGATATAGGTATAGATGGAGATAGAGATAGAAATTTCAATCTGTCATTTATGTAATAATCATATAAATATATATTACCTTAGTACATGGATTAGTTTTAAAATTTAAACTGGAAACACTGAAACATTTCCTATATCTTTGCAAGTTATTTACCAAACAATAGTAAAGACTAGCATAGAACAGTTACATTTTACTAGTCTCTTTCTATGCTGTGCTACCTCATAGATTAATTATTTTCCAACACTTTCAAAAGAATTGTAGCCGTCAAGATAAACTTCCAGGAAAATCAGTGAAAAAGTTGATTTCAATGGGAGAAAGCCAGTGCAATTTCAGAAAGACCAAAAATCCAAACCAAATGACAAATACAAATTGCCAAATCCTGAATATTTCAGAACCTTGCAAAGCTTATAAGGTTATTTTTCTTTAATGTTCATGGAATTATACTATAGCTCTTTGAGATGTAAATTTGGCCTGATGACCCCTTCTCTGGCTAATTATCACTGGCTTCAGCACTCTACTTTATGATTATAATTGGCTCAACTTGTACAATGAACTCTTTTTTAAATTATTTGACTTCATAAAAACCCCTCACTATGTAGCATTGTTTTTCTTTGCTAAGGAGATAAATGAATTTAGGGATGTGTTCCAATGAACCATTTAAGTGGGTTCACACCCTGAAATACTTGAAGAGCCCCATGGGCTTCTCCTGTCCAGGCTATACTCATCACTGTGATATTCAAATGCTAAACAAATTTATTTCATAATTTTGCTTTCCCTTTCCATTTTTTCTACCCACCTTCTCCTCCTCCCCCTCATACATAGAATGATAGAATCATTTAGGTTGAAAAGACACCTAAGATCACTGTTCATAGTACTATGTCTGTTCAAAGACTACAAAACAGTCTATTAGCCAATTTGTAGAAGATTTGTAGAAGATACCTTCTACATTTGTAGAAGATATTTTGGAGCCACAGCTTTGTTTGCTAGAGCATCCTGAGCTTACCAGAAGCAATCTCAATCCATAGTGCATTTTGTTTGAAAAACAGCTGAATTCATGCGGTAACCTTAGTGGAGACATTGGATTTGTAGGGCTTATGGTGTATTTCCATGCAAGGAATTGCTGTAGGGAGAGTTGCTGCCTTTTCCCGCACGTTTCAAACATGGCTGGGAAAAGTGGCCAAGGTTCCAGTCTCTCTCAAGGTCCCTGAGACCTCTGCCCACCTTTTCCAGTGATAGTTCCCTGTTCAACAGAGGGAATCCATTTTCTCTGTGAGCCATGCATTAGTTAGATTTGAGGTTGTTCTGGTACCTCTGAATTCTGTCAAATTGGGCCAGCCACTGAGATCCGCGCCAGCAAGCGTCTCTGTGGAGGCCCAGGGGCCTGCCACCAAGAGAGATACACTTTTAGATTAGGGTGAGCTAAACCTGCCTCCCATGGGCCTTTGCAGCCACATGTTAATACTTCTTAGGTTTCATTGTTTCATTGTTTTGTCAAGTTATGTCACACTGTCCAGCCCCCATTCACCATATATGCACCCCTCCTAGAATGTTCTTCCTTCCCTTGAACCCCATTGGGTTATTTTTGCTGCAGTGTTCCACACCTGTGATCCCATTAGTCCCCCCGGTTCCTGGCCACCCCTCTGCACCACTTTTCCCTATTGGAAAATTGGACCTTGGCCCTCAGAAACATCCCTTTTATCTGGTGTATAACCCTGGATCCTCGGCCCATTTTGTCTCTCGTCCCTGGAGCACATTCAAGGCTGTGCCCACAATGCACGTGCCAACAACAAACAGCGCTGGGATTTCCAAACAGGACCTCATCTCCTTGTCTTTATCGTCAGCCCTGCATTAGCAGAGTGCTCCGGGCCCCAGAGGTGCAGGTTGCTCTCGGGGACGTGCTGCAGCACGATGCAACAGGTCTCAAATGCTGTGCAATTGTCGTGGGTTATGGAACCAAAAATGTGTATTCTATTTTCATCTGCTGAAAGCAGCTGGGGAAATGTTTTGGTATTTTTTTTTCCTTATGTCCTGTTTCTCTTGGGGGAAGAGGGGAGATGCCTTTCTGATAATGGTTCAGCTGTTAAAACTGGGTGGGGTATTGTTTCTTATCTCTTTCACCACCCATCCTCCCTCCAGGGGGATATCTTCTGCTAATGGGCTACTAAGGCTCACCAATTACACATTTACATCATCCCATTGTGAGATGCTCCACTCAGTGGTGGGGGGTCCAGGGTCCCTACCTAGATAAAAACTGAGACTCAGAACACCAAGCATCCTGTTTTCCACTGGATTCCAGAGGAAGATCGGACCCATCTCACCATCACTGGACCCTTTCTTCAATGGGATCATCTCTACTCCAACAAAACCCAACGGGATCATCTCTACTCCAACAGAACCACATCTGTTTCTCCAGGAGGACTGCTTCCAAACACCCTGACCAACAGGGTGTCAGGTTGTGTCCCTGACTCTGTCAGGGTTTTCTGGGCTTTTTGTTTGTTGTTTACTTGTCTTTTTCTGTACTATTACATTTGTATTTTTAATATTCCTAGTAAAAGAACTGTTATTCCTATTCCCAAAATCTTTGCCTGAAAGCCCTTAATTGCAAAATTATAATAATTAGGAGGGAAGGGGGTTTACATTCTCCATTCCAAGGAAACTTCAGCTTTCCCTAGCGGATACCTGTCTTCTAAACCAAGACAGCAATACTTTGAGCTGAGGTTGAGCCAATGCTGTGACAGGAGAGGCTCCTCTAGGCCTAGTTTTCCTTGTGATACTCAAAGAGGCAACAGTAAGAAAGGAGATTTGACATATAATGTATCTTCAAAGGTGTTGAGGCACCTTTATGTGATATTGCTTTCATAGTGTTCCCTGGAGTTATTATTGGTTCCACCTACACTAATTCACTCTCACAGAGCCTGACTCAGAAAAGAACTAGTGCTTGTTTCATCTGACAATATCCTAAAAATTAACAAAAATGAGTGAAAAATAGCTGAAGAGGTTATTTTCTGATGTCTACTTTTAATAGGAAAAGGAAATTCCACTGATTTTTTTTCTTCTAACTACATATGGTATTTTGTCAGGTGTGACTCTCAAATGTATTCATTGAAAAAAAGGATATGCTTTTTAAAAAAGAATACTGCAGTACCTGGGCACAAAATTTGCAGAGGTGAACAACCACATGCAGCAGTCTTTACTCGGTCTTGATACAAAGGTCCTTGCTAAAACATCAGTAGGGTTATATTAAAAGAACCAATTGAGGGACTGGGTCAAGTTAAGGCATTTTGGCATCCACAAAATAGAACAGTACTCTAAAAGTTCAATAAAGGCTGTTGAAGCTTAACAACCAGCAAGATGTTGTGTAGGTGTGTTTGTGAAAGAGAGAAGCATGCAAGAAAGTGTCCAAGGAAGATGCTTGCCTGGAACTGGTAGCAGATTTAAAACCGTGTGGGGTTGATAGACTCAGCAGGATCTCAGTAATCTTAATAAGCCTGGAAAAATACTTGCAGTACTTATCAAGTCAAATTAACCTCCATTAACTCTTGGTTTCTTCTTGTGCACACTTATAAGATCTAAGGTTTTCATCCTCACTTCACTGTTAGGATGGAGACATGCTTTATGACACTGAAAATTCTCAGCAGCGACTATAGCACACTTCTTGTCTCTGCCTGCACAGAGTGGTCACAACCTTGCTGCCTATCCACAGTGGCTAAAGATAGATTATGTCTGCTGCAGAAAAATCAAATAAGGATCAAAGCAGTTTATTGATTTATTAACAGCACCTAATTAACCAGCAATGAGTGAACAATACTTTAGGGATCAATACCAGCACGACAACAGATGTACCACAACTCTAGACTCTCCCACATGACATAGCACTTACATGGCTTCAAGCACACCAGCAGCACCTTTGAAACCAAGTCTGTTGCTACATCAAGGCCACATAGAACTGCTTTTCCACATAATTTGCTTTTAGCTCATAAAGACGAATTAATTTGTGGAAGGGTTATAATCTTGTGGTAAATCAATCCAGAATTACAAAGGTATGCAGAGATGCTTAGAAGCATCTTTGGGTTGAATCTGTAAAACGGCACCAATCCCAGCCCGGGACAGGATAACCGAGCTGGAAAATTCAGCCACTTCTGTGGTTTTTCCCACAGAGATACTGTCCTGGGCACTGGATGTGAGCTCGCTCAGAGGGCCAGTCCCAACTTGTGCCGAAACCCCATGTGGTAGCAGACCTGGAGTGGCGGCGCTGGTTTTGGCAGGACGGTTCCTGGTGACCCACTCAGAGGCAGGATGAAGCAGTGGAGACAAGAAACCATTTCTGCTGGGGGCTCAGTCCATTGGTTTAATTTCCCCCGCAGGGGCTCCAGACAGATGTTACCTTCTTGCCATTTCACCCAGCAGAACCCCAAGCACATGGCACCCTTCCCTTTCATCTGGGAGGGGCAAGGGAAAGGGTTCTGTCCCCAACAATCCCACAGGGGGGGCAGTGACTTGGGGACAGACAGACAGTCTAAGGGTCAAATCCCCTTTGGGGAAGGGAGGGCTTCTTCTGTTATAGCCAATCCCTTCGACAGGTCTCCCTGGAATTCTTCCAGGGGTGCCTGAGAAGCCCCTTATATTAAAATCAAGTCCCTTGGGATTGGCAGGAGTATTCCTGGGGTTGTGGGAGGGGAAACCCAAGAGAAACCTGGCTGAAAACACAATGGTACAAATCTGGATGAATACTGTGGGTTGAATCTGGATACCGAAGCAAACTTTTTAGCACTGTGATCAGCTCTTCCTGAGAGAGAACTGCAGTGCTGACCTGTAATTCTTCTGTCCACTTCCAGCCCATTCAAAATGTAGTGTGAGAAGCCAGCATGAGCAAGGATTGCTTTGTCAGAGAAGCTGGTACAGAAACTTCTTTTACTATTTTTGCTTTTCATTGCAAGAGCAACCTTTCAAAGATACTGACCTGTAAAATTCCAAGTCCAAGCCACTGGCATTTTTTTTGGGGATGAGGAATTTTTGTAGGGTTGGTGGTAGGATTTCTCTGGAAGTGACTTTTGCAGAGCAAAGGGCCAAGGGATGCAAACAATACGGGAAAAATTTGATTGCATTTTCTTTCAACTTTTGCCCAACAATACCACAAGTAATTGAATGACACATCTTAATTTCTTTCTGTATTGGTGCTAAACCTTGTTACCCTTGCTTTTTGCAGACACTTTCTTCTAGTGATGATGAATGTTGTACAAATAGCATAGGCATAATAAATCGGTTCTTAATTTCCTTCTAGCTGATCTTGGATTTGGCTGGTGGCTATAAGTGAAGCAAATGTACTAGAAAAACAAATGGTAGGTTTTGATTGTCATCGCCAAATAGTCATTATGAGTGTTAATCACCAGAAGTGAATTCTAGTGTATACTTAACTGCACACCTGTCTGACATCTGGAAAATTGAACTAATTCGTTTTCTGAAAGGAACTCCAACTTGGAAATCACATTTGCGTTTGGCAGTGTTATGCCTACTATTGTTACAAATAGCCCTGAGGAAGATTAGAATGGAAGGAAATAAAGGCAATCTCCTTTGTTTTGCAGGTTGTGTATTTTGTGGTTTTGACAGCACCAGGAGGGAGTTATTTGCCTTGTTTATCAGCACAGAGCTCACATGCAGTTCCAAGAGTGCTCCTTCAATGCTTGCCACAGGGACTGCAAGGGAAGAGTTACACAGCAGAGATTATGGGAAGGCAATGCTGCAGGAGGATGGGCACCAGGGCTGGGGAGGGGGTGCAGCTTGGGATGGAAGAGTGAACCCCGTTGTTTGGTGTGTTTCTCCACTCCTTACGAGTGCCCTGGTGAAAGCAGAGTAAACAAATGAAGGTTTCATGCTGTGCCTTCCAAAAGTGTTGAAAACTCCTTTGGGAGGTTTTCCAGATTAAAATAGCCAATTTATTAGTGGCACTGTTTCAAAATCTTCAGAATCATCTGGTGAGTTTGTTTCTCTTGAGCAAAAAGGAGAGGACTACATCTCGTGTATCATCCACAGCTTCTCAGGACTCCTTAAGCCCACCAGCATCTAAATACAGGTCTTGCTAGTAAACCATAAAAGTGAGTGTCCAAGAATCAGTGTGCCAGAGATTAAATGAACACATGTATCCTAATATAAATTCATTTTATATCAGCTACTTTTTAGTTTTTATAGCCTTTAATTCATCTACCTGTAAATAAAAGAATATACCTTCTATCACTGCAAGTGACAACTATTATACCATAATTTTTTATTTTCTTTCTTAAAAAAATATGGAGGATCTTATGGGCCAATATATTTCTTCCATATATCTTAGCTGTTTTGTCATAATAGCAATACCTAAAAAAATTAAAATTACACATTACAGAAAATGAATCAGACAACTGATTTTAATTTTGGATTTTTTTAGTCCTCTCATAATGTGTGATTGAAAGTTTGTGAGGTGCTTAGTGTAGTTTATAAAATCCTGTCAAGCTTGTAACTTTGGCAAAGAAAGACTTCTTAATACACAGTTTTTAATGTGAAATTACCATATTCTCTCTTAGCAAGAGAGGTCTTTTTCAGCAGCTAAAATTAACTGTTGAAAAACGTTGGAAATGTGCATGGTAATGAGTTCATTCCTGTCAAAATGAAATCATTAATATTAATTTTTATCCTCCTTTGAGTGACTCCTGCACCATTTTTCAAGTTAGGAAAGAAGTTAGAAAATTTGCAAGACCATTTCCAGCAATACAGGGGTAGCAGGTCTCCCACAATCACCAAAAGACTATTTTAATGTCTTGACTTCTCTGTTGAAAACTACTTATTTCACTGTTTAGCTTTTCCTCTTGTTATTTACATATTTACATATATAACTGCAAGGCTGTTAACTTATAAAACACATAGGATGTACAGACCTTGAGATTGCCATAAGATGGTCTTCCAAAAGGTTTTGGGGGTTTTTTTTAGCAGCTAAGTAGAGCATTACATCTCAGTTCAGACTGTTCCCAAAGGACCTGTTTTCACTGAAGTCAATGGAAAAATTCCCATTGATTTCAGCATGGCTGGATGAAGTCCAAAGTTCAGACATTTAAGAGAGGTCTCTGAGTAGATCGAAAAATAGGAGGATTCACAGGCTCTTGATTCTTTGGAAGATTTGAGTAGGTACTTAATCTATGAAGCTTTTATTACACTTAAGCTCAAAACTAAAATTTTAGTTTAGCATAAAATTAAAAAGAAAATAAGGCATGAACTTAAATGTATTTTTAAGAGTTCTATTTATTTTTAAAAACCCCACCCATACTACAGCTGTGCTTACCAAACAGGCAGGTGACACGAACTCTAAGTGACAATAGCTTTTAACAATAAAAAGTAACAATTACAATTTTATTTCTGTGTTAAAATTACAATTTTCACTCCACAGTACATCATAAACCTTTCAAAAGAGGGCATGAACAGCAGAATCTTTTCAACTAAAAAAATGTCCTGGTATTTTTAACTGGATGTACCTTGTTGGCTTTTGTTTTAATTTGGGGGGAAGGGGAAATGATCAACTTTTATCCTCGTTTAATGCCAACTAAATATTCCTTAGCTACTGAAGTGACTTAATGACATGAGTATGTGGTCTTATCAAAGTCCCATTATTGTTCTGACAGTATCTCATTTGTATGCAAATCCACTTGCATGCAACTTATTCTTTGGCAAACGGTGCTAGCAAGCCAGCGAGCGTCGTTTTAATTATGTGCATGTCTGTGCACAGTATATTTGTTACTGCACAGGAACATTATGCTGCTGTAACAACTACAGCACCTTATATCACGCTCGTGAAGGATGCTGCAGACCATCCTGCAATCTTTATTGTGAGTGATAGACATGCTCTGTCAGTCTCTGTCACCCAAGGGTAATCGCAATACATAAGGCAACCTTTTAGATAAAATATTAATGGGATGCTTTTTTGTGTATTCCCATCTTTTTCATAATGATGCCCACTGGATATCTTTTCAATTGGTGCCTCACCTTCTCCTATTTTGCAAATTCTTGACAATTAAGAAAAATTAATCCTGTTAAACACAAACCAAGAGGGAGAACCCTGTGCACTTGTATGGTAGAGGACAGCTTCTGCTTAGCAGATGTAGGTTAGTGTCAGAGGATGATTGGTGTCACTAGATATACAGGGAGGAGAGGGATGGGGTATACATGTATACCTCATAAGGGGTATCAACCCAAAAATAAGGGGAATCTGCCAGGTGATTTACAGAGCCCTTTCTGACACCCCTGAGAAGGGCCTCTGGGAAGATCTGGCCCCTTGTGTTTCTGCAACCTCTAGAAACACCATCCAGAGGATGGTGGGGTGGGACACTCTCTCCCCTCGAGGCCTTATGGACAAATCCATCCTTCTCTGCACTTCATCTGGCTTGCAAGATAAAGCTAACTCTGCATTGTGCCATGGAATCAGCTCCATTACTTGTGATAAAATCCATGCTAGGAGAATGCTCTATGGGGAGAAATAGCATCTTATTTGGCAAGATGACTTCAGAATTGCTTGATTCCAGAAAAGAAGGACAGTGTCAATGTCCCAGCTTCAAGCTATCAGAGTTTTATCATGAATATTTGGAGGAAAAAAGGTGAATCTATCAGGACAAGCATAATAATGCAAAACCAGTCAGCAGAAGCACAGAGGCACAGAGAAAGCTCAACATCCTCCTCTGAATGTAGTCTTAGCTTATATGGTTAAATAAAGGTGGATGTGACTGTACAGCACATCTACATGTGGTGCTGCAGTTTGATCTGTTTAGGAAGATAGGGCTGGAGGAGCTGTCTAGGTCATTATCCGCAGTGCTCTGCAATTGCATATGCCCCTGTGTATGTTTATGTACATCCCTGTGCATGGAAAGCATAAAATCTGCACACCTGCAAAGTAAGCTGCATTTAGAGAAACATTTTCTGTCTGCTAGAAAAGAGAGGCTCTAGTCAAACCAGACAACAAAACTTCTACATTTACTAATAAACCTGACAAACTGATTTATGGCTGTTTTTCTTGCTGTGATTTGTTGACAGATTGTTCTTTATGCAAAAATTACCAAGGTTTAAATCTGTATCATATGGCCTCTAATTCAACTGACAATATGTTACCAATTAAATTCCGCTTAAGCTATCATCAACTAGCAAACCACAGACTGTGTTAAAGAGAATGGCAGTCAGATAGCCAGTAAAACAATTTGTGCCATTATTCTGAAGGCTGGCCTATAAAGGAGGGACATTAAGTAATTACATGAAAGAGAAAAAGATTTTATTTTTGTAGTGAAAATGAAACGGCTGCTGTCTTTTTAATTTAATGCATCTCCTGTTGGAGAAAAAGAGATGGGATTCCTGTCCTTGGCATCCCATACTGTTCTCTCATGCAGAAGCAGGGTCAGTGGTTAGTGGGAGGAGTATTAATGAAACTTTACTATTTGCCCTTTAATTTGATCTTCAATTACTCTTTGGCTGAATTCTGGCCCTTGCTCTCCAGTATTGTTGTTTTCATTTGTAAGAAGAGAATGCATTTTCTGCCAGCACAAGTATAGATCCTGTAGTAAAAAAGGTGTTTCTAAATGAGTTTAATTTCCCCAAGTAAATTCCTCCTTCACCAAGGTGAAAAAAGGACTCGGCACACGAAATGACATTGAATATCATAAAGAAGAATACAGGTCCTCCCTCCCAATACTGATCATGGCAGCACATGGAATTGGGTAGAGCATTGATAACCCTCCTTTGCAAATCCACACAGGCAACCTCACTGGCGAAATACATATTTTAAAAGTTGGTGTGGGATAAAAGCTGCTACACATCAAGGTCTGTGAGAGCTGGAAAAAAAAACAAAAAACAACCCAACAGAGCAGTCATTAGCTGGATTTGTTCCAGGAGAGGTGAAAACTTCCCCAGAGCCAGAGCTGTGCAGTGTGAAGTGGGCTGAGGTTTGCTTAGGCGTGGATGTGGCCTGATTTGCTTTCTTGGCTTAAACAGCGTAGTGCCAAAGCTCAGGGCTTAAACAGTATGGTGGGAGCTTGTCTGTAAATGCTGCATTGTACAGAGCTTCCTGCTGTGAGTATTATCTACCTCCTTATCTCAGCTTTAATGTTGCAGTTGAGTATTAAGTGTATGTGTGCTCCGGAGAATGGGTAGTAATCTTTGTTTAGAAAATAGAGCCTATCACTATTAACCCTAGTGAATTGAAATTTTACTCCTTTCCCCACTATATCATCATTGCAGTCATTATTTACTTAAGAGCTTTTTAATGGTTTGCTGTCTGTACTGATGACTGCAGTATCCTAGGCAGGGACTAGAATTTGGGGACTACGATTTTGGGATCTCATCGTGAGGTATCTCTAATGAATGCTGAGCTCCCCTTCATTTCTGCATGTTGCAATACAATAACATGAGCTGAAAAAACCCCACTGAGAAGCAACTAAAATCATAACACTTTCAAAAATAAAAACATCCCTCTTACCGAAGATTACAATGTAAATCAGGCATCTATTATTTCTGTGTCAGTATAATAATTTAAAAAGAATTTGCACATGATAAGAGGCATCCTCTAAGGATGACAAATTAGGTGTAATAAAACAGTTAGAAGAGAACATAAATAAGAAGGCATTTGGGGCAAATCCTCCTCTGCAGTCATACAAATAAACAGTCTGGAGGATATACTTCTCTGCCTACAAAATGATAGCCAGTCCCCTAGGGTCCTACAGATCCCATCAGGTCCCTTGTCCCAGCTGTCCTCCACAGAAAAGAAGGAGGGGAGCAGCACAGTCTTGTCCTTGCCTTGCATAATGACTTTGTGGTCACAAATGTACAGATTACTCTGCTATCTCACACCTCTCCATCATGGACAGCTGTGCCTGCTCTACAGGTAGGTGAGACAGAAAGACCCAGGGCAGAACAGGCTGCCCCTCTAGTCAGCACACCAATATAATGGTTACACATAAAACTAGATCTACGTATCTGTAACATCTATCTGCATATCAGTGAGGTTTTCATCGGCTCTTGTCTGTACAAGAAATGCAGGAGTATTCTGGTGTAAACTTAATTGAACTACTTCATGTGTGCTCCTACGTGAACTAAGAGTCAGTCCCTGTGCTACTCAATATTAACTCCTTCATCTTACCAGCATTGCCAGGATGTACTGTTTTTTCTGGTTTTTTAATCTCGCCTGGGCATCTGTGTGTGGTGCTGGAGAAAAAGGCAGTCCTGCAATAGCAGGTGAACCTCTTGCTGACAGCTCTGCTGTGGTACATTTGTCAGTGCTTTCTGCTGCTCTGCCATCTCGTTTGGATTTTTTCTGGCTTATTTTATAGCTTGCCCTGCAGATCACGTGGGAATGCAGATCACTTCTGCTGAACAAGATAGCATGAGGGACATCACACCAGGAGCAAGGATAGTTTTCTCTTCTCCATTTGCTCTTTGAGAAGCTGACACTGCAGAAGCCCTGTGAGCCTCAGGTCTCTGCAGCCCTACACTACCAAGTCTGGCAGACTGCACGCTGCCTCCAGATTTCTGTATCTGAACTGATGGGTGTGCAGGAGTAAGATCCAGGATCCCACTGCTCAGATTCCCTCCCACCTTCCAATTTCCCCTCCCACAGAGAAACTCCTCCTCATTTACAGCCAAGGAAAGAGGAAAAGTCACTGCAATGCAGACAGTGTTTTATTATAAGCAAGAGGACAGGATGGAGAAGTCACAGACCATTTCCTCCAAAGAGCTGGGTGATCATGAGCAGCTGATGTAAGTCAGGGTAGACTTTGTTGTAAATCAGCAGATGCTGGCCCTGGGATTACCCATAATGGTCCCTGTGCTGACCTCTGTCCCAGCACAGCATGGGCCAGGCATAGCTCCCCACTCAGGCTCTGGAGAGGAATGTGTGTTTTGGACTGCTGCTGCAGTGGGATATATATATGAAGCCCCAATGGGAACCTCCCTCCTCGGCTGTTGCACTCCATGCAAGAGGCTTTGTTTGTTGTAGCAGAGACTGCCAGGGTTCTTCCTACCCCGGGTCACCAAGTGGATGGAAGAGCATGGCTTTTCATAAGCTGGGTTGATAGTGGTCAGTATTACAATTTAATTTGAAGATTTGGGAATACAAGACTGCCACCCCTAAGTGTGATTACGGAGTAATGATAGAAATTAGCAAAACTTCATTAATGTCTTGCTCTCTTCCATTGTAGCTTTTTTACTCTTTGCTTGATTTTTCAGATGAAACTAGATTTGTTCAGAGGCTCTTTGATAGTGAATGCATGTTTTAGTTAGATGTAATGAAGAGCAGGCTGCATGATAATTTGCAAGATTTCCATTCCAGCTCTACCAGCAAACAGAGGTAACTGCTGCCTCCCAGATTTCCATGCTCTGTTTCTTTCTGGGCCTGGTCCAACTTGTATGCAAGCTAGTTCAGAAATTTTCATTGATTTTCATGGACTTTGGTCTCTTCCCTTTTAAGAGGAAGCAGTTAATTTATACCAGAAATGCACACTTACCTAGTGGTATCGAAGCTGCATGTGGACATAGGAAGGATATAGAGAAAAAAGACTCTGCACCATGGAACAGTGGCACCCCAGTTACTGTGTTTGATACATTTCCTAATTTCTGCAGTGATTTAACATTAGAGCGGGTCCAGCTCATTGAAGCAAATTTATATGCAGGAGCACTATTTTAATCTTAGACTTAAAATAATTTTAATTAGTAATAGCTTCCTTTTCCAGACTGTCAATATACCTCCACCTCTTGGCTTTTTAAGAAATAAGGTAAATATAGAAATAAATGTATTAAATTATTACCAGGCAACCAGAACAAGGAAAGCATCAGAACTGTCAAACCTAGAAATGTGAAAAATGACCTGGACTTTCCAATTCTGACCTGTCTCCTCAACACAACTCTACCTGGTTCCATCTTATTTAAGGCTTGCTAATTTGACTAAATATTGAGATGAAGTAATGAAAATACTATATAATAGACCATCTCATCCTTTATTCTTTCAGCCACTCAGGTGCCAGGTTTCTTTCTCAACCTGCAACTGCTAACAAATATCACCTTCATGACTTTGCCTGCGGTGTTTATCCTGCTGCTACTATAATTTTGCTTCCTCTTTGCAGGAGACAGCTGCTCTACACGGGTAGCTCTTCTGCAGCACAGTAAGGCATTATTGAAAAGCTTATTGCTGATGCTAATGGAGCTGGTCTAGCTGCTGACACAGAACATATGGCTTTACTGGATTTCAGTTCCAAAATGCTGACCCCCTCTTTCAGGAGGAAGGAGCATGGTGATCTGGAGGACATGGCTCAGCCGCCTCCTCACTGTAGGAGATGGAGAGATGTATGGGCTATTTCACCCCCCTTGGTTTGGAAGGGAAAGTTAGCATGCCTATGCTTCCCTCATCCAATTTAGAGAAAACAAACCAAAAATGTTGTGTTGAGAAACCATCATGCTGGTACCAACAGGGTTAAAATTTCTCCAGCAGTGTGCCTTTTGGAGGTTTGGAAGTTTTTGCTATTACTTGAATTAAAAAAAAAAAAAAGATAAGACATGCATTTTTCTTTTTCTAAGGATATATTCATTTAATGGTTAAACCTGAAAGGGGGATACTAGAAGAATCCTGAATACAGTTTAAATGAGTTTAAAACTCCAATTGCTTATAGCTTACAAAAAAAGTGTCTTAAACCAAATGGTCTCAGTGGGGTGATGCATGGGCAAAATGTAAAATGACACATAATGAAATAAAGTAATTTTATTTGCAAATCTGTTTGAAAGGCTGGTACAGAATGTAACAATCAAGCAGAAGCAGTCTGGCATTTCTCTTGGTGTACTTTTGCAGAATTATGTGACCCAAGAAAGAAAACATTAAGATGTTCTGATTTCACCCTATAGAACAGAGAAATACACTTTGGTTAATGCTTACCATAATTCTATCTACTTGGCTCAGACAGTTATATTTTTATGAATCTTACGTTGCTTTCTGTCACCCTCTAGGCAACAATATAGAGTTATTACAGTATAAAGGAAAATGCTTCCTGTTGAGCTTATACTTGAACAAGTCTTAACCAAGTGGAAGCTCTTAATAAAAGGGTAAATATACTAAGGAATAAACAGGTAGAGTGAATAAAAAAGGAACGTATGAAAATGAAAGGCTTTATGGATGCTCAGGTTGATGGCATAGACCAGCAAAACACAGAAGACTCCGAGGTAAAGCCGACATGCTAAGCTACAAGAAAAGAAATCTGAGGGGGTTAGAATTTTGTTAAGTGAATTTAGTGCTCATTAAGGGATTTGCGGTGTCAGCATTATAAAGCAAAGTCCTCTCTCGCCCTCAGAATTGGAACAGCACAGTGCAGCAATATTAATTCCACGGCCGTTCCCTTCTTGGCCTTGCCAATAAAATTATTACCCAGGGACCCAATTGTTCGGCACTGCTCGGCGAGTGCCTCCTCACGAGGAACTGAGCTGAGATCACCGGCTCTTTTAATGTGGCAGACAGATTGTAGCACACAGTGCCACGCCAGGCTTGAAACACAGACAGCTTCTGCCTTTAGTTTAAAGGAAAATATTGTGAATTACTCTTGTTGTTTTCTGCGTCTCTCTGAAATACCCACACAAATTGTTTCCTTCTGCTTTACGTCTCTCATAATTTCCTCCTTTGTTCTCAGCCCAGTTATTTTGACTAGAAGTTTATTTTGCGCAGCATAGGAAATAGAGATCCACAAATACTAACCAGACACAGGAAAAAATATCAGTGTAGAGGTTTTCAAATCGGTTGAGTGGAGCAGAGATCTACTGGTGCAGAAAACACTGATGAGGTTGAAAAAACTGTACTTGCTCTTTTTTTTTTCTCTCTTAGCTGAAATTCAGCTAGATATAGTTTTCATTCCATGGAAACTCTTCATAATGAGTATACATTTATATTGCAAACCCTTATTCCCTGTGGCCCCATGTGGCTTTTTATGACCAAATATAAAGCCTTCTTCAGCAGTACCTTATCCCTTTGTCCAGACATCATTCAGAGCTACAGCTGATTTTCTAAATTACATCATACGTAAGTAGATACATTTTTCCTTTTCCGCAGATATAGTTTAATTTCCTTTTCCAATTTGCATGGGTGCACACTCATAAATTTTAAATATATTTAACCTCTTTTCAAAGAATCCTTTTAATTTCTCTAAGGTCCATGACCTTTAACTTTGCTACACAACATTTTGTACATTAAAAACCCACAAAGACATCCAGAAATAATGCTTTAAACACCTTACTACCTTTCCAAAGGTCCTCTTTTTCCCTCATGAAACAAAACATTCCCCTGCATGGTGCTCCTGGTAGCCCAGAAACAAAGGTTTCAGCTGAGAGGCATTTGCTGGGGCTTTGCTGATCACAGAGTTCATCAAGTATCTAATTAAAGAGGGGAGATTGGATGGGCCACCCTGGATCCAAACAGGAATCTTGCCAGCCCAGGAACTGACCAGCACCTCTGGCTGCTAGAGAAAGGCAGAGAACACATTTCCACATGGCAATGATAAAGGTTGACTTGCACCCATGGCATGCCTTTTGTCACCTCCTGAGATGTTACCAGTGATGAAAGGATCCCACCTTAAACTGTAGGGTTTTCTTTTAAGTGCCTGTCACCCAGGCAGATCACTACCACTGTCATCCCTTGTTTCTCACCATTAGATGTCCCTTTCTAAGAGTAGCTTCCCTGGGAAGTCCACATCCACCCCTGCCAGGTGATGATGCTGGACTATTTCCTTGACTCTAATAAACCTTTGCTGTAAAAGGCAAGGACCTGCCCCCCAAGCTTTGCTTCGTTTTGGAGAAGAGTAAGCAGCATCCTCCAAGTGACCTGTCTAGGACAGCAAGAAGGGACAGCCTGTTTCAGATGCCAGAGAAGATGACTGGGGACCACAACTAGCCAGCAGAGTAATGTCATGTTGGCTGTAACTCCATTCCCAACTCATGCTCCACAGCAGGTCCTGGCTGCTGGTACATAACCCCAGCTCACAGCAACACCCAAGATCCCCGAAAGAACACACAAGTCTCTGGGATTGTTCAGTGAGGATCACCTGCCTCCTCCTTGTTTTGGTTTGCAAATGCAATTATCCCAAATATATAAGTTTATATATACACACACACATATATATTTATTTTTTATGTGACTGTAATCTTTCTCAGATTTCTCAGTACTGGCACTGCTCAGGGCTTGCCTGTGAGGTGCAGGCAGTGGAACAAGCACAGCCTCTGGCACAGTGTGGAGGCAGGCAGGGATTGTGCTGTGCACCACTGCCTTTGTCTCCAGCTTGTCTCTGTTCAACGAAGGCTGCCAGGCAGCAACCTCGGTCACATGGAGGTTTTCTTCAGGGAGCCACTGCTCCAAGACATACATTGAAAAGCTGCAACCTTGAACTGGTGCAGTCACAGAGAATTGTAATTATGGCATTTATTAAAGCCGTTTACAAGGCACGAATGTAAGACAAAAGGAAATAGGTAGTAATTGCTTAACAGAATCTGACACTACTCACAAATTCAGAAATCTTTGGAGGAGAGATGAGGGATAGGTTAATAACCTTTCTCTTTTGGGTCCAAGGGGCACTGTGTGCTGCCAGCATCGGTGACCAGCTTGAGTGTCCATCCGCTGATCCCTTGACCACTTTGTGAAATGGCCCCTGACATCTGCTGGGGGGGTGAATGGCTGGCATGTGTAATTGGGAGCTGTCACTGGGGACACCCTCCTTGCTGCCCCCCTGCCCCCTGTGCCTGACCCTAACCTGCAGACCCCTCGATGGGCTCTGGTTTGGAGGGTGGCGTGTACCTGCCGTGCTCATTGCCAGCAGGTCGTGCCCTCCACATCACCACAACGTCACCATCCAGCAAAAGGGCTTTGTTCAACCTGGACCCCAGGGAAAGCCCACTCATAGCATTGGGTTCAGTCCTTTTGTTTCCAGGTTAAAAACTTGACCTTCCCCTCCCCTGAGCCTGAAACAGCTCTCACAGCACTTCTGTTCAGCAATTACATTTTCTTTTTAAATCTTTCTTTGGGGCTCAGGTGACAAAAAGACTTTGATAATATAAATAGGTCTCCAAACCTTTTGTGTGGGTAAGAAACTATAGGAAAGAGAAAAACAAGAGGGGAAAAAAAAGCGCCTCTGTCTCTCTAATTGGCATAATTCCATCAGCCCTGGTTTATAATTTAAGATGGATCAATTCTGCAGCTGACATGATAGATGTTGTCATCAATACTTGGAAACAGCAATTTATATTTCTTTGTTTGGGGACACAGCCATCCACCTACCTCTGCGGGGGTATTATGTGTGAATCAAGAGCAATATGTGGCCAGTAGACTAAGACTTGACTTAGACTTCCAGCCATGCACCTTATTAAAATAATAAATATTTTCATTATCCAGAGAATCCATTATAGTTCTTTGTTTTAGCTATTGTTAACTAATAATTTGGATTAATTACCAAGTTAAATCATTAAAAATTAAATCCATATATTTTGCTTCTTTAAAAGAGTGATAGCTTGCAACCATTTGTGTATTGTGCATGTTAAGTGGGAGAGTGATGAAATATGTTGTGTTAACTTAACTTTGACAGCATCTGTATCCATGCCATATTACACTCTGGTCTTATCAAATCTCAGAAGCTACAGTGTATAAATAGACTATGATGATATTTACCGGAGAGAAATCATTCACAATATTTTTGGCATCTTTTGTAGTGACTAGAGAAGAGCCACCTAACGAATACAATATACAGTAATGCAATAAAGGGGTGTGTAACAGCATAGAATCAAGGAGCACTTACACCTGCTGAGTCAGTTAAGGTTAGTGCATGTTAGCAATCAGGCATAAACACAGGTTTCATCCTAAGGAATTTCAAAGCAGGTTGCAAGTTTAAATAAATAGGGAAAAACAATTCAGAGTTCATTTCCCTCTCTGCTGAAGCAACGCCAGCCATTGTGCTGGAACTTAGCACTGATTTAATGAAACATTATCTGGTTGAAGACATATAGATACAAGGAGAAAGTAAAGTTATTTAGAGAGAAAAACTGTTACCAAATGTACATTTTATTATGTTAAGAGTACTAAACTATGGACTGTGCAACTGACTGCAAGTTACTGAGCTCAATATGGGAAGAATAGTGACACTGGATAGGCTGTGATATACAGGTGGCTAGACTAGATAATCCAGTGGGTTTGCCTCTGCCGTAAACTATGAGGTTATGAAAACCCACTACTACATTGAAAACTCCTTACACTTAAGCAGATAAGTATCTGCAGTGGAACACTGTATTTGAATTTAAATAACAAGCCTATTATAAAGCATACTCATTAGACTACTTCAGAGACCCCTGGAAAACCAAAACACATCCTAAAGCACTGAGGGACTGATTCTGAAAAACTGGCTCTATTTTAGCATCCCTTGCCCCTGTGGAGCTGGTGCCCAGCAGAAATAGGCACTACTCAGAATGGTGATGAGATGCTAAAGCAAGAATAAATAATGCTTCTTGGCTTGTCATCTCATGGAAGAGATTCATGTCTAGGCATTATGTAAACACTCACCGAGGAACCACGTGTCCTGTCACAGCCATAAGAGGGTTTAGAGCAGTTACCAGAGCTGCCCTGGGAGCACTGCCTCACAGTGAGAGGTGGGAGTGCATCACACACCAAGAGACGTGTGACTGTGCTTTGTAACCCTCCCTGCCAAGCAATGCAGCAGTCTGCCCTCTGAAGGAATCGCTGATGGATTAGGCTCTTGGGACAAGAGCAGGCATGGATTTACTGAAGAGATGTGGTGAGGTGTAACAGCCCCCACTTTGTCCCTGAAACTGCAAGTGTCCCTGCAAGTGTCCCTCACAGCTGTGAGGCTGCCCCCAGCAACCACTGAAACTCACAGGCAAAAAAGAGGTTTTTGCCTCCGTCCCACCACTCTGCATTGGTGGGTCACAAGTGCGGCAAGATGTAGAAATTCTTGTTCTTGACACACACCATACTAATGCTAAAGCATTTCCTACACTGGCCACCTCCAGAATTCCTCTCTTCTGTTCCTCGAAAGCATTCAGCTAAGGTCTTATGAATTCACTGGGAATTAATTTCTTGCTGGGTACATGTTTTAAAGGTAGCTCATACCAAAGAGATACTATGGCGGTATTTTGCATAAAGGATGTTGACTAAGAATGTAGTATTTCTCACCTCCCCCTTATTTTATGTTACATTAAAATTATCTTTACTCTTCCTCAGGCAGTTGCTATGCCACGCTTAAGACAGAGAGTCTGAGAAGAGGGAAATGTCAACTTTTAAGATGATGTTCAGCTTTACCGTTACATGCAATCTTTATGTAAGGGATTTGAATTACATATTGTTCCTAGGCCTTTGGCTCTTCTTACAAAGTCTGCTTGACTGGGCACAGTTGCTTGTTTATTCTTAATGAAGAGTTGTTAACAGAGGAAAGAGCACAATGAAGGGGCAAGTAATGTCCATATTATGTCATACATTGAAAATATATGTATAACGAGCAGGATTAGATAGCACATGGCAGATTTTTATTTATACAATGCCATGCTTTCATAAAAAGGCAGGTTTCATTCCCTACAGGAGTTGAAAATATGTTGACAAGTCACACAGCAAGGGATGACAGGGGATTGCTGGTGGCTGTGGGAAAGCTGTGGGTTGCAGCAGGCAGTAGGGAGGGACTTCCTTCAGTCGCTGTCCTGAAGTTCTTTTAAACAGTCTGTGTCAATTTACTGTATGTTATGGTTTCGATCATGGAACCCACTGGAGACAGATGGGACACCTCTAAGTAAGAAAGCAGCAGGTGAGTTTACTGTTCAGTGGCTGGAAAGAGGGAAGGATTTGAATGAGTATGACTTGGAGCACAGAGGATGCTCCAGCCACAGGGACAAACCACAGTGTTAACACTGAGGAGTCAGCAGAGGAGCCCAGCCAGGCACATCACAGAGGAAGCACAATTAGGGGTGAAAGGTTAACCTGTAGGTGAGGTCTCACATACAGGGAGTTTCAAAAATGCTACCAGGGTCAGAGGAAACATCGAGCACCTGGCAGATAGCCAAAGCAGTTGGGATTTTGAATTGACATTAATTTCAATGCAATTAGTCTTGATGTTCTCTGCTCTGCATGAGAGGAGAATCATGACCATGATAGGAAAGAAAAGAACACCACTACAGTGATACACATTCAAGAAATGTAAAAGAAAAATACTATTTTTTTTGTGTTAAAACATATTAAAAACATAAAACATGCTGCCTATCATTATGTATTTCTCTTTGAAAATTAATTCACTCAGTGCTGTTCATGCTGTTTGTTTACATTTTCTATTGATCTCAGTTTGGATGATGAATTTAGCCTATGGAATTTTGCTTCCAAGTTTCCACACTTGAGCTACCACTTGTGAGCATTGCAGTCCACCTTTCTCTTTACAGAATGACCTGGGGTAAATTCCGGCACTGGTGTAAAGGGGATCCCACTTCTAGGGATTTAGTCCATAAAAGCAGCCTAAGCCTGCCCTGCTGTATGTACCATTTCAGTGGTGATTTGAGCACTTCTGCAAATCACTGCTTAAGCTGGGTCTCAGGGAAAGAACTGGGGCCATGCTGCAATGGGGGTTGCACAACCAGCCTTAAAATAACAAAGTGAGGCGGCAGCGGCTGTGGCTTGAAAAGGTCAGCGTAAATATGCTGCCCTTCACTCCTTCACACATAAAGTAATGTATTTGTTGAGACTGTTACCTGCTTTCCAGGCTCAAACCTTCTGTTGTGGTAAGCTTTACCCCAGCTGACAGAAAACTTGTTTTCATGTGGGGTTTATGTGTCCATTAATACGGTGCCAAGCCTGGCATCTGAACTGGCATGATTTTTTTTTTCATCTTTATTTGCTCTGGTTAGGCAGGGGGTGCCACGAGCCTTCCCAACCGGGACACATCCTTCTCCATGCCCCTGGGGAAAGCGAGGAGACAAGGCGTTACAGGAGCCGGTTCCCGTGTGTCACTCCGGGCTGAAGATGTGCCACATGCAGAGGGTCGGGGGACTTCTGGCAGTAGGAGGCAGCACCACCTTGGCTGTGCAAGGCAACAGAAGCAGCTGTGGAGCGGCTTGGGACTTTCAGATGGCTTGCCGAAAGTGGCGTGCGAGCTGTGACGGGTTTTCAAACCTTTCCCTCGGAGTGTGCCTACGCTGCAGCCAAAGCTGCGCCGCAGCCTGTGCAAGGTTACCAGCCCTAAATTAAATCAAGCTAACTCAGGAACGAGAAACATACCGTCACAAAACCAGACGAGAAGCCTGCATAAATACTCGAGCCTGAGCACTGCTCTGGGCTACCAGGGTGTCACGCACGTCAGGGTGCCCTAGTCAGCTGCCAGCTGGGTTGGCTCGGTCTCCAAGAGCAGGGATCTCCCAGTGTGGGATCGCTCTGCAGATATCCGCGTTGGTGCTGTGGCATGAATAGCCCCCTCTATTCGTCACGGATTTTGCACATTTCTTCTCCCTGTCTGCGATGACATGGCACTTCTCTGGCAGCTACTCACTGCTTAGCTGAAAAGCCCAGTATTCTGGAAAGTATTTAATGTGTGTTAACCTCTCCTAATGTGATTCAGCAACTACAAATCAGAAGCGCCTGCCTCCCCTGGCCAGCCAGATATCACAGCCGGTGCCTCACACAGGCTAGATGGCAGCGCAAGGCGTCTTACTCGCTTTGGGTGGCAAGCGCTGATGATTGGTACTTTTATTTTTAACCAGAGATCACTCATTTTTAAAGGCTTCGTGCAATCCAGGGACCTTTAATTGGCTGTGCAGGTCTACGTGGACCTGTACGGGCACGAAGACTTGTACAGGTGCAGTTTATTACCCATCTAAGGAGGAATTGGTGCAAAAAGGCCTTAACCCAGCCCAACCCGGGGACTGCAGAGATAGCCCCTGGGAGCATCCCAGGCTGCTGGCTGCAGCACAGAGAACCAGGGCCACGGACCCGGCCCCGTCCCACAATAAATGTCACAATTTCTCCCCAGTGTTTCTCTGCCAAACACCGTGGTGCTTACCACGCGTGAGGTGCTGGTGAGCCGGGGTGCTGTGGACCACCCCAGGGTACCTGTCCAGAAGGAGGAGTAGGAGGAAAGGGGAAGAGGAGGAGGGGCAAAAAACCCACCCTAAACCCAACTTCGGCGGGCTGAACCCCCCACCGGGGTGCAAGTTCCCACCAACTCCCCGTGCCCNCACGAGCGGTGGCACCGTGTGCTTTCTTTTGGGGGCAGGGTGCGTGCTTCTTTTCTAGGGGGAAGCGGAGGAAGGTGGCCGTGGGGCTCCGTCCCCTCCCGCGCGTGTGCGGAGAGGGGCCGGCGGCGGCGCCGGGGGTGCTCCGCGCCGTCGCCCTGCCCGCCGTGCAGTTACGATGCGCCCCGGACGCCGTGAGGTTGCAGCGCGGCGGCGCTGACATCGCTCACCATGGACAGCTTCGACTTAGCTCTCCTTCAGGAGTGGGACCTGGACTCTCTATGGTGAGTGGTGCCTCCGCTTCCCCCAGGCGCGGGGACACAGGGGCTGCGGGGGATGTGCGGTAACTGGAGGGGTTGCGATAACTGGGGATGTGCAGTAATTTGGAGTGCGTGTGCACTCACCTGGAGAGGTGCAGTAAATCTGGGGTGCAGTAATAGTGGGCGTGCAATAAGGGGGTGCATTGGCCCGAGGGTACCATAAGTGGGGCAGCGGGTGCATTAGCAGAGGGTGCAGCCCAGAAAGGTGTCTCCTCTGCCACTTGCTCTCCCAGCATTGCTCATTCGGCAGGGGCAGAGGGACGGGTGCCCCCCTCCCTTGACTGCCAGGGTGGATCCGGGAGGTGAGTGTGGTGTTTGGCTGGAGGGGTCACCTGCACTCGTCCCTCTGCCACCCCCACTCCGTTCTCACCCACACCCCAATAATACCTTGTGGTCACCTACCTCTGTTACCTCGGGTTGGACTCATCCCCCATCCTTGCTGCACGCCCCTTTCACCCTCCTCCCCCACCTTCGCTCCGCAACTCCCTNGCCGCCGCTCCCCGCCAGAACCCTCCGGGCCGCGCCGGGACCCGCGGGGCGATGCCGCGATGGGAGCCCGCGGTGGGACGCGATCCCGGGGGCCTCCCCGGTGAGACGCGAGTGCGATGCGCGGAGCCCCGGCTCGCAGCCCCCGGCGCGGGCAGGCCGTGCCTGCTTCCCCGGGCCGAGCGGGGTGCGCTCCATCGCGGGGCGCGCTCCATCGCGGGGCGCTCCGCGGAGCAGCGGCGGCACTGCGCGCCCGCCCGCCGGCTCTGGAGTGCGGGGAGCTGAGGCTACTTTTGCCTGGAGTCAGTTACCGGTGTGCATTTTGTTTTAAGTCGTGTTAGGTGATCTATGGCTTCTGTCAGTAGGGTGCGCGTTCGAGAGAGCCGGCTTATCTCCGCGGTGGCGGGTGTAGCAAAAGAAGCTAGACCACCGGGTCCCGTTAGTTGAGCCGCTTCTCACAAAAGACCTCAGGATGATGAGAACAGCTTGCGCTGCATAATGTGGGTGCTTATAAATGCATACATTGATAACATCGAGCCCAATAAAACTTTTACGCTGCTGTGGGAACTTTAAAGAGCACGTATAATACAAAATTAGTTATTACCCCATAAAAGTTTTTAATTATAGTATTTCTGCCTGTGACACAAGTTAAGGTTATGTCCTCGTTTCAGTTATAAATACCAATATTCAGTTTATATCCAAACTATAACATTTATCTGTGGCCTGATTTTAAGTTTACAGTCCATATGCGCGGTTTTACAATTAAATTACATGTTTTTTCTATTAAACAAGAGTGGGAGAAAATAATACTTCTACACATTTGAATGCTTTTCCCTTTCTCCTTGAATGAAGACAAACTTTGGGCAAATTGTCTTTTTCAGCAAAAGTGGGCAGTGAACATTACTCTGAGGCTATTTGAGGTAATAATGATTTGAAAAACTAACAATGTAACTCTGGGACATTAGGGATCTAGGCTATGTCTGGCCATTGCTTCTTCTCATAACCTTTTCAGCACTCTTCCTGGCTGTTGTGGAGCCACTTTCAAATGACTGTGGTTGCCATAAGGTTCTTGTATGGGCCCAAAAGGACAGCAACTGTTTCCCAGCTAAATTACCTGGTTAAAAATATCTGTATTTGCATTACTTGCAATCTTGTGGTTTCAAAGCTCTCCTTACTTGTTTTCGTCTATAGCTGTTGCAGTTTAGAAGGTGAGTTCATCAGAAGGGCTCCAAAAAGCGCATTAAAAGTCGTTGCATAGTGGCAGGCCTGCATTCATTGCTAAACTTTCACCCCTTTGTAGGTGTTGAATGCTGCAAATGCCCAGAGCAGTGCCTAGTGAGGGGAGCAGGGGGGTTGATGTTGTGTTTCTGAGTCCATTTGGGGCACTAGGTTTTGCCACGAGCTTTAGGGTGGAGTATCAAATCATGGGCTGAAAGTTTATCATGAAGCAGCTGTTTGACAAGTGGTTTGAAATAGTTTCAATAGACTTTGAGAAGCCATACAAACAGTAATAAATAAAAGCTTACTTTGGCTTAGTGAAAGCTTCCAAAGTCTGTTGTGAAGGTCAGCGGTGCCTTGGGGCCCTGGGTCATTCTCCCATTTGCAGGCAGGGTGGCTGTTGCAAGCTGCCCTCCTGCTGTCCTGCCTGCTTGCCAAGGGGCAAGTTACGGACATTCTCAAGAAACCTGGTGTGAATTCTGTCCTGACGAAAACAAAGCTGGGATGGTAATGTTCAGCTATGAAGACTTAAGAGAATGCCTTCAAAGTTGTGCAGTTGTTGCCAAAAAGGGAAATAAAATACACCACAGAGATAGGAAGTACTTCATGGCAAAGAGCAACACTTAATGAGACTTAATTTTCTCTGCAGCAAGAATGAATGTTGTCCTTTATTCTTTTGAATGTAGCCATAATGGCAATTTGCACACTTAATTTATGACTGAAAATCCACTTTTTGAAGTATTTGGTGAACATTTTGCTTAGAAGTGCAGTAATTAAATATTAATGTGCTGTTCTAAAGTGGTTTTTATTTTTCTTTTTATTTGAGATGTTCTTGGAAAATCAAAAGGGGTTTCCAAATGAATAGGGGCATGCTAATCAATTCTCATCGATTGTTGCTATTATACTGTTAATGAATTTTGTTTCCAATTAATACATGCTATGTCTTTTGCTCTGCTGTAACACAGAAAATGTAATGATATATAATGTAGTGACTATAAGACAGTATTTAGCTAGTAAACTGCAATGGTAGAATATTGTAAGCTATTTGCTACTGAACAGTGCTTTTTCCAGGTTGTGTGGATGCCAATAACACTTCTGCTTTCCAGAAAACTACTATAATTCAAATAGTGAAAGCTGAGCACAAACTCAAATACGAATTTTAAGAAAACATACCAATCTGTGGCATAAGCAAAACTTGTGCCCATTTGGTAAGCTTTTTCTGGAACATTTTAGGGTGATCAGCCCAGCTAAGCTCAAGGTGTTGTTACTGCTGACCAACAGAGTTGTGCTGAGACAGGGCACTGACGACTTCAAACTACAGCCCTGTCTCCAGTTTTTCTTTCTCCATGCATTTATTTGTGTGCTACATGTGTAGTTTTACTAGTCCAGGCTCGAGGATACGGATTCTCCAGTGCGTTACAAGTTTGCATTTGTTTACACTGGACAAAAAGAGATGGAAAATCTCAGTTGGAGGTGTTTTATATGCCTGTTGTACATCCGTAAACATACTGTACATGATGGAAAGCAGCATTTGAACAGACCAAAGGACTTAATCAGAGTGCTTGGACTAGTTCTGCATTACAGGCATTTGTTTTGTTATTTGCTTTATTTAACAAATCAAGATCAAAATTCAGCCAGGTCCTTAACTCCGTGCTTAGGTTTAAGCACAGTAATATCCCCAGTGAAGACCAGTTAAGAAAGGCTTTCCTCACATGCTGATCTAAGATACATGCGTAGGCAGAGTTGTTCCCCATTCATTAAATGCAATTAGCAGGTTCATTAAAGCACTTACTGTGTTTTACCAAATAAGAAAATAATTTTGAATGTAATACGTTTGTTAGCCACAAACAAAACAGATGTTTGTTTAGGTAAAAGAAGTCAAGTGTGTAATTGGTTTATTTGGTAGTTACCTGATACTTCGGTGCATTTTGAGTTAACATCAGTTTTGTAGGGGTTGGATAGTCCTGTGAAGAATGTATAGCTGTATAGCTTCCAAGCTAAGATCAATATCAAATGCCACAGTATAAGATGGCCCAGTGTGTTTTACAGACCTTGTACTGAATTATTAGTTCATTTGCTATCTTTGGGTCTGTTCCTGCTCCATTTGAAGTCAATGAGAGTTTTGTTTGGAAGTTGCTATTAACAAAAAGTGGTCAAACATCCAGCAGTCTTATAAATGAGCCTTTTGTAACTTCTTGATTCCAGGTTGCCTGGCTTTTAGTCTCTATATTTTATATTTGTGTAAAGCAAGATTTTTTTTCTTACGTTGCATGATGTTTACTGGAGGCAGTTATAGAAAGCTAATTCTACAACAACTTCTTCAGTCAGAGTAGAAGATCACAATGTTTATTTTCAGATAACAGTAAGCAGCTACTTTGGGGTGAGAGGGGTCACTCTCCCAGTGTGGTAACAGGTAACAGGCTGGACCAGCTCGACCTTTGCACAGAAAATGCCCAGCGATAATAGCTCCCTCTCACCAAAAAAAAAAAAAAAAAAGGTTGGTGTCTACTTTTATCTCACAACTTCTTTACAACTCTACTCCAGCCTATGTCTTGGACTTTGCCCCTTATTTGTTTCCTTTATAGCTTTTCCCTCTTTTCAACCAATAATGCATGAAATCATCTTCGTCTCTTTTTTCTCTCTGTGTGCTGTTGCCTACTCTCCCTCCCTCCCAGTGCCCACTCACAGTTACCACCTGTCCCTCACTGAGATCCCGTCTAAAAATTTGCTCTTTCTGTGATGATTATAAGTTGTGAACAAACAATAGACAAGTAATAACTATAGATTGTTCCCTTCTCCTGCTTTCACAGCATGTTCTCTCTTCTTGATGCCTGTTTTTTAGGCTGGAAGCCCTTTGGGTCAGGAACTGCTTTTATTGTTTGAGCTTTTTTTTCTTACAGCAGTGAACAAATTGTATGCGCTAAAACATAATAAATAATAATAAGAGCATGCTTTTCATGGTCAAAATACTTAATAAATATCATCTGAATAATAATATTTTAAAAACCTGTCTGCTGTGCCGTGTGAGTGCTTATTTGCTGGATGTAATATACCACATCCTCCTCATCTGAGTCTCCAGTGAGTCCAGAGGCTTTGCCAGTTTACATCAGATGAGAATCTGGACTATTATCTCTAATTCACAGTACTTAGTAATTTTTTAAAAGAATAATTAGTTTTTTGAGCTTGTGATTTGTTTTTGTCTAATAAGTAAAATTCTGTTACACCAGTAGGACAATGGATGTGCTTTCATCTGTCTCCCTGAGGACTGTTTGAGTACCCATGCCTGATTGTGTGCTGCAAGAGATGAACAGCCCTTTGGGCTTTCATTCTGACGTTCAGACCTGTAGATTTGTCGTCCTCTGAGAATGTATTCATCAGAAGTTAAGGCAAAACCCTTAAGAGGTTATTGGAGAAGGGTTCAGAAGAGGGCATGAAATGCATGCAGGATTTCTCATTCTTTGTAAATATTTGGGGAAAATACCAGTTTTCTTAGAACTAGTGAATGAGAAATATGGGCCATTAAAAAAAACAGCATACCAAAAATACTGGCTGTGGGAACATCTTGTCATCCATATATTAGCAATAATTTCATACTCAATTCCATGACACTGTCATTAAAGGAAGCAACTGTTTAATTGCAGGGGTTTCTAACTTCATGTAACAAATTAGTCCATTTGTTTCATATTTATGACTAGGAAACAACAAAGCATAAATAAAAAGAGGGATGGATACCTTAGAGTCTGGTTATAACTTCTTTAACAATAGGAGTAATAGAGTAAAATCTGTAGAAATGAAGAAAAACTGGCATCGCATACAGGTAGAAATCAGGGAGGTTAAGTTCTGTGTGACATCTCTCATCTGACAAGTGATAAGGTTGTAACTGTGAAGTGGCTGCGTCACAAAATGAGATTTCAAAAGGATGGTATTTTCTAGGAAACCCATGGAAACTTTCTTTGTATATGTCTGGTTAGGTGTAAGGCTAATTCCAGGGGAAAACCACAAGTTGTTTGGGAAAAGCTGGAAGTAGGAAAAGGGAAAGCTGTAATCTTTCTTGGTTTTGAACAGATCTAGCCCTTCATAAACCCTGCGCTGCTGGGGGGTGGGAATTTCCATTTTGGTGCTGCTGCTGGGGACTGGATTCACTGGCTGACGGCTCCTGGGGAGCCCACTGGTCCCTGCTCCAGCCAAATCCATTGGATTCACATAATCACCAGTAGGGCTACTCCTCTGTCTCTTAAAAATCAGTATTAAGACACTGGTTATACTTGCTGGTTCTGCCTAAGGCCCCAGGAGAGCAAGTAATGGATACTTATAGTTGAATACCCAGGTAATATTCTACATAATTTCTGAATAATTTGTGGTAACTACAAATTTACACTTAGGAAAAAGAGTGAATGAACTGTAGTGACAGTTAAATGAACATAATGACAATTATTAATATTTTATGCTAAACGTTTTTTGTATCTTTTCAAAGGTAAAAATGCATGACTTGTGTTCCTCTCTTACAACTTGATAGCTCAACTTTCCTAGTACATTAAGCAAACAAAAACTAGTGTTAGTGACTTAAGAGGACTGCATTTTATCCTCTTAGGAAGATTTAAACCTGAATGCATGTACCAAGGAACTGATACAAATGTATCTTGGGAAATATGACAGTAGGAATGCAATTTAAACTTAGCCTCAGAGACCCTTTATGTATTTCTTAAAAAATAAATTAGTTCCAATGCAGCAGTGGTGGTCTCAGCAGGCAGGAAACACTTAAAATTATGCAGAAGGGACCAGAAATCATTGCTAAGAAGCTTTTGTTGCTATGTTTTGTTTCTCAATAAAGATGATCCACAACTGTAAGTACTTAAAACTAAAAACAAGAGGGTTGTATCTGACAAAGCTGCACAACTTCTTAATGTAACCCAGTCTTTCTGTGTGGTTGTTTGCACATGTTTTGGACCAAAGAAAGAGTCCTTTGTGGCTCAGCCTGGTTTGACTACATGGCAGGAGTGTACAAATAGGGGATGAAGGTGGTGTCTTCTTACAGTGAGTATGTTTTGATTGCTTTGACCTGCAATCGGTTCTCACTGCAACATAGCACTTTTGCAATCTGTTAGGGAGAAACTCATGGCTTCCCTGGCTCATGCATTGCCACGATGGTGCAGTCTGGATGCCAGGTATTATGATGACCCATGGTGGTAAGAAAAATGCAAATCTAACAGGCAGATGGATCAGAAGGAAAAAGGTTTGGTGAAGTATGCATTTGCTGAGTTCAGATTGCAAAGCCATCCCAGCAGTGGTCTCTCCAACCATGCATCTCTCTGTTTCTATCCTTGCCTTCTTTGTTTTAGTCACTGTGAAGGTTTTGGGGAGGCTGTTCTCATGCATTGGTGCTGGCAAATGTCCTGAACCTCCTCTGAGGGGATGTTAGCTTTCTTTCTGATGATGCTAAATGTTGTCTACATCCTAGTGGTGCACCAAGAGAAAATTGATTCATTCTGTCATTGACCATTTGTGATTGGCTAGAAGGGTTCATCTCTCAGGTCTGTCAATTTTCAGAGAGAATGGTGTAACTTTAATGTTTTTGTGCGCCTTTGCTTTAGAACAGCAAGTGCAGTAAATGGTTGTACCTTAGCCTAGAAAAAATTAATAGACTGAGTTGACAGAGGCTCTGGAGAAGATAATTACATTGATAAGCATCCAATAGAAGACACTTTTAAGTATTTTTTGTTTCTGACATGGGGAGGGAACTTGTCATGTCATCAACTGTTTTTAAAGGACAAAGTAACAATAAAAGCTAAGCATGCATTTCTTCATTTGTATTTGGCAAAGACAGTGTAACATTTTCTCCAGGATGATGACCTTGAATTAACTAAATGTCACCAGTTTAAAGAGTAAATTAATGTCACAATATGCTTTATTTGTGGTTAGGCCTGAAGACTGGCAGGAATTTCTTAATACAAAAGGTGTTTGTGTGCTAGTCCATTTACCAAGGCTCCTTGCAAGAAAACCACCATGATCCTGACTGATCTAAATTTGTGTTGCCACATTGCCTTGCATGTTTGTGTGCACCACCGTGTTTGCAGCTTGTGGAACTCAGCCTTCCCAAGTGTATCACAGAATCACAGAATGGCTTGTGTTGAGAGGGACCTTAAAGGTCACTTAGTGCCAACCCCCCTGCCTTGGACAGAGACTTTCCACTAGACCAGGTTACTCAGAGCCCCATCCAACCTGGCCTTGAACACTTCCAGGACATCCATGACTTCTCTGGACAACATTTTCCAGTGTCTCAGCAGTGTCTTTACCCTCACAGTAAAGAATTTCTTCCTAATACCTAACCTAAATGCACCCACCTTCAGTCTGAAGCTCTTCCTCCTTGTCCTATCACTACATGCCCTTGTAATAAAACTCTTCCCAGCTTTCTTGTCAGCCTCCTTTAGGTCCTGGTCCTGGTGCTAAAACATCTTCCCCAAGACTTGTTTCCTTTTTCTAAGGAGTGAATCCTATTCAGACCCATTCACTCTCTAATATAAATGGGGCAAGGATTTTAGTTTGGTTGTGGTTTTTGGTAGCTACCACTGACTATGAAAATCTCTTCCAAACCCACAGCATTGGTACCAAAAATGTGCATATTACCAATATCTGTGGTAACATATGCCTGTTAACGTATCCCTGGCCATTTAGTACAGATGATTCTGCAACATCTGAGGTGAAATGATGTTGAGATAACCCCAGCAAAGGAAAGCACAGATAAATGCTTTTGCTGCTGGAGCTGAACTGGCTTTTGTAGATCCAAGCAAACTATCTCTTTATGGCAGAGATAGAAGCCTCTTCAAGGCTTCACACTTCACAAGACCTTGCCAACTTGGGTGCATGGCTGTGTGAACATGATTACATAGCAAGTGGTATAAATGCAACCCTTTTTTGTTGTTGTTCTTAGAAGTATATAAGTAGCAGTATCTTGAACTAATTACAGCTGATGTAAAGCACATTTAAGGAAACCCATTAGCAAAGAATTAGAACTAGAGCAGATTAGCTATTCTTTAATGGCCTTGACTGTAGATCTTTTGATGCCTTGGTAGCTTTTCTAACACTCATTGCTCATCTGTCTTTATTCAATGACTGAGAAGCTTCTTTCAAGTCACAGTCTGGTTCTAATGTGAAAAATGCACTGTTTTCTGCTGAAAAAATTATTACCTGGAAACATAAATTCTATGGAGTTCTGTACTGTTTTTGTTGTTGAGATTTAAAGCATTTTGCTGCTCAGCGTGTCTGTATAATAGAATGAGCAGTCCTTAGTATGCTTCCTTGCAGTTATTAATTATTTACTTTCTTGAAATACAGATCATAGACAATTTTACATGCCTTCTCTTCATACAGACTTTCTTGTCTCTCTCTTTATTTTTGTATGCTTTTCAAATGCCTATAAATTCATTTTCACTGAAAGGGGAAATAAGTAATTTAGATGATTGCAGCTGCTTCATAATTAATTAATTTCAATTTAAAATAATCAAGTAGTGCCCATCCATTGTTCTGTGTGCTTTCCTGAGGCATTAAGATTCACAGTGTCACAATAAGTTTCAGATGGAAGTGCTTACTTTATAATCAGAGAAAAAATATCTGGTTTTGTCAAAAACCTAAAGTTCTTCCCTGGTCTAAAGAGAAGGTATTATGCTTGAGCACATTTTTGAGGTTTTCAGCCATTGCATTAGGAATTACTTAAAAGTCCCAATTTGAAAAGTTTTATAGGGTTATAACTTATAAACAGACTACAGAGTAAGAAGAATAGTGATATATGACTATATATTAATTTTTTTCCTCAAATACTCCTGGCATCTGTTAAAATGTAACAAGTAACACGGCTTAGCACATTTTTCCCTTTTTGGCACTCTTCTGTGATAAAGAGAAATATTTGCAATGATAAATTGTCACAGATTGCTAATAATCAATAAATAACACATTCTCCTGATAAAAAATTCATGGTAAAAAGAAATGAAAATTTTTGAGCAGAAGGAAAAATAGTTGAAATGTGCACTGAGAAAGTTGGTATGTTTTTACACTTTAATAAATGCTAGGGTTAATGGAAGAACTTTTAATGTGGCAGTTTGCCATAAGAATAAAAGATCTTTTCTGAACTTGAAAGACTCTTATGCAAGAGGTTTACATTATGTAAATGTTAGTGTTATTGGCAATAGCCCATTATAAAGGAAAACTTCATATTCAGAAAAGCATTTGCAAATAATGGGATAGATGCAGCAATCTCTAGTCCTCACTTGGACAACTTTCTCTTTGAAGTCAATGGAAGTTTTGCCTGAATAAGGTGGAAGGAATTAGCCCATTCGTTATTATCTGAATTACATCAAGAGCTGACTGCTAAACAATAAAATCATGATTCATAATGTAATGGCTTCACTTAATTCTTTTGTAGTCTTAATATATCTCATTATATGGTACTTCTGTTCTTTCTTCTCTGTGCAGTATTCAAATTAATAACAACCACCTTTACATAACTGATGGTTCGACATGTTTTGCTGCCTTAGCAAGATCAAAGGATTTTATATACCCTTTTTGGATAGATATCAAGATTGGGGTGATCAATCTCTTCAGTAACCATTAAGCACATTGTAAATATCTCAAGGTACCCAATTAGACACAAGTGGTTTGCCAGATGCTGAGAGCATCACCAGTTGTCAGGAGATCCCCAAATCTGTGGGACAGTCCAGAATTTATTAGGGATTAGTGGTGGTTCGAGTTGTCACTACACTGATTTGTGGTCATTCAGCTGTGCCCTGCCATAAGCAGCCTGTATGATATGTGGAGATAAGGTTCAAGTGACAGATATTTTGTCTTGCCCCCCAGGCACCTTTGGGTGGGAAGGAGGCAGGGATGGATGGACACTGGTGTTTCAGTTCCTCTCTTGTGACCAGAGAGGATTGTGAGTTATAGTAAGTGAAACAGCAAAATTAGGAGGGCATAAGTGAAGCAGACTGAAGAGAACAGCCCAGGAAAAGGGACCCCCAAAAGGCTTTATTACGAAGCTGGAGTTAACCCATTAACCCCTCACCAGGAAGCCATCTGTGGCCTTCAGGGTTTAAGAATTCTTTTTATCTAGAGATGTAATTGACACAAGATGTGTAACGGCTGCAAGATATCAGGTTTGTCAAAGTAACTAGAAAAATTAGTTCTATGACACACACACAGAGCAAAGAAACGTACAGCTAAAAAAAGGAAAGGAGTAAATTATCATAGGGGTTAAAAAGAGGAAGAAAAATAGTTGAATAATGAAAACTGCAGTTAATTCTGGAGCACTGATTATTTGAAATTAAACTACAATGAAGGCTTCCAAGAAGAGTCAACATCCTAAGTATTTACCCCAATAGAAATAGTAGTGAAACTCCTCATGTTCCCGTTATAGCCATATTTCACTGACAGGCTGGAACAGTCAGTGTTCTGCACTGACTCCAGAGTAGGGTGGCTGCTGTGTTATTTTACCCTTCTGCCTGTTGCTGTTGTTATTCAGGTACGTTACCATTGCACTTTTAATCTGCATAGGGACCCAGATTTGCTGTAAATAAGAGCTGTTGAGACCTGGGACAAAAAGCCAATGACAGTACCAAAAGCTTCGTAGAAAGAGTGAAAAACTGAGGAAAATTATGGATAAAAGGCAAAGCTGGTCAGAAAGAAAAGACTGAAGTATTTTAATAATCCGAATAAACAGCAGTTGCAGCAAACCACCAGCCTGACAGTGCTGCCAAATCTGTGAGTGTGAGCATGATGGGAGAACCGAGAACTTTCTTTTTAAGGACCTCAAAAGGAACAATGAAATGATTTTGGGCATGTTTATGAGGACTCCTCCCAAGTATGAGTGACAGCACAGGAATACCCTGAAGGGATTAGTTGGAAACTTGGAGAGCCTTAATGGGTCAAGAGAAGACTAGAAAGCTGTATTGTAATAACTTCTGGTAATGACTTTTCATAATGATGGCGACAGGCCACAAAGGGCCTTCATGGTGAGGAAAGTGGGAACCAGTGAAGAGCTGTGAAGAGAAGGGGCTCATAGTCAAAGCACCCTGCCTGGGAAATGCTGTTTGCTGTGGCATCTCAGCTGGTGCTGGGTCTCATCTGTGAAATCCAGTGGTGCAAACTAAGGCATTTATAGCAGCAGAAAAATGCCCTTGCCCAAAGAAGTCAGTAGATGGGTCTCAGTAACACAGTATAGTTTAGAGCTCCCATAGTCCCAGTGTGTTAAAGGTCTGATAACTGAAATGCTGATAACTGTCCGGTGTTCTGTAAGGCACTTCAGCACCTCATGAGACTACATGTAGCACCAATGGGAACTAATTTAATATACCTATTTCAGTACTACTATGGAGTATTACTATAGTACTGCTGCTTTGGATCAGACTGAGTCTTGGAACACTGACCTGGATGTCAGTCAGATACACCTGATTCCCACTTTCCGGAATTACTTGGACATGTACCTGTTATTGAAAGCCTTAAAGAAAATGGAATTCTGATTTTCTGAACAAATATGTAGTTGGAGTGTTTTCCTTTGCTCAACTTACATTCACCTGCCAAAACAACTAATAAAATTTCAGACTTGTTTATACTGTAATTTGGTTGGCGGAAGAAAAGTCATCTATTAAAGCTGAAGTCATCATAACTCATTAAGTGCTAATGTATCTGCTGTGTGGTGGAGAAGCAGGCCAGCTCTGTTGAAATGCTGCTGGTTTGCCCTCATCCGCTCACAGCTGTCTCTGGAGGATTGGGAAGTATAAACAAGTTTTCTAACAATACATGCTAAGGGTATGCTAAAGTAGCTGCATTTACTTTATCCCAGAAGTCTGTCTCTGTCTGCAGACAAGCACGGAACCAAAGTGAATGCAGAAGTTAGAGAATGGTTCCTGCATTTCCTCCTAGGAAATCTCTGGAGAATAGGTGATTGTGTGTGCTCACAGATGTCCCGGGTACGTGCAGTAAATCCAACATTTTCTGAACGTGCTGCTGGCCTTGCTGCACCTGGTAATAAACCCTGGCAATAAATCAGGTGATCTGCACATGCATAATAAATCCGATGCACCTGAATGCCGGCATACAGGATGGACACGCTGTGCACAAACTGGCTGTTTTCCAGGTCTTCTGGATGTCAGGTTTCCACTGTGACTGACTTGCCTGGGAGTTCTGGCAAAACTGCTGACATTCTCTTTTTATATATCAGCGTTTCCAGGGCATGTCCAGGGGGAGGGGGACATATGGGGGGGTACTAAAGCTTGAGCATCATTTTTCAGTGTGCCTGGACTCATTCAAGCCATGACACAAGCCTGAAAATATAAACAACCCCATACCTGTAAAGGTACTCTTTCTGTCAACTTAGGCATTTTTTGAAAATAATACCCCAATTTCTTACATGTCCAAATCTATTCTCCAGTTTCTTTACATTAAGGTTTTGTGTGTATCAGGTGAATGTTCTCACAGCTTCAAGGCATCAACATCCTGAGTACCCTCTCAGTATCCATCAAAATATTTATTTTTGTAGGAGAACTTTAAATTAAGAGCTATCAGTGTGTGAGGACCTTCCTGAGGGCCCTGGAGGTCAGAGCATCTCAAGCAGGGAGATGGGAGCCTGTAGTTGTACACTATGATTGTGTATTGTTCTGGGACCTCAGAGGATGTTCAAAAGTGGTAAACTTCAAGCCGTAGATGGGTCATGGGTTGTTCCCTACCCTGTAGGCCAGCTGACCTGGCACAAAATACCTTCACATGCTGAAAAATTGTAGAATTTTAGAATCGTAGCGTGTTTTGGGTAAGAAGTGACTTCAAAGATCATCTAATTTCAACCAGGGCAGGGATATCATTCACAAGACCAGGTTGCTCAGGGCCCCATCCAACCCAGCCTTGAATGCTTGCAGGGATGGAGCATCCATACCTTCTCTGGACAACCTGTTCCAGCATTTCACTACCCTCTGACTAAAGAATTTCTTCCTGGCATCTGATTTAAACTCACCTTTTTTCAGTTTAAAACCATTGTCCCTATCCTGTCACTATCTGCCTGTTTGAAAAGTCTTTCTCCCTCCTTTTTATAAGCCCCCTTTAGATACTTGAAGGCCTTGGTGAGATCTCCCTGGAGCCTTGTCTTCATCATGGCAAACAACCCCAGCTGTCTCAACTTGTCTTCTTAGGAGAGGATCTCTGATCATCTCTCTGGCCCTCCTTTAGGCCTTCTCTAAGAGGTTCATGTCTTGAGGGGAGAACTCCAGAGGTGTATGCAGTATTCTGAGTGGGTCTCATGACAGCAGAGTAGAGGTGGAGGATTACCCTCCATGACCTGCTGACCACTCATCTTTTGATGCAGCTGAGGATGCCATCGGCTTTCTGGGCTGTGGGTACGCACCCCTGTCTCATGTTCAGCTTTTCATCCATCAGAACCCCCAAGTTCTCTGCAGGGCTGCTCTCAATGACTTATTCTTCCCATCCACTCCTATGTGGGGTTGCCCTAACCCAGGTGCAGCACTTGCATTTGGATTTGTTGAACATCATGAATTTCTGGTGCATCCACTTCTCAAGCTTATCCAGGTCCCTCTACATGGCATCCTGTCCTTCTGTTGTGTCACCTGCACCTCTCAGCTTCGTGCCATCTGCAAACTTGGTGTGGGTGCACTTGAGTCCACTGACGCTGTCTTTGATGAAGACACTGAAGAGCACCACTCCCAAGGTAGGGCCTTGGTGGACACCACTCATCACCCACCTCCCCTGGGACATAGAGACATGGACCACAACTCTCTGTCTGCATCCATCCAGCCAGTTCCTTATCCACTGAACAGTCCAACCATCAAATCCATGTCTCTCCAGTATGAAGATAAGGATGTTATGTGGGGCCAAATCAAAGATTTTACAGAAGTCTAGACAGATGAAATCTGTCATCTTCTGTGTCAACCATTTCTGTAACTCCCTCATAGTTACAGAAATGGACATCAGACTGGACAGGCATGATTTTCCCTTAGTAAATAGGAGCAGCTAGGTTTTATATTACTAAGGTAAGAAAAGGTAGCCACATGCTACCTTATTTATTGAAAATGCTTCCTTACCACTTGGTTATTGGAAACCCCAAGTGTGTACACTAGGGTTTGGTTTTATTTTGGTCTGAGTGTAGAAGTAACGAGCCCCATTGAGAAATGGCAGCAGAGAATCGTAACAGTAACTACATTGGTACTTCCTTCATCCCCACTTCTGCATTCATTTGGGAAATGAGGGAAAGGACCTCAGTGCTGGGAGAGTAGGTGACTGATTTTGTAAAAATAAAAGCGTCTTCTTTATGTTCTCTAGTAAATGAGCCTTCTTTACCATCATGATATGGGCTGCATAGAAACGAAGCAGGGGACTTTACTGGACTGTGTGTCACTGCACTTGTGTTTAAATAGGGAGTATATTCAGGGCAAAGATGCTAACTTGATTTCAATAAGCCAGAAAGCATGTAAAGACCCTACTGAGTTACAGTATTGTGTCTCCTTTGGACTTTCTCATGGTGGTTTTCTGTGCCAATTTAGGACACTGCCTTTAAGCTAATTAGAAATTCTGAGCAAAGTTGGAGGGAATTTGTGTTTTTCTTCATCTGGGTGACATACTTATCAAGTCAGCTACCCCCAGTCTGATACTACAGGCTGCCAGCAGACTTGTCAGCTTATGAAGAGGGTTTGTGGTGGAGAGAGAAAGTATAGTGAAAACCACATCCACCAATTAAACACCTACATTTCCTTTTAGACTCCAAACAATGGACGTCTTTCCTTTTGCAAAAGAGATTTCTCAAATCAAAGCAACTCATAGAAGAAATATAAATTAGGAAGGAAGCTTTGAGTAGATCTTTAATGAGTCTCTGGCACAATGACACAGTGGGGTGTGACACATTCATGAATATGATGTAATTGAAAAGATTTAGGTTTGCAAAGGTTTCCTCAGCAATCAGGCAAAAGTAATGCAGCCAAATATGGGACGTGTTCAGGTCAAGTTTTTGGTACCTGTAATATCAGTCTTTTACTGGTAGGAAAAGAGTACATTTGGTGCTTTTCCTGGTCTGTGATACATAGTTTTTACACCAGAAAAATAGCATCGGTTATATTTTTATTCCAGTGAACAGAAACTGACCTTTTAATAATGACAAGACATAGAAGAGAATCTTCGAAAATAACTGTGGACCAGTTAAGCAGAGGATGAGGAAGAGCCTGGATATGACACATTCAGCAATACTGTAGATAGAGAGGTAGGAGCAGGAGCTTGGGGAGCTATTTTCTCTGAAGAAAATATCTGGTATAAAAAAAATTCATTGCAAGGACAGAAGAGCAGAACAGATACTTCAGGGAAAGGGTATAAAAATTAACACTCAGTTATCATGTGGTTGATATGGACCAGATGAATTGAAAGATACTGCAAAAGTATACTGGGTGATGATAAAAGCAAATTACAGTATTATTATTAACAGTGGGCTTGTATTTGCCTGAGGAAACAATGTGATACTTGGCACCAGTTGCACTGAACATCACATCTGTAGATCTGTAAACAGTTCCACTGTGTTCATAGAGAAAAACATCCGAGCTGATCAGCTTTGTCCGTGGTTTTTCTTCAGGAGAAAAAAGTAACTATATTGGGCTCAGGATCATGCAGGTACATCTGTGCTGCTTCTAGAACAAAGCTATAGGGCTGCATGGCACTGTATGTGCAAACCTTCTTCTGGTCTCTGTTAGCTTGGGGATCTCTGCCCTGCTGTGCTGTGTATGTGTGCCCAAAGCTTCCCAGAGGATGTGAGCCAGGTGAACCCTATCTTTGTGGGCATGGGCACCTTATAGGCTTAAAAAGAGAGAGGTGAGCCAGGCTTGTTTGTGTCTCCTAAGCATGATAGAATGTCAGCAGATTGCTTGTTGTGCAGTACTTTGTACAGTGATGCAGCTAAACCTGTGGTCTGTAATCTAAGGTATGTGATTACTGAGAAGTTCAGTCAGTTCAGGCAACAGACATTGCTTGTGGGGAGTACAGGCTAAAGGAGTGCAGAAGAAGCTTAGGTCTACAGTGGAAATCAAAACTAGGCAGTTCTGGAAGGTCAAAGTACAGGAGTAATCCACAAAGGGTGCTTGTTAGCAGGCTGGAGACATACCCAGGTTGGAAGCTGAATGCAGGACGAACGTACTAGTGGCCTGTGTATCTAAACCACTGAAAATCACTTTGATTTTGTCTGTTACTTAATGTGCCTAGCAATTGCAACATCAGCCAGAAATTCCTCTGGCTTGTTTGAAGACTGGATTTTGATTTTCTTCACAGAACCATGCAGTGCAAATTTATGCCAGGAGATTAATTTAGCTGATGATGTGCCACCAAAGCAAATCCTTGAGCTTTACCACTTTTAGGGAAGGTGCCACATAGTGATTTATGTGCATAGTTTTGGCAGAATTAACACAGCAAAGCCCATGACCCAGAAACCCCACACAACCCAACTGGGCACCCAAGATGATGTTTTCTGGCAGAAGCACATTTAGACTTAGCTCCAGCTTTGCTACTACACATACCTAGAAGCAATTTGGGGATTAGCAGACTCATTATCCCAGCACGTAAGGACCTGGAGAAGCCCAAGATACGCTGTGGACACACAGTGTCTGTGCTGCTTGCACGTCACACGTTATGTGTCTTTGGGATGACACCACCCAGGGAAGTCAGGACTCCCCTTTTTCAGCCAAATGTTTCATCCACTTCACTCTTGGCCCCATGATCCCTCCATTCCCAGATCAGGCTCCAGGGACAGTGATGAAGGGCTGTGAAGGTCATCCAGAAGTAGCCTTTGACCTAGTAAGTAGCGCATGCTGCTTGGGACTGAATCTCCAGGTGTGAAACTCATGCTAGAGAGATACTTGGATCTGGGCTTTCCAGTTTTCTTATGTTGCTGCTTTAACCACTGTAATGTTAGCAAAACAGTGTGCTGTGTCCTTCAGTTGTCTTTTCAAAGAGAGGTATGCCCCCCTTGTCTGACCTAAATACCCAGGAGGGCACATAGGTGACACTCAAGCTGTGAGTTCTGCTTCCACTGGGAAGTCTAATCATAGCAAAACCTGAAAGTTCTCTTTGACATTTTCATTTGGCCAGCATAAGTTTTGGTTCCCAGTGTAGTCTCTGGGTGTTAAGAACTGGCTCTTTGATGCTGGTTTCTCCCCATTTTCCCTATGGGGAGCTTTGGCACACAGTGCGGTGCACTGAGATCCATTTTGAGAATTGGGCGCCAAACTCTGCACACAGCTGTGCAGCTCGTCCCTGTACCCACGTATTTTAGAAGAAGGTTTAGATTTTAATGTCATTACATTTACTAAGTTTATTGTTATCCCACCAGATTAACTGAAGCCAGCTGCTTTTCTCTAGCAAGAGGTGACAAATGTTTTTTCAGAGGAGACAGGGACATTTGTCCTATCTTTCAGTTTTTCAGAGAAAGCATGTTTGCCTGGAAAAATATGTCCATTTTTTTTGTTAATGCCAAAATGGTCTAAAAAGACAGAAGATATTTCTAATCTAATCTATTTAGAGTATTACTGGTGTCTGAGTGACAAATGAAGGTCTGGATTGCACCTGCCAGGTATGTGCCTGGGGAAAAGGCATGTGCAGTACATAAGGGTAAAGGCATGTGTGTCCTCATGCTCTCGAGCAGGATTTATCCTCTATCCGGCATTTTCTGGTGAGATGTATAATAATTCCCAGTAGGCAGCAGGTCAGATTTCTAAAAGAATACCGGTAACTATGGCCTCACCTATATGTGAGCAAGCAAAAGACATGAGGATTTAAACTGAGTGGCCTGCTCTACAGTCTGCAGGATGCTGGCATTAATATGTGGAAAATTGCACACACACGAGCAGTTATTTAACTGAATTTGCTTGTATAAATTTAAAATATAGCTAATGTAATTCCTGTACCAAATCCTGTGAGTTTCTTATAAGAGTGTGAAGTACTACTGTAAGGTAGAACAGTCAAAATGAGAAGCTTCTGTCCCAATTTTAAAGATAGCCTCTACCTGTAATTGGCAACTTCTCTCATGCTCAAGCTGGTGCCGACACAAACATGTTGCACAGATTTCAGCATTAGCAGTAGCAGATAATTTCCCTCCAGAAAGAAAATGGGACAAATAAGCATCCTGTTCTGTTCCTGTCAGCAGGAACATTTCTGTCTGTTCCTGCTGCAGTTGCTTACTCCTTAGGGCCACTGACACCAAACAACACCGAGCAAACAGTACGAGATTTCACACCTGAGGCTTCAGTTGTGCCTTTGCAACACTTCTGAGCTGTCTTAGGGAAGTCACTGGCTGGTCAAGCATTCTGCTTCCTGTCTCTGTCTTTTACGTGAGCTGCATTGACCACAAAGGACTAGGACCAAGTCTAGGACTGGGTTGTGCTGGTCAGGTGTGGCCATAGGAGAAAGGATGATGCGGTGTATAGGAACGTGACAGTGGGCAATGAGGGTTGCTTGAGGCCAGGCCACCACATAACTGACTCAGAGAGGCTGGCAACCTGCCCTCCTTAAGGGAGATGCTGACAGCTTCTCACAGCAAATGAACTCAGCTCCTCTCCTGCTGTCCCTGACCACGCAGGAATGTCACAGTAGCGGGAAGGGGTTTATTCAGGGCAATGAGAAAGAGAAAAGGCTCCCCACGCCCTTCAGGGATGCTGGCAAGCATCACTCGTCTGACAAGCAGAGAAAACGGGGGAGTTAAGGGGACTTCAGATTTCGCACCTCATCTCTATTCCCTTCAGGCTCGAGAGGGGGAAGAGAGGACGGCTGCCTGCAGAAGGTTGGTTGCTTCTCGTGTCCTTCAGCTATTTGGTTCCAGAAAAATGAGTTTCCTGAGGATGACGGGAGCCCGGTGGAGGACCTTGCCCATTGCTGCTGTGCTTCAGTGGGGCCCTTGCCTCCTGCCCCCAGTATTTGGTATTTTCTCATCAGTGAGAAGCAGGGAGCTGGGCAGCAGCAGAGCTTTGTGTCAGAGGGCTTCTTACTTGCAGCAGTCTGTTTTTTGCTGGTTGTGTCTGGCCTCTCCGAGTGCAAAGAAAAATAGGGAATCTGGCTGTTAGCATGTATCCTCCCTAGACCCCAGCCTGCATTTGGGATGTGGGTTATTTCTGGAACTGGGTACAGTGCAACATGTATACATTAGCAAAATCAAGTCCTTATGCTGTTCAGGAAAATTTGGCTCTGAACGGAATAGCTAAAAAAGCTATCTGTCTGAGCTGCTTAGAATACTGCACAGTTTCTGCCAGCTGAATAAAACCAATAGCATTTCTATGAACAGAAAGCTTTTGACAACAACCTTTGAATTATGAGTGGCAAGAACCATTCTCTTCATTTTTAACTTCTAACCCATGATGTATAGCATAGCCCGCATTTGAGGATAAGAGGTTACTATCATATTGACTTGGCTTTAAATTGCATTTCATTGTATTAAAGAGCATCTGTCTTTTTTTTTTTTTTTTTTTTTTTTTTTTTTTTTTTTTTTTTTTTTTTTTTTTTTGTATGGAGCGAGATACGCTATAATGTATGAAGTATTTGACTTTCATGTAGCCGCAAGGCTAAACTTCCAAAAACATTCAGCCTCAAAGCTAAGATGGTATTTAGTGGAAAACATCCCAGAAAATTATGATTTTACAATTACCTTATTGGTAGTTTGATTTTAATATAGTTTTGCTGATAGCTACCTTTGTACTTAAGGATTGTAAATTAATTAGACATACTGCTTCATCTACTCAGGAGGCAGGAGAAGAGCTGACCTAATAGCTATGGGAGTGCTGTACCAATTTGAGACTGAGGCTAAAATGACATGATAGAGGGAGAGGTTAGTCCTCTCCCAAGGTTGTCACTCCTGGTCACATTTTAATGTGAATTTATTGGACTGAAAGAGGTTAAAGAGGTAATTCTGGAAAGAAGAGAGAAATTTCTAACATAAAATGGAACTCATCAATAGTCCTGGTGTCTGTGGGGAGTTGTCAGATTCCATAATATTAACCATGTAATTAACGGGATATATAAAGTGATGTGCTTTCAAATAATTTATATTTCAGATGCCTTTCGATGTGCTAATAATACCTCGCTCTTTTTCCTCCAGTCTCTTGAAATCACTGCATTCCTTTTTTTCCACTCTCATCTGTATAAAACCCTTTGCATCTATCAGAGAGTTCTAACTAGTGCTTGTTCCCAAGGGTGACTTAATGGACAAAGTATAGATAAATCCACATGACAAATCCACTTTACAGTATGGCACAGCTGGCATTCCCCGCTCAAGTTCAGCTCACAAATAAACTTGTAGGGGAGCTGCATTGATGCAGAGTGATGCAGGCAGTTGGAGTCTCTGAAGGGCAGTCACTGACCCTGTGCTGGATCTAGAGCAGCATCTTGAACCAGAAGAATCCTGATCTTTGGTATTTACAGCTAAAATGATAAAAAACTATGGAAAGTTGAAGGGAAAAGGAGGGTGAAACCTGGACCTCAGTCTGACACAGGGCACCTTTCCCAATGCATACTGAGCAGCACAGTGAGAGCCGAGCTGAAGTCTATACCCTCAAACCCTGCATGTCTGAGTGGCACATCCTGGGCTTGTAAGATGACTGGGTTGCTGCAATCTAATGATTACCTTTTGCTCTGACTGAAAATGTAAGTGCCTGGTCGAGTTACAGGACGTGAGCCTGAACACAGACCCATGTAAGAACATATATGGGTCAAGCTAGTTTTCCCTGCTATATATAAGCAACATACTGGAAAAAATCCATTTCCACGCTCACTTATACTAGAAACATTTTTCTCTTCTATCCATAGTACTTATAATTGATCAACATAATGTAATGGCATTCTAGATGTCTCCTAGTGACTGTGTGTGTTTCTATCAAGTGTTGTCAAAGAGCAATATTGTATACTAACGTTTGAAGCATATCAGAAATTGAAGCATTTTCTTCTCCCATGCCCTGGCCATACTGTTGTGAAAGTTCAGTCATACAACTGCTTCCAGCAGATGAACAATAAAACATTTCCAGTCGCACTGTAACAGGCAGTTTTAAATTACTATGAAATCACATTTTATAGTAATTTAAAACTGCCCGTTACAACCAATAATTGTGATGCTGGAAACCAGTACAGCAGTTACAAAGTCCTGGCATGTAACTTCTTATGGAAAGCAGTGGTTTTATCACAGCCATGAACATGCAAGTGACCCAAGGCATAAAATTACTGCTCAAAAAAAGAGATGTTATCTCCAGAAGATGCTCAGATATCTACTTCTGACAATTACAACAATGATGATTTCACATCTGTTAGGCAGACAGTTTTAATCTGTAAAAGGTTAAGTATTTGACAGTTACTTTTTCTTACATACAGATTAGCTGCTTGAAGGTTTAACCTTTAGATGTACTTAAGCAACTGCTCTTTAAAATTTACTGTGTAAAACCACCCAAATAAAAACTATCTCATCGCTTGTAACTCAGAAATACAAAATGTTCCTTAGGTTCACCTTCTTTCTTACCAAATTGCGTAGCTGGCTTTGCTTCTTCCTTTGTGTGTGAAAATATTTACAAGCAATGCTGCTTTAATTTGAACAGGCACCGCTTCATAATTAAAGGATGAAAGAAGGATTCTGTGATTAAAGGTGTGGAATCAGTTATTTTGACTCAGTAAAGAAGGCTGCTGATGAACGTGATTATTCCTTCACATTGAATTGTCCTGAGAAGCTGAGTAGGGGGAGAAGGAAAGAGCGAATGAATCTTCATGTGGCCTTTGCACTTACCTAGGAGTGGAGGCAGAAGAATTATTTATGTAGTAGCAGACAGATTTCCAGATTTCTGTAGGCTTTTATTGATATTTCCTAAGCATCATAAAACACGGGATGCTTTAAACCTCTTGCACGGAGATGAATTAAATTTAAAATTATCGTATGGAACTCAGACTTTCTTTCTCTTTTCAGTTACACAGCTACAGTGAGTCAGTGGGAAGGGCTTTCTCCTTCATAGTAACAAAGCTGCCCAGTTCTCATTTTTCCTTGAATAGGTGTATCAGACTATCAGTGCCCATACGTGTTGGGTGAGCATTCCATATGGACAGCAGCTATGGTGTGGAGTGGAAGGAAGCCTCAGCACACACACTGGGCAGCAGACATGTNCCCTCTCCTCTCCAGTAGCTCTGCCAGCCCCATAATACTGTAGACCATTTCAAACTCATTAAAGACTAATGGATATCTAGTGACAGAAAGTGTGCTGTGTGCCAATTAGAATATTTAAACTGTGTAATAAAAAGGGGTTGATAAAATCACCTAGAAGTTGAAAGTATGTTTGAAGGTAATGTGCTGGGGTTTTTTCTTCAGGTGTTTGAACAAAAAGAATGTTTTTAAAGAAAAATTTATCTGTCATTTTTTAAAGACCAAGGAGCACACAGAAATATGTTTTCTTTCCCTATTTTCTCCATATATTTTAATGTATATTTAGTAACCTAGAGTTTTTTCCCCTCATTATAATAAACTCTTTTCCCCCACATTATAATAAACTCTTTCAAAACTGATAGCTGGTAGATTCATGTGCTTAACCACAGGTTTTATTCCATATATAGAGCAAGAACTTCACTGAAGATACAGAATGCCAGTGGCATGAATATTTAATAATTGCACTTTTAAAGTTTTTTCATCCTTTCTCTCTCTGGGATTGCCAGACTCATTTGGCCCCTAAACCTGTTTACCGGTATCTAAATGTAAAAATAAAAACCCCTCTTAGTTGCAGTTTCAGAATTTTGCGATGAAAGTGGGGAATGCTCACCTTGTTTGTGATCTGCAAAATAAATAGAACAGTTGGGGTTTCTTTCTCCTTTTCTGTTTCTGGTGATGTGCAGTACATATATTTCAGTTCACTTAGTGAGGAGTTACAGGCCAGACACACAATGATATAAATTGGTAGACCTACCTTGACTTCCATGGAATTAGACCAGTTGGCTGATGGTATTTATGGCTGTGGCCATCAGAAATCATGAAATTCATGTATTAGCTATAGCTGTCATGTGTGGAAGCCATTATTTAGGTTAATTGAATTAATTAAAATAAATATTTATGTTTAAAGCAAAACAGTTTATGTTCTAATAAGATAACAGACACATTTTACGCATCCTTTTCTTTGCTGGATTTTCTTCCCTACAGATAATGATCTTTCAATCTCTGTTCCATAAATATGCATGTCATGTTCAGGTTTCTATTCAATGCATGCATGAGTAAGTACCACTGAATTTGATTAACTTCATTAACGATAAATAATGAAGAATGCTATTTTAACTATTTTAGGACAAACAGTCACCTGGATAATGTTACTTGCTTGAGTAACCTTCTTCATCCTAATAGGATTGCACACAAGGGTAAAGTTACTCAGATATGTATGTGTAGGTTCAGTCTTTTATTATGTAGCAACCTTTAGAGCTTTTACTATCTGGCAAGCAATCATTTATATCCTTTTTAAAAAATATTTATGGCTTCCTTGACTAATTGCTTCTTACATGACTTAGAGCCTTTTGCATTGGTATCATTTGTTAAAACACATCCAGAAGCAGGCAGAGCAGAATCATTTTTCAACTTTTTAGTGTCATTTTTATAGACAAATAACACTTGTAAATGATGGATAATAGCCAGCAGAATGCTGTGTTGTATAAAATGAGCATGAGTTATATTTGCTGGGAGATAGAAGGTTAACTTGGCTAGGAACTAATTGAGGAGCCTCATGGTAAATGCAAAAAGGTGCATGTACACTATAAACAAGACTTGAATTAGCTAAAAGGAGGATTTAGGTTAATTCAGTATTTAATTTCTTTATTTTGCACACGAACTGGTGTTTTCTTTGAAAAAATAAACCTCAAAAGCCATACTGAGTCCTAATGAGCTTGTAAAAAGTCCAGAAGGGAGGATGAAGACAGCATGTTTAAAAAGATGAGGCCTGTCAGAGTATTGGGGTTGGATCTTGTGCTCCTTTCAGTCTGGTGCAGGCATGGTCACTTCCATTTGCAGTTTTGACTTGAGCATTTGTTTCTTGTCTCATAAAATACTGCTTACTTGGCCAGTATTTCAGAAAGTCGTTACGGTTTTTTTTTTTGTGTTCTGCAGTTCATAGTTTACAGTTATGCTCTATTTTATGGCAGAATTCAAAATAACTGCCTTTTCTTTACCCGAGAAATATGTGCAGTTGTGTATTACAAATGTGTGCAACTGAATAACTTTTTTATAGGAGAGCACTTGGCAGATGCCAGTTAATGTTAAGGGATACAAATGCTCGGTGCCAAGTGACGGCAGGATATACAAATCAACCTGGTACCAAATTTTTTTCCTGCATAAAGAGCACAAGACTGTGACCTAAATGGACCCTGTGCAAATGTTTAACTTGATGCACAGGAGGAGTTGCAGTGATTTAAATGGAATTATTCAAGTATTTTAAATGTGCGTGCTTATGTGCTCACAAAATGGGGGCTACAGGGAGTAAGATCAGAGTTTGAGCTTTCAGGTTCTGTAGAACCCTGTATAAGTGTTCTTTCACGCACCCTAAAATTCCAAATAGGATCACTTTATTTCTTACTAGAGGGGCTGGATACAATTTGTCAGTGCTACCTGCCATTTCGGGGGCATTGCTGCAGAGCAGATGTGGTCAACCTTTCCGCTGTTCCCTGATTAGATACTCTTCAGTTGCTTTTGGAGTTTTTATTTTTGCACCTCGTTACTGGCAGGCTGCTTGCCTGCCTCATTGCATTGGCTTCCTTGGCTATGAGCACTGAGAAAGCTGTAGATCATCTAAACTGTTCTGGTGGTCTGTCTCAGGGGTGGTCAGCATCTCCTCCCTGATATGATCAGCTCAAACACGCCTCCAGCATGGCCAAAACAAAGGCATTGTTCTTGGTGGGCACCCCCTGCCAGCTCCTGTGGAGCTCAGCTTTCTTGCTCCGGGGCACACATAGGTGCAAATCATTGTGTGATGGGGGTCAGCCCTGTGCCCACTCTTTCCTGGTGGGAGAGATGCTGGGTAGAGTCCTTCTGTTCCCACCCTGCCTGCAGGGCAGGCACCACTTCTACAAACTCAGTCCTCACAAGCCTTTCTTCAGGGACTCCAAGTGCTCTCTGAAGCCCAGCTCAAACGGGGAGTTTGGGATGACCTTTTTAATTTGTGTTCCCAGAGGTTTTTCCAGTACTTTAGTAGGGCTGGTTTGCCCTTGTGGGTCATTGTAAATACTTAACATTGTATTTACTCATCCTGTCTTTAATTTTTGCAATGGTTTCAATTTGATTTTTAAATAAATATTTAGGGTGGGGATAGAAATTAAACAGTTGAACTCTTGCCAGCATCCCTTTTTTGTCCTTTTTCAAAGGCACTCATGAGACTCAGATGTAAAACTCTGGATAATATCCTTCCAGTTATGGCATCTGGCTTCTTGGCAGTCTCTTTGAGAAATTGGCAGGCTTGGTGTTGCCTTTAAATCCAAAACTAGCTCACTTGTAATTTTTTTAAGATTCTTTCTCCTTCTGCTTGTCATTTTTGCTTGCTTTACCTTTGATTCAGATGAATTCTTGCCTTATTAATCATTTGATTCTACCACGCTTGCCCAGTTTTCCATCTAGCCAGAATCTCATGGTAAAAAGAGATTCCTTAATGGTTTTAAGATGGGTACATATATCTGTTTTAAAGTGGCCTCCAACTGTGTTCAAGAATCTGTTTTTTTTGGGTGGGCCAGAGGATTGAGTGAATCTGGAATAAAGGTAATCTTTACTGGACTGGGTAGCCATCATGCTGTGTTTCAGCAGCTTCTTTATTGATACAGTAGTTCTCAGGTCTCTGTTTCTGAAGTGTTATCACTTTAGAAGGTAATTTAACAGCCTTAGTGAAAAAAGAGTATGTGTAGGGAGTATTTGAATACAGCCACGTTTCAAATATTCTCTCCCCCCTTTTTTTTATCCTTGCAATTTCCTTTGGTTTTCAGGATCCATGTGAAATCTGAGTGTATCTTTCAGTCTCTTGTAACTTCCAGTTTGCTGTACTTTTTTCTGCATGTTGTACATAAGGTGCAGCTGCCTGTGTGTGAGTAGGTGTTTGTGTGTGAGCATGAGTAGGAAGCAGCATTGCCTCAAGGTAGCTGGCAGACCTGCAGGGGGGAGCATGCCTGGGCACACACACTGCAGTGCAGTTCCTGCATTGCAAATAGTCAAGAAATTGGTTTCTTTGTTTTAGTCGGTGTTACAGTGCTGCTCCACCATGCTCCAAGTAGGTCTAAGGGAGGTGAATCCTCCATGGCACAGTTTCACCCCAGTCTCAGAGAGAAGGGCACTGAGTCTGTGATACTTCTTTGTTGCCCAGGGAGAAATATATCATGCTGAGGTCAGTACTAATTGAAGCCTTTTGCACAACAGCGGCAGGAGCGGGCACCATACAGGTTCCCCGGGAAGCAGCCTTGCCTTTTAGATAGTGTCAGATCACAGGCATGGCTTAATGGAGTTGTTGCTTATCCAGCCCTGAATTGAGGATGGATGCATTTTCCTAGCGCTCTCTGTGTCTGGGACGTGGGGTTAAAGGAGTGTTGCTTTCTACTAGGAGTAATAAAGAACATATGACTTGTGTCGTGTGTTATGTGTTTGCATGGGTAGGTTTCCAGTGGATGTAGTATCTCTGTTTGGATCATCCCCTTATTCTTTTGGAAAAGGCTGTCTAGCCTCGATCTTTCTTTGAGGGGCAAGAGGAGAAGGATGAGAGGTGTGTAAATGCTGTGTCCCATACCCAGCTGATTCCCAGCTGCACCAGAAAGGCAGAAGTGCCCCCCTGGCTGGCCAGGCAGAGCTGAGGATGATGTGCTCCTTCACACTCACTGAGCTTATTGCCTGGTGGATGTGGGCTAAAAGTAATCAAAAAGCTCTAAGGGTGGGTCAGCATTGCAAGCATTGAAGAAAATACGAGGCTTCTCTATGGGATTTTTTTGTATGCAAATAGCCTGTGGTGCAGCGAAAAGTATTAGATCAAGGTGAACAGTTGGTTGGAAAAGCATATATCATTGCTTTTAGTCAATTGTTGCAGATAAGAAAACCCCTTTTGGGGGTTGGAGGATGCATATTGAACAATCCTAAAAAGAGCTAGCCCATTACAAGAAGGTGAATCAATAGATTTCTCTTATAAACTCATATTTGTCTGAAGTGTCCTTAATATAACTACAGGCCTCTTTTTAAAAGGCACATACCTGCTTTGCATGTATGTATCCTAAACCTTTAGAACTCAAATTCATTACAACCATTTGTACCATACAAGTACATGTATTTCTGACTTCAATGCAATAGCACTACCACCTTCATTTCAGTTTTAATTGCTTGTGCCAGAAGTTGCTTGTGTACTGGCTTGATTTTGTTACAAAACATGGATTTCTCCATTTTAATTACAAAATTAAAAACTGATCAGAAATTTTTACTAATTACATTAATTTTCAATTCCCATTTTAATTAGTTGTGATTCAGACTAGATTTGTTATCCTACACTTCATTATTAAAGATAGTTAGCTATTAGAAATTTCCAGTGCACTTTGTATAACCTCCTGTCCCTGTGCCCCTATGTAAATAAAAGAGAAGATGCTATTAGTGTAGGTCACAGATGGGGTCCATTCAGTCAGCCTTTGCTACCAGTGACCACACGGGGTGGATAAAGGTGACACCACAGCAGAGGAGGCACTAAATACTTGAAATAAGCTTGTGTACATTAAAGTGTGTTAAACCCCTGCATGAACATTCTTGGTCTATCCTCAAAGGGATCTTACATCAGTGCAGTTGATCCCTGTTCCTCTTGGTGGAAGGATAAGCTGCCATAATATATGTTCATCTGACTGGGAACTGATTTCATTCCCTCAGTTGATTTGCGTTGACTTCCCTGTGAAGATGAATCTTCAATTGCAGCAGTATCTCTCTCCTCTTAACCTACAGAATAATTGCCTCAGCTGAGATATGTCTCTCAGCTTTTTTAAAATGCTGACTTCTTAATAGCAGCTTTTCCTGAATTACATCAGGCTTTCTATTTATACACTGTTTTCTTTTCTGTGTTGCAGTGGGTTAGGAGAAGGGAAGTCTGTGATCTTTGGCCACATAAGATAATGGCTTAATTCTTGTAAGAAGTTTAGATTTTCATCATTTTTGTATGCCTTGTATGTTAAAGAGAAATTTAACTAGGAACAAATTCTCTTTGTGAGGGAGGTATCAAATGAAGCCCAAGCATCCAAAGCATGATGATCTAGATTGATGTGTTTGATCGTTACAGGTAGCACTGCTGATGGGCACAGTTGTTGCACATTGTTCCACAGGCAACCATTGCCCCTGTTTGGGGAGCTGTAGCCCTGTCAAAGCCACTTTGACAGCATCAGCTCATCGGCTGCACCCTTTGAGTGCAGCTGCTGTGCCCATGGAGTGACAGTGGGAGAGTAAAAATGTCAGCCTTCATGGCTGAATGAAACAGAGCACCTTGTGACACAGAACTCATTGAGGCTTCTCCCCCGGCTTATACAGCTTTATCTGCAGTTTTATTTTTCAGAGTGCTGAATTTTGTTATAAGTACTAAAATAATGTTACTTGAAAGCAAGAGTGTGTCGTACTAATGCCAATATCATTTGTATAGAACAGGAGCAGTATCTATCAATTAGAAACGTAACTCTTTTTTTAATCCTCACTTCAGGTTTAAAACATAATTCTAGGAATGAGCTTCAGGGAAGAAATTTGTAAGGAATTTTTATGACTCCCTTTTTAATCTGTGTGAGTGGATAGATAATACAACTTTCACTGGAAAAGCTCAGAGTGATATTTGTAAGGGATAAAGACGTTCACTTTTTGTTCCCAAGAAGTTTAAATTGCACTCCATTTGCAAATTTATAAAGCACTTTGTAATACATAAGACTAACTCTAGATATTAGTGGATGAGTATCAGCAGTAGTTTCACAGTGTGTGGATATCTGAATGAGCTGAGGGCTTATCTTCTATTGATCCTGAGTTTATGAATGCTAAAGATGGTTCACCATGTCAGTGGTTTAAGATCTTTGATTCAAACAGTTGTGCTTGTTGTTTAAACAGATTGTCACTCTGGTAATCTACAATTACTGAATACACATTAGCAAAAATTGGAGAAAGCTGTGAGGTCACATACAAAGTGATACCCAGTCACCATATGTATTTATTAGTGTCACATATGAAATTTATGAGGCAAAGTAGTGCTTGAAAGAATTTTCTGTCTTTCTAAGCAATACTCATTTGAGGAATTGCCTGAGATAAATGGGTTTGGCTAATTGAATCATACACTTTCATAGTGTGCTACATATAAAAGTAGACTAGGAAATAAATATAATTAAAGTAAACATGCCCTTCTAATTAGTAATTGTTTCTGCTGTTTTAAGCAAATTTCAGTGGCACGAAGTAGCTGTTCCAGTGCAAACCTAATAATGAAGGCTGTAATAACAGGTGTAAATTAACACAATGGAAAACATTTACAGTGTAACATTCTAAATTAAAAATGACATTAACAAGCCCGATTTTCAAAAAGCTGTATAATTAACATTTATTCAACCCCTGACAAATTAGTGCAATACAAATACTAGATGATTTTATTTATAGCTTATAACATTTTTTCATTTTATTTTTGTTAAGCATTAAATTGAGCAAACATGGTTCATTTTTTTCCAAGAACATGTCATATAAGGGCACTGTCAAAGGAAAAGCAAAGAAAAAGAGAAAGCAAAGATATCTACCCAAAGGCATTTTTTTGGTAAGTGATGTGCAGGAATTGTTTGAATACTTAAAAATATCACCCAGTCAGTGTTCTTGCTTATGTATGCTCTGAAATAAAGTGTTGCAAATGGTTTAAGTTGGAGAAATGCAAGTATGAACAGAATAATATCTATTGTGCAATAAAATACTTTGATTCCCCCAAGTGCATCTTCAAAAAAACATAACACACTGCTAGGTGCTTAGCATTGATGTCTGTCTCTGCAAGAAAATATCACCAACAGTATTTTCTTTTTATGATGGATGTAATAGAATGCCATGAATAGGTAAGCAAAAATATCCAAACTAGTTAAAAAAAGAAGGCTTTACTTTAATTTGTGACAGAATATGCCAAATTTTCACATTACAGAAAATGTCAAATCACATCCCAATATAGAGTATAATAATCTGCACCATACAGACAATTTCTGTTCTTCCTTGATTTTTTTTCTAAACTTGTAAGAAGAGAAAAATAGTTTTCTGGCAGGATTAGGGGCAGTATTTTTCTTCAGCTTGCCTATCAATAGAAAATCATCATTGTTTTATTTACTTATTTCTTTTTTTACAATGTCTTCTTGGTATGTCATAAATTAAAACACATGGCAGGCAAATTCAAATGTCATGACTTCTCATTCCCAAAGTGAATTTGTTAGAACGTGTTTACCTCACAGTTGCAAATCCTGAGAGAAAGTAAAAAAGTAGTCCTTGTACTGTACAGTCTGCAGTGAACTTAAGCTCTGGGTTTCAGTTTTTGAGGCAGGTAGCTTCTTGTTAGCTATGATTTTCTACCACATTTCATGGATGTTCCCAAAGCCCACACTGATGAGAATCTTCCTGAGTTGGTTCTGAATGGCTGGTGCTTAGTGTTTGGCTGTACATGTGTGCTGTTGGGCATATTTAAGATGTCAGGGGTTTGAGTTTGGTCACAAAATCATCTTGCTTGTCCCTTGTCATTCCTGTTGTTGAAAAATGGGATTCAGATCTTTTGTGCCCCATAGAGTTTTAGGAATGAAAAATAAAATTCTAATAGCAGATATAAGCTGCCCTGAGTAGAACCTCTTCTGGAATTTTTAGTGTCAGAGATCATTTTAACTTCTTCGTAACCAAGATAATTTAAAAAACTATTTTTTTTTTAATTTACTTTTTTTCCTTGCATGTCACCTCTTGCATGCCTTGCATGTCTCTGTAGCAGCTCAGCATGGTTGATTTGGAGGTGGTGGAAAAGATGTTCCTACTCTCACATCTTACAGATCAATTTCTGAATTCAAATACTGAAAAAAGGAAAATGTCTCTGTCCTCTAACCCATATATTTAAAAAAACCCAAAAACCCCCACAAATGATTCCAAATAAAAATTATTGCAAATACTGGGCTGCATAGAACCTTTATTCCACCCCCTGGCTCTAAGTCAGGAGGCGTGCACCCAGGCCAGCCTAACAGTTGAGAATCTAACCTTTATTGCACCTATGAGTCCCTCAGGATTGTGGAGTAGCCACATAGGGACCTGTATAGGTCCCTACTCCAGAAATAATCTTTTTGATGCATGTTCTTCCCAGAAGAGTGTCTTCATTGTTGGGGAGAGCAAGTCTTACTTTGGTGAATGATAATAGGCAGGTATTTATGAAGGAGGAGCATCCCTGTAATAATGTCAGGGGGGCGGTTTTGCTCATCTGGAAGGAAGATGGGATGTTGTGTTGTTCAGTGGATAAAGATTTCCCATTCTTGTTTATTTTGTGTATTAAACCTGTCTAAGAAGGTTCCAATCTTAACAATAACTGTCTGCTGGTGAGGACAGGGTTGTGAGGAGAACTGAGATAAAGAAGCCAAGGAGGCTGTGGAGCTGATACCCAGCCTATTCCAGCCCTTCCTTTTAAACTTAAATATAATTTCTGAAATAATTTCTAGATCTCCTTTCCTGCAAATTAAGTTGCATGACTTAACAGACAGAGAACACAATTCATCATTGTCTGCTCTGCAACAAGTTTTCATAGGTGGGTAGATCATTATCATGTGTCTCCCAGTCTTCTTTTTTCTAAACCAGACAAGTTCAATTTGTCCTTTTTCATACATGACTCCTTTATCCGTGTGTCTCTTTTCTGGGCTACATCACATGCTTCCTACAGCAGAGGTCCTCAGGCCAGTGTGTGATTTTCTCAGTGCCCAGCTGCGGGTCAGTTTCGGGTGAATCACAGAATGACAGAATGGCTGAGGTTGGAAGGGACCACAGTGTCTGTGTCTGGTCTGGCCCCCCTGCTCAGGCAGGGTCACCCTAGGGCACACTGCACATGAAGTCTGTTATCTTAGCTTTAAATGATGCTACCTTCAACTTGATACTTAGGTCTTCCCAACTATTAAATTGTTTTTAATTTAGTGGAACACATCAGGAACAGCAAAATGTTCTCTAGAACCATGTAAAAAACTCAGAAATCTTTATTGAGTTAGTAAGATACTGTCTTGGTTCACAGCAAAATAGATCCATGTGTATTACAGTTATTTCACAATTTTTTCAAGAAACATCCCCAAAGAGAAACTTGAACAAATTCACTGAGCTCATTTTCTTTTACTTGTATTAAAAAAAACACCCAAATGGATTATCATAAGTTTTTTGCTTTCCATGAAGTAGAAGGAAGTAATTCTCTGACATTTCCTTTGTCACTGAGAAACTCTGTCAGCACTGATGCTTAGGAAATTTTGAGGAAGGCTAAATGTAGTAGCAGTTTTCTGCTTAACAAGGCATGTTAGTAACAAAATAGTCTCTTGTTAATGACAGCTCCTGTTTATTTTTTGCACTGGGATATTCCAGTTACCAAGTGTGAATTTTACCTTGGTTTGTCTGGTTTCAAATAAAAAAATCAAGTTCACTGGTGATGGTCTAGTTTTGGGCTCTCTCTCACCCTCATCTGCTGTTTTTTCCTCACTGTGGGCTCATCCATCAGGGTTAGGAAGAACCAGCAAGCAGGTCCCTGTGGAATACTGCCACCATTCACTTGTCTTACAGCCCATTCCAGGAACCAGCTTTTAGTGGAGAAAAAGTTGTTCTGTTAGATCTACCAGAGTCATGCTGCCAGTGTCTTTAAAATGTTAAACACCTTCCATAAGGTTCAGATGCTATTTCTTGACAAGAGTTTGGGTACCTACTGTGTGGGTTTTGAACATCATCACTTTTAAGACTAGAGAGCCTGAGAGCTTGTGAGCAGCTAAATCCAAACTGTGTGATTAGCTTTCTTCTAAGTGCTGGATTTTTAGAATGGTGAACATAAGCTTGAACTGAAACTGGCTAGGGATCAGGGCAGAGCTTGCCTTGTTTTCAGAATCCTTTCTATTTCAGTCCTGTCCCATCCCCAGAGAATGTGGGATCATGGGTTGATACTCTGCCAATAGAAAGAGGGAGGATGGGTTCCTCTGGTATGGATTTTTCTTTTTTTTTAACATTGCAGATCTCCTGTCTTAGGCATCAGCATTTTGTTGGCTTTTCTCAAGTGTAAAATCAGGAGAATTTCCTTCAGTGGTGTTTTAACTCCTTTTGGTTATATTCTATTATCCTAGTGAAACAGGACAAGAATTAAATTCTGGCCTTTTTCTTTTAATGCATCACCTATCAGAGAATTATTTCAATCCTTCTGAATTGTTCTCATGAAACCAGCTTCAGTGGGCTTACTGACAGGTCACACAAATTTGATATTCTTGAGGTCTGTAGTAAGAGAAGGTCAAATTGAAGTCAAATGTTGTGAAACATTTAAAAAAAATTGTACAAAGAATTACCCAAAGATTTCTAAGCTTCCTAACACAACAAAAAGGGATCTTTGCTGTGGAAGATTCAAATAGAAATGTTATAGATGTCTCCCAAATACATGCTTTTAGAATAATACATACAATTTAGATCCTTCCTCATGTTTTTGTAACTACATATAGAATTTAGATACCTCTTAACACTTTCAGAATGAAACACGGAATAATTTTACACCTTATACTATACAGATAAATAATATCCTTATAATTTACTGTGACACAAATACACCTTTATGAACTCAGGCTTCAAGCAGAATATGCAGTAAAAATAAAACATTTCTCTCTTACAAGCTTTTGTTGTTCTTGCTAAAGCTAAAATTTGCTGAGAAAAAGTAGTCAGGGCAAGGCAGCTGTTAGAGAGGGAACAATATATCCAACTTCATCAGGTCACTGGCTTCTCTGCTTTGGCCTGGAACCAGGCAGATTCCCCCAACAGGCAGCATCTGCCTCTGGCACCATCCCTGCACACACATCTCTGGCTTCTGCATCTATCACAACCATTGAAGCTTCTGGGTGATTTTTTGTCATTTTTATGTCATTTCCTTCAGATTTTGAAATATTTAAATGCATTTTAACCTACTTGAAAGTGAGGCACTTGAACAGTCACGCTATTTCTGCAAGTTAAAATATAGGAGATTTTATTTCACTTATATTTCGTTTAGCCTTTTGAATTTCTGGCATATTTTAGTTTTGGGTTGGATTTGTGGCATGGCCATTCTCCTTCAGCAGAAGCAGAGTGTTAAGGGAGGCACAAATGGAAATTGTGATTCAAATGCTGGGGGTTTTTTCTATAATGAGAGATAAAAGACCCCACTTCCCATTGCATATCACTTAAGGGGGGAAGGACATGGATACTTCTCTGTGTAGCTCTGTAAGTGTGAATAAGTTATGTGATAAAGTCATCTTTGTAGTAAGAATGAATTGGGACTAGCCTGTGTCAGAAGCTTCCATGAATTACACCAGTCACAGGGCATAAAAGTTTTAAGTTTTTTGTCATTTTAACATGTATGCATCTTTATTCATGTATGGACATATATTATTCTTATATTCATGGGTATGCTGGTTTTGACTAACTTCTCTTCCTAGTTTTGATTGCATAATCCTTGGGGCTAATGTGTCAAAATATGACAGAACAATCAGGATATCATGAATCAGATACTAAAAAAGTCATATGGTTTGTATGGCAGGCATTTTCGTAGGCAGGTTCCAAGGATATGCAGTGAAGCTGTTATTTGGTAAAGTATAAACTCAGGTCCAGTTTACATTGTCCATTTTGACAAGAAAGAACTGGGAAGGAATTTGCATTTTTCTTTGTTTAAATGTATACAATGTCTTTTAGAGAAGTTGGTTAGCTTTATGGCACAGTGCAGTATGTTTGGCTACTACTAGTGTCTTGTGAAAGGAGAGGGAAACATCCTCTAGATAAGCATTTTTTTTCACTGTTTATATCCTAAAGTCATATATAAACCACAACTTTCTTAGGTTCTTGAGCCCAGATTTATTACAGTGGTCCTTTTAGTTCTGTGAAAGCAAGCTGCCCACATAGGTTCTAGAGAGATAGATTTAGGTATACATTTATATGTATAGCTATCTTTATAAATAAATATAGGTATCTTGTTCCATTTTCTGTTGAAATGTTTTCAGTTGAACATAATGAAGATGGAATTTCATAATTCCCTGTAGTTGGATTTTATGCTTACAGACACTGATACAAGCAAACGATGGCTAAAAACAATCACAGTGTCTTCTAGTAAGCTACATTTGTGTGTTCATATAAGCAAAAGTACAGATTTTACTGGATTTATTATTTGGGCATTTACAGAGGGTTTTTTTTTAATCTTTATGATTAGCATAGGGTTTACCTTCTTTGGTTGCTTTATCTGCATGTGCAATTATTAACATAATCCAAAAGCATCATCCAAAATTATTTTTATCATGTAGATATGCTAGCACAGATCTATTTAAAATTTAGTTCAACCTTACCTGTATGGAGTGATGATTTCTCTGCAATATATAAAATGCTATAATAAGATCTCCATCTATCTATAAGATCTGAAGGAAAGATAAATTAAAACAAGGCATCTCAAAACATATCGATTCTATTTTTACAGAAAGCAAATTCAGTGCCTGTCTGCTGAAGATCCTAAGAAGTGATTTTTTGTGAATGCATAAAATCTGATGACTTATGCACTGACTTGTTAATAACTTTTTTTTTTTTCACAATGGGGCTGTTGTGTGGTTTCCATAATGCTGTAAATCATGATTAAACACATAAAAAAGATTGTCGCTCAAGATCCATTTTAAGCCAAGTGCAGTATAAAATTTACATCATTTTCTTGATTAACCCTGATGAACCTTCAGTCATTATCCATTGTGGTAAAAGTAAATTGGAAATGTTGCTTTGTTAATAAAACATGTATAGACATTTTAATGAGTCATAGATTTGATGGTTATTAACAGCTGACACATTCACAATGAAATACTGTGCTTTGGCTTTCCATTAAAGTATCATACTATGTAAGGCTGCAATCCTGTGTCCTGTACTTCAGGACTGTATTTTGGTACACTTTGGACATCAGATAATTTTGATTGTTGATCTAAAACCAGAACATAAATACAGGGAAGAGTTTTCAGAATCTGTACATTGAGATGCTGAATTTGTGTATCTTTCACTTCTGTTTCATAGGGATTCTTAGCAGCACCAAAATCATTTAACAGCTTAAAGCTACTCGTTTTTATCATCATGTAAAGTTTTGCTCCTTTTGATTGCATGTCAGGAATGTTTTCTGATACACACTCTGTTACCTCTGTATTGCTAAAGTGCTCTTAGATCTGGCTTAATGATTTAAACTAGGTTTGAAGTGGGAAGGGGATCAAATCAGGCTCGATGGAGATGAGCCTAGGGGTGGCATGCCGGTGTTGGTGTGAAACCAATAGCCCAGCTGAAGTGCAGCTGCCCCAGTGCAGGGATGTGAGGAGCACACCCGAGGAGCTGGAAGCCATCGCACAGCAGGAAAGCTACGGCACTGTCACGGAGACGTGGTGGGATGACTGGCAGGACTGGAGTGCTGCAGTGGATGGCAACAAGCACTTCAGAAGGCAGGGAAGGAGGGGTGGTGGCCTGTAGGGAGTGTTTTGCCTGTAGGGAACTCAAGAATAGTGATGATAAGCTTGAGTGCCTGTGGGTGAGAAAAGGGGGGAAGGCTAACAAGGCAGACATCCTGGTGGGAATCTGTTACAGACCACCCAACCAGGATGAAGAGGCAGATGAAAGCTTCTATGAGTGACTGGCTGGCATGTCATGATCTCTACCCTCTGTTCTTGTGGGAGACTAACTTGCAGGGTGTCTGTTGCTCAACACAGCAGAGAGGAGGCACTCTGGGAGGTTCCTGGAGTGTGTGGAAGTTGACTTCCTGACACAGCTGGTAAGCAAGTCTACCAGGGGCAATGCCCCTCTGTGCACTGCAAATGTGCTGCTCACAAACAGAGAATGGCTGGTGGGAGATGATGCTGATCAGAGGCCACCTTGGGCATAATATTCACAAAACTGTATTTTTTTCAATTCTCTGTGAAGTAAGGAAGGTGGTCAACAAAACCTCTGCCCTGGACTTTCTGAGGTCAGACTTCATCCTGTTCAGGATGCTGCTCAGAGAGTCCCTTGGGAAACAGCCCTTAAAAACAAAGGAAGGCTGGGCATACATTAAGACAAAAATTTTAAAGGCACAGAAGCAGGCCATCCCAGTGTGCTGAAAGACAAGCTGGCAGGGAAGAAGAATGGCCTGGCTGAATAGGGAACTTCTGCTGGAGCTCAGGAAAAAAATGAGAGTATGACCTTTGGAAGAAGGGGCAAGCAACTCAAAAGAGTACAAGGATGTCTTTAGGTCATGTAGAGAGAAAATTAGAAAGGCGAAAGCTCAGCTAGAATTCAATCTGACCACCACTGTGAGAGGTAATAAAACATGTTTTTATAAACACATTAACAAAACAAAAAAAAAAAAAAAAAAAAAAAAAGGGCTGAGAAAAATCACAGTCCTTTACTGGATGTGGAGGGGAGCACTGTAACCAAGGATGAGGAAAAGCCTGAGGTACTGTTCCTCAGGGCTCAGTCCTGGGGCCAGCCCGGTTTAATATCTTCGTAGAAGATCTGGACAGAAGAATTGAATGCACCCTTAGTCAGCTGGAAATGACACCAAGTTGAGAAGGAGTGTTGAGGGAGAGCAGGAAGGCTCTGCAGAGAGATCTGGACATGATGGATCAATGGGCTGAGGCCAATTGCACGAGGTTCAGTAAGGCAAATTGCCAGATCCTTTATNGAATGCCAGTTCTGGGTCACTTACTATAAGAACACTGAGGTGCTGCAGTGTGTCCAGAAAAGGGCAGTGGAGCAGAAGTCCTATGAAGCAGTGAGCTGGGGTTGCTTATCCTGGAGAAAAGGAGGGTCAGAAATGACCTTATCACTCTATACAATCATCTGAAAAGAGGCTGTATCTAGGCAGGGATCGGGCTCTTCTCCCAGACAACCAGAAACAGAACAAATGAACCTCCCTCAGGCTGTTGCAGGGGAGGTTCAGGTTGGATCATCAGAAAGAATATTTTCATTGAAAGGGTGGTTAAGCACTGGAAAGGGATGTCCAGGGAGGTGGTAGAGTCAAATGTTCAAGAAATTATTGGATGTGGCACTTAGCTTTGTGATTTGGTTGACATGCTGGTATTTGGTCAAAACTTGGACTTGATCCTGAAGGTTTTTTCCAACCTTAGTGATTCTGTTATTCTCTAATTCTGTGATTCTAATCTTTGCTTTTGCTACTTTAAGTCAGGTCATACCAGGGTCAATTGCATGGTAAAATTTTTCTACCAGTTGCAGAGCTTTCAATTTATGCATGCCATGTGAAGTATACCTTCGAGTTATTCACAGTCCTGCAAATAGCTGTGGGTAGATGGATCACTGTACAGAGCCCCCTGGAAGGAACAGACTTTTAGCTACTTTAAGTAGCTAAAAAAAAAAGGGACCAAGGAAGGATTTTTTTCTCTAAAAGACCTAGAGGCAAAACATTTTTTTTTCATGATTTTCAGGGCACTTTTTAATCCACTTAGGTTTTATAAAGTTTCAGGAAACTTTTGAACTTTTATTAGGTTAATTTTTATGAGTTTTATTTTTTTTATTACTGAAACTAACAGTGAAAACCTTTATTGACTGAAATCTAGTTTTCAGCAAACATATCAAAAGGAAGTTCAACAAATACTTTAAATAAAGTATTAAACACTTACTGCAAAATGTCAAATAGATTTTTAAAAGGCCAGAATTTTTTCATTACATTTTAAAAGTTCAGAGCATCCCTAGAAATCAGGCAATGATAAGAGTAAATTCAGTTTATTGCACCAGTCTGACCAAGACTATATGAATAATTTACCTCTGTGTGCACATTCTCTACAGAAATGGGCCAATAAAAAAAAAAAGCTATAATTTTTTTGGCTAATTATGATTGAAAAGAGGTTAAAGAAGAAATGCAGGGGGAAAAAAGGGGCCACGGGTGTGGCAGTTCATAAGTTTTCCATGCATAAGGATATAGTGGAAAGCAGAAATCATTGTGGAGGAAAACAGGCAAAGGGGGGTTGTGTTGGACATCTTTGGCTGCGAAGCAACTGTGAGAGGAAATTTTGAGCAGTCTGGTATAGTGGAAGGTGCCCAGGACACGGGCTTGGAACTAGATGATCTTAAAGGTCTTTTTTAATCCACACCTTTCTGTGGTTCTGTGGGCTGTTGTATTTTTAAGATACAACATAAAAGTAACATTTACAAAATTAAATTAAAGGGTGTCATTGTGATTTGTCAGGTTTGTGCTCTTCAGTCTTCATTTTTTTTTATCCCCACCTGGGAAATATGGATGAGGATACAAAAGGAATATTTTGTCATATCTACAGTATCTGTTTCTTGGCAGCCAAGATTTTCACTCTGTTTCTGGAGGTTTTAAATTTAATTTTGAATTGCGAAGAAAAATAAACTCATTCCAGATGTAAGACTATTAGCCATGGTAAATTTTACACTTGTGAGTATACTTTCACTTTTTTTACACTTTGAATATACTTTCAAAGAATATATTGTTAGAATAGTGCAAATTTAAAGCTGTTGTAGTGTTTTGTTTGTAGCTTGGCTCAGTGTTGTTTTAAGGTCTTCATCCATCTTAGGCACTTTTGCTAGCAGATTTGGGTTATAAAAGAAAATAAGGTATTGAAAATAGGATTACCTATTAATACAGACTGGTGAATTTTTGAATATCTCTGTGTAATGTAAGTATGGTCTAGTAAATTTTTATCATATGATGAAGCTATTTTTCCTGAAACTAAAAATAAATTAGAATTATGTCTCAATTTCTCTCATTGAGCAGAACTTCACAGAGGGAAGAAAATGTGCATGTTTTATCTGCAGTGAGGCTGGAAGAGGTACTCTTATAAAAGGAGGTGTTGAACTAAATAGAACTCTTTTTAATGTTCTTCTGTTGTCATGCTCTGACTTAACAACCTAGGTCCCAGTCTTAACTTCAGCCCTAGGTTTTCTCAGCATTTTGATACGTATTTAAAATTCAGTCAGGTTGCATGTGAAGCACTTACATTTTGTGAATGTCAGGTATGAGTGCCTGTAAGGTAATAACTGCACCCACAATTAGCCTTTCCTTGGTTCCTTCCAGTTGCCCAGTGTTAACCCTCAGAAGACCTGACCTGAACGCTCCAGTGCTAGTTTTGCAGATACGATATGTATATATTCATTTGTTTGGTGGATGCAATATATCTGCCCCTGAAAATACAGCTCCCTGTTTTGGACTTGGAATTTCCAGGCAGATAATTAAAGTAATCTCACACCTTCCAGCCTGCACCTGCCACCGTGCGAGCGGCTGCCCCAGCTCAGCTCCCCCGATCATATTCATGTTTGGTCGGTAGTGTTTCATGGCTAATACAAATCATAAACAGGCTGTAAAAGCTGAAGCATCAATGAAGCCTAGCTTTAAAATTGCTGGAAGCTAAAGTTTTAAAACTGATACTGCAAAGTGAAAAATTAAATTTAACCAGGCACTTTGGTGAAGGAAAAATAATTTATTGGATGTAAGATGAAAAGCTGTGAGAGTAAACATCAATCTCATCTTAGACACAATGTCATTGATTGATGTTTGCTCTGTGCTGCTGCCTGGAGGTAAACTCTTTGAAATAGCAAAATAGGTGCTTTATCTGTCTGTGGATAGGAGCAGAGTTTGTTAAGTTACTGCTTTTTTGAGACCCTGCTACATCTTTATGTTCAATCAAAGTGAAAACAGTAAATCAGAGTAATTGCTTTACCTCACGGCATTCCTGTTTGTAAATGGGAAAAAATACTGTAAAAATCCTCAAATTAACTTCTGCTGTTTAGGATAGATAAAATGTCTAAAAAAAGCCAGTTGTAACCTAGGAAGGTATTTTTTTTTAATTATGCCACTTGTTCATCAAAGGCAGGCCCTTTGTTATAATTTAACCGATAGTTCAAATATCATTAGGGAAAGTATTTAATGCTCAAAAATGTAAGGTTGCCATATCTTGGAGTTCCCTATACCCTGTTAGCAATGAGTTTCCAAACAGATACCATTTATACTTACTGGGAAATGGAACTGGTACCTAGAAATTGGCCAGCAAAAACCATGGACATGAACAGTGAAATAGAAAACACTACTGTGTTAAGCACAGCAATTCAGCAAGCTGTGAATTACATTATTATTAATTACATTCATCAATTGTAATTGCATCATTAGAGTTAAGACTATTTCCTGAAAAATGTTGGAGTTAAGACTATTTCCTGAAAAATGTTTGGGGCTTCTGCCTTTACAGGTTCTCAGTCTGACTCGTCCTTTTGAGTTTTAAAATATTGCAGAGATACAGGAATGATGGTACATTAAAATTCAGAATCCAGTTTCCATTCTGAATTGAGTTTCATATTCACTGTCCTGCATCAGGGTTGGACTGCTTTTTTATGATGTTGTGTAAGTTTTTCCTTTGACTTACTCTATTTAGCTACTTTGGCATAAATGTAGTAATTCAGGGGAGAATTAGACTATTAAATATTTAAGAAAATGTCCTCACTTCAGCCTGAAATTTAGTATATTGATTTGTGTGCCAGATTAAAATTTGTGGGGAAATGTGGAGAATAATCAGTAAACCATTTTAAAATTTATTTTCTTGAAATATTGCCTGTTTTCCATGGCTTTGAAGCAGTTCTAACTTTGTTCATAATTCAAAAATGACCGTGTGCTAAAATTTAATTTCAAAGATATATGTGTCCTTGCAGAAAACTTGTTCACGGGTCTAGGTTTATTCTTGAAATGCACATATCTTTTAGTCATTTATGGTATGGGTTGTGTTTTTCAGTTGGGGTTTTTTTTTGTTTGTTTGGAACATGGTCAGCGCTGTACAGACATGGACTGCACCCGGCAGCTTGGGGATGCTGTCACTCCTGTGACACCAGGAGTGGGTGTTGTAGTCTGCTGACGTTTTGATGGAGCCTCTTAATTTCATGATGGAAGGAGAAGGGTTAGTTTAAGAACAAATGGGGAGGTTGACAAAATCTGGGAAAGAAGCTCAGCCTTGGGAGCTAGGCCTTCCTTAGCAAAGGCCTCTCAGGAACCCACAGGAGCTGTGGGTTTGCCAGTTTAAGAAATAACTGCCTGTTAGCATGAAGCATCAGCTCTGTTTTTGTAATTAATATGTCTAGACTTCAGGTTCTGAATGTTTTGTGCTAAGTGCCACAGGTAACTGCCAAGGTGAAGGAGATCAGCCTCCTGGGTAAACATTAACTGCAAACAAACAAGCTACTCCTGCTAAATTTATATCGCAATATTTATGTGCGTGGGGAGGTAGAAGGAAGATGAGTGTGTATGTGGGTGTTGCAAAACCCTCACAATTCAGAGAATAATGAACTAAGTATTTGGACTGGGAAATTGTATTGGAAGGTCTGGAAAGGCAAAGACAAGATTGCAGGGTGCTGCAAATGGTAAGTTCAGGAACTGTGGCCAGGTCTCTGTATACATGTGGCAACACCTTCCTCTGTCATGCTGGTATGGCAGGCTGGGTCACAGCCCCCTTCCTTTTCCAGAAAACAAACTGATGCCAAGGAGTACCAGCAATCTCATCCTCAGTAAAAACCTGTGTCTCTAATAGCCTCAAAGATGCCAGCTCTTAAGAGGATGGTGATCTTGTAACAGAATAACGGTACCCTTCTAGAATCTCCCCTTCTGATGAGATGTGATGCAGCAATTTTGTGGTTTCTGAAAAGGTCAAGCAGCATCATTAATGCACACCATGTAATTCCTCTGTGAAGGTGCAGTGCTTCATTTGTGGAAAAGGACATCTTCCTCTGAATGCAAATTTGGGTGTTCCCAAACTGAAGGACTGGGGGATATGTTGATACATGGTCGTCACCTTATTCATCATGGAGATGAGACCTTTTTATTTGGGTTGCTCCAAAGAGTGATATCTGAGGGAGGCAAAGCAAGTCAGGAATAGTGTGCTTTAGGGAAAGGGGAAAGGG
>VYXD01001807.1:476579-544277 GCA_013397195.1 Hylia prasina | reverse complement strand
GAGGAGAGGAGAGGAGAGGAGAGGAGAGGAGAGGAGAGGAGATTTTTCAACACATAAAACTTTAGGCTTTTTGTATGATTTCTTTCAGCCTAACCTGAGACAACATAACTCTTTGGACTGTGTAGGAGATTAAATCCAGCCCCAGGTTTTTCAGGTAGAATTATTGCTCTGCTCCTGGGCTGTCCCCTGAGCCATCTCTGTCTATTTCTAATTAAGGACTAAAGGAAATGGTTCCTTCTGATGGCAGGAGCAGCATGAAGAAAGCTGCAAGTGTTTCTGTGGGGGGGCTGGTGCCACTACCACCCTCCCATCAGGCAGCAGCAGGCCTGGGCTCTCCTCTGCAGGCTGGTCTCACAGGGAGCCGTGCTCACCTTGGGCATGGACAAAGACTGGGGACCATCCAGGTAATCTGCCAAAAGGTATCACAGCAGATCAGAATTCATTAAACGTACCTACTCTGAGACAAATTTAGCAATCCACTGGAAATATGATCTGGCAAATATCTGGGATAGAAATTATTCTGCATATCTTGGAAGAAGCGGAGAAGGTAGGGGTGCTGTGACCAGGGTGGTGGTGGCGTGCTGAAAGTTCTTTGAGCCTGAGACACTGGCATTTAGGCGCAATTCACTGGTATATCCAGTATGTGTCTTGGCAGATCTTAGGGCTGAAATAAATCAAAAAAGCAATGTGCCAAATTTGAGATAATTTAATTTCTATAATACAACCTTTGTTCATATATAACTTTTGTAAGTGTTTGGCTCATTGCTTGTGATCTGGTTCATGTCCTTTAAGCATGAATTTGAAACAGATGCAACATTTTAAAAATAACAGTATACCATTTAAAAACTGTTTAAATTCAACCTTTTGGAATTTGACCTATATGAAACAAATATAAATGACACTGACTTTTGAGAGGTCAGTGTTTGCATGTTCTTTGGTTCCAAGTCTTACAAAACTGAGCATGCATGCTACACATATATATGCACTACACATATATATATCACTCACATGCCCTGATGAGGAAAAAGTCATGAGGTTTTCACAAGCTTGTTCTTCATGGCTTCACTATTGAAACAAGACACACGTTAAACCATTAAAAGGTACCTCTGGGATTGTTTTAAATTGCAAATTAAAAAAAATAAAGAAGAAATCTATTAAAAAGAATCATTTTCCATTAACTGAAGTGTTTTCAATAAAGACAATTATAGCAGTTGGCAGTATTCTACTTGAACCAAAACAAATAAATACATTTGGTGACATACGTTCAAGAAAATGTGATTGCTGCAATGTTCATGCAAATAAGGAGCAGCTTCACAAATGCTAGACATTTTGCCATCTGGTATTGCCAAAGGAACACAACTCTCAACTTGTAGCTCTTCCTAACTTGCTGCTTATAGAGGGCATATTGGGCATTGTCACACGGTTCTGACATTTGCATAATCATTCTGAATTACTGCAGTTGTGCATTGCATTGCCAGCAGTGAACTCATTTGAGAAGGGGGTTCAGAGACCTGATGACTTGTGTCTTCATCAAATATATCTCTGTCCAATAAAGGGATAAAAAATGTTCTTCCACTTTAGGACTATCACACCAGGGAATTTTTAAATTTGTGTGAGGCCTGGTGAAGACTGTTGCACTTGTTTGCTTCCCAGAAATTGGGTAGAGACCAGTATTATAATTAAGCTCAGGGAACCTGCCCATCTCTATTTGGCTGCAGGCTAGAGTACAAATGCAAAGCATCTCAAAGGGTCGAGAGATTCTGGATGGGGACACATAGCTGAGGATGAAGTTATAACCCAGTCTCTTAAAACTCCAGGAAAACTCGACCTAACAACAGCTGCTAAATGTGGCAGAAAGTCTGGTGTAGACACAGGTGGTTGTTAACTGGCTCAGCTGATGGGAGTAGGCTTGATGGCACAATGTAGTAACTGAAGACCTCTGCTCTCACAGCAGTCAATGACAACAGCTCTGCCTCTGGTCTCAGCAGCATGTGCAGCAGGTGATCTCACTTCCAGGAGCCCATACGAAGGCCTTCACCATCCCCCTCCTTCAGGAGGAAAGCATTTTCTGTGCCCAAAACCTCATCCCTACGATTGCCTCTTCATTACACTGCTTTTCAAGGAGAGGGTGTTGGCGTGAATAACATGCATTGCTGGTGAAAAGTATGGGATAAAAACCCAAAACCCCTCAGCCACCTGTAAGTGGTTGTAAACAAGGTGGTGTTTGGATGCTGTCTCCAACCTGTTGTACTGAAACCCTGTGTTTCACAATGAACCCCTGTGTCTGAGAGCTGTGCTCGGCCCCTGGCATCTGCCCTCAGACCCCTCAGAAGGCCACTCTGCAGTCCAGAGTTAGCAGCATCAACCAGCAAAAGATCTTCTGTTCATTTAGTGACTGTTGAGGCATTGTTTTTAAATACTAATATCACCTAACATATCCTGTGTATTTTCAGCTCTCTCAAGTCTCGAATTAGAATCAGATAGCTGTTGGCCTTTTGACTGCCTTGCCTGAGGCATACTAGGTAGCATCACGTGGGTAGCCAATGCAACATATGCTCTGCTAACTGGGAAGCTGGTTAGCAAGACAACGTTTATCTTATTAACACATGGCGCACTTACATGACATTAATATATATTCCTACTTTACAGATTTACTGTGCTGGAAGAAAAACATTAGCTGAGCTAAGGAAAATAGGAATCAGCATACTTGCCACATTGTCCTGAAATAACATGTTAACTTTGTTAGACATGTTGGCTTCCTTTGTGAGGAGAATAAAACATAATCAACTGAAACGTGTAAACCTGAAAGGTGTTGTTCTGTAGAAATTCAGATAAATGATTCTCTAGTTTATGTTGTCATGTATTAAACTAGGATTCTGAAAATAAAAAAGTTAATTTTTACTCTGAATGTCTGTACTGGAGCTAAAGTTGTTAGTTTCTAAAAATTAATGCTGTTGTGCAATGCAGTGATTTTATTCTTTCTCCAGTTACACCCTACTAGCATAATACACTGTTGTGCCACTATTCACTTATTCATGTTCTGTGGTTGTGATAGTGTCAAATCCATCAGAAAGAGGAATTGTTTCAGTAGTAGTTTCATGGCTTGGCTGATTAGCAGAGATCAGAAGAAGCAACCTAGCTGTGGAAACCACTACAGCATATAGTTTTAACAGCTCTTTAGGGAGCTAGTTAGTGAAAGAATCACAACACAAACACATCCATGTGAAAAAAGGAGCATTTTCATACAACATTCAGAGGATATGTCGTAAGTGGGAACGTGTTCATGATTTCTATTTACTCACAGCTGTAATTACCATCTGCCTTAAGAGAACTTCTAGTCTGTGTCAAAGTTGCTTAGATACTTCCTTTGTCAGGTTTCAGGCAGAGAAGTTCTGTACAGACTAGATCCTGCCATGTGATTTTTTTTTTTCTCATTTTTCTGTAAGAATGTATCTATTCTCTGTGTGAAGAAAGCACCAACATTCCCAGAGACCTGAACCTCCCCAGTCTACTTGAACTGGCATTCATCTGATTCATGTTTGTGCTTATTTTTGCCATCTGTCTGCAAAACAGGGTTCTTAACCTTTAAATGCATGCTGGCTTCTATGTTGCCCTCTAATTTTTAACTCTTAAAAAACTATTTCTCTCTTTTTTTTTTTTTTTTTTTCCTCTAACTCCAGTGTCTATGAGCCAGATAGAAACGTGCTGCGAAGGAAGGAATGGGAAAGGAGGAATCAGGAGGCCCAGCAGGACAATGGCGCGTTTAACACGAGCTATTCCCTCTTCAGTGAACCATACAAGGTAGATGCTTCCCAGCTGGGTGAATCTTGGTTTATTTATTTATTCCACAGTACAAAAATGTGGCCTGCAGAAAGCACTGTCCAGGTTTCATCACCCTCCCATGAGTTCTAGCTTCCCAAAATTCAACATGAGTTGGATTTTTAATATATTTATATTTATGTATGTGTATAAAGCTTCTTAACGTGTTCAGCAGCACACAAGAGTGAAATAAACTGGAAACATCCCAGCAATATTGGAGATGAAATTAAAACTAGGAGGTGAAGGTGAAGGTATCCTGGTTTTTCAATACTTAGAAGAAAAGAATTGTGTAAGACTAGTGTGTGAAGGTCAAGCAGTACTGTAAACATTGTGCCCTGGCCAAGGTTAATGTACTGAAATATTTTTTTTTCCCTATAAGGATTACCAAGATAATAAGAAAATTTGTCTTCTATACATGTTTTTCCTCCACCAAAGGCAGAAGTAGCTTAGGAGTCTCAACTCCCTGTGTTCCTCATGGTAACAGCAGTTTGATGAGGCACAACTGTCTTTCCTCACTCCCTGTTAGAAGGTCAAGCAAGGCCTTCTACGCTCTGCAGAAGCTTGGAAATGGTGAACAGGACCAGAGAGCAGTGTCCCATGGGGGCTGCTCCTCTCCCTCAATTTAACCAATGACTGCCTGTATGTATCAAACCATCATCATGTATTTTCTGCTGTGCCTTTCCATAAATGTCCAAGTTACTGTAGCAGCTACTGCATTGTGAAGCCTTTCCCTCCATGCAGCATCACTTGCCCTTGATGCTTAGGGTGCTTTAGTGCCTCTTTGCAGGATACCTGTTTGGGTTCTGGCACCTGGATTCTGCTTTGAATTCTGTGCTTGCGTTTTAATTCCTGTGCTCCAGGGTCAGCCTTTAGCTTGCTTTTCTTCCAAATTGCTGCTTTTATTTAGTCCCTAATAAAAAAGAAAGATCTACCTCTTTCAAACCATGTCCCTTGAAGGAGCACAGCTCTGTCTGCCTTGAAGCTGACCTCCAGCTGCCTGGATTTCAGATTCGTTACAAAGGCATTTAGAAACCATGTCAAATGTGTTGAATCCTCAGTGACCTACTTGAAAATGTCTACCATGAGACCAGTCAAGGTCTAATCCATGGAAGAAAGCCTGGAAAGCGTAAGTCAGCTGTGTCTTGGCATTTCCTGGGGGCTCTGTTGCAGCGAAGACAATGATTTTCCATTTGGTCCAGTCAAATTGACCACACAAAAAAGGGACCTGGCCTTTGCTGGGTCCCCAGTACTATTTTGTCCGTGGTGCCTTAAGTTGGTAATACTGAAGCTCAAATCCCTTTTAAAAGTGGTATAATTTTTATTACGTCTGTGCCAATGTACTGACTGTCATGACACAGACGTGATGTGCCATGGACACACCAGTAGTTTCTGAGTTACGATGTCAGAGGGCACCTCTGTGCAACTGCAACATAATTCCACCAGCTTTAATAGGAGTGGATGAAAAATCATTGCTGTCTCTAGAAGCAGAGAGGATCCACTGAGTGGATAATCCCATGAGGCAACCAGAATAATGGCTCCTTTCCTGCTTCTCACCTTTAAACACTGTGTCCCTATTTTGAACAAACGTGTAAAGAGGGTGCTACAGAAATACATCCTACAGCTAACTTTGTCAAGGAAACATGGGGAAAGACAAAGCCCAGGACAGCAGTATAACTCCCAGCTATCTTAGTGTGACAGAGTTGCTTGGGGTGATCAGTCATTCTGATAGTATTGGATATCAAAACTTTTACCAGTGGCATACTCTGAATGTCATGTGTACACTGGCAATGGACCATTGGGCTCTCTGAACTCAGCCAAGCATTTGTGAACCTTCGCTGTGGGGGGAAAAAGCTGTGGCTCGGACATTTCAGTCTGATTGTGGAGAGAGCCTAACTGCAAAAGAGGAAACCTTTCTGCAAAAGCAAAACTGAAACCCACTTGTACTCCCTTTAAAGATCATGTTCACCTTTTAGGGGTTTCCAGAGGGGAATGAAGTTATAGCAGATACTCACTGCAAGCTCTGATTAAATTCAGTATTCCTCTACATGGCTTGAGAAACATGAGCTAAAGCCAAAGGATATGCCATTCAGAAGACCATATCTGAAAATCAAAGCCAGACTGGAAATCTCTTAAATCTGATGTCCTCTGTCACCTTGACATGTATCACTACTACTGTAACATTGAATTTTCTCAAAAATCCTGACTCTTCAGGTTGCCCCTTATCCTGTTCAAAGTATCCATAGCAACCCTCTCGGAAGGATTACAGGAAATCCAGTACCTTTTACATTTTTACATAAAATCTCTTTTACAGGAGAGAGAAAAAGTAGGAAATTGGTTCTGGATATTTTCTGGACAGAATACCTTGCCCCATTAACTATCTAAGTATTTTTAGTGAAGAAAAAAGTTCTGATGGCCTTCCATGAAGCCACGAGGTTTATTTTTAGAAGTGTTATATGTTGCCATCTTCAAAGGCTTGGATTTGTCTTGCATTGCAGAAGAATATCAGAGCACCATTAGTTAGACATGTGACCATTTTGTGACCATGTTTTCCCTGTGGGAACACGTAAATAAGGCCAGCAATATTTCAGAGAAGATAATATGACACACAAAAGCTCATAACAAATTACTTCAGATCCCATCATGTTCCCAAAAGGATGTAGGTGAACTCTCCTGTATGAGATCAGCTCAATACAAAATCTCACCTGAAGCTGTCCCCAGTGCATCTTGAAGGAATAAAGACCACAGACCAGTTGTCAGCATATTCTATGATACCAGTTTGCTACAGTTATTTTTGTGGTTATCTGGGATCTCTCAATACAAGATGTCTATGTGCTTTCACATCACATCCATGTAGGAGACAACCCAATGACTTCTCTGAGCTATTGATAATCTACAGATAATCTGAAATTATGCTTTTGTTTCCTTTCCATCCACAGAGCAGCCATTAGAAAAGCCAGACCTTCTTTTAGGGAAGTTCTTAGGGACAAAACCTACACACAAATTTGTTTTCATCCGTGGAGCTAGAGGTAGATGGGTGGAGAACTGTCCTAACAAGATGTCCATGCTGTGGCAGACTTGTGGGTGCCAGGGGCCTCATTGCATTTGGTGGTCATTGTTGCCATGCTCCTGGCAGGGAAAGAAACCTCATATACACTCTTGACTGAATAGTAATGAGGTACAGGCCCAACAGCAGATTTTCTGCCATAGAGGGAAGCTGAAAAAATACTTATCTATAAGGTAGCTACAAAAGGTAGAGTGAAGCATAAAGAAATGTCCTGGGTAAAAGGAGAATTTTCTGTGTCTTCTGGAACACAATTCTGCTGGTCAAGGAGATGCCCAAGTGTAGAAGTTACTTCAGTGACTTCAGGAGACACGTGAGTGTATCTCCAGCCTTCTTTCTTTTCAGATACATGTGATGCTTCCCACATTAGCTTCATTAATAGTTTCCTCTTCTTTAGGACATTGATTTGATTCCTGTTAAGTGAAGGAACACCCTTTTTTCAAGCAGCTTGCTATCTGTGAGTCAAAGCTTCCATTTTTTTCCATAGCAGGTTATTATCTCTGTGACAGTAACAGCCTCATGTGCAGAGGGAAGATCAGGCTGTAGTGGTTGAGCCTTGAGCTATCTTACCCCGAGTTTCTAATGCAATGTTTCAGATGCGAGACTTTAATGTTCTTCCCTTCCTACCCCCCTTTCAGTATATATTACTGATATATATATTTAGCTCAGTTAGCATAGTAACAAAATATATCAGAAAGCTAGGTGAAACTCATTTTACAGATACAAGGTAGTGTCCTTGAAATTTGAGGGGAAAAGTTTGAAGCAAAACAGGACTTCTTCTACTGTTAGACATAAGGATGCTTCCACTGTAGACCTCTGAAAGTTTGCATGTGGCAATCACAGCACTCATTTACTGTGCATTTTTGCCTGGGTTCAGCTTTTCTACTAGGAAACCCTAAAAAAAAAAAGATTTGAAACTAGGGAGTTTCCCTTGAATACCTTCCCTTACATACCCCAGTTTTCCTGAGTAACTGATGTGGTTGCTGCATCTTTGGTGTTTTCAAATGTAACTTTAAGAGGATCTTCTCCACTTCCTTTACTCCCTTCTTTCTCTTTTTTTTCTGTTTTCCTCTAAAACAGAGTCTTGAGATGAAAGATTATCTTTCTGAAACCAATAGGAATTTTCCCATTCAGACTCCATGTCTGGAAGAGAGAAAGGAGAACTCCGCTGCCTCATTACTGTCTTCCTCTGAAAATGTAAAGCAAAGGACATCACACGCCTGAATCTTGGCAGGGTTCAAAAAATCTCTGCTGTAAAAATGCTAATGATACACCCTTTTGCTTACAGTGGCTTTTTAAAGCAAGAATTTTCAATCTTTTCCAGTGTGTTTTATTTCTTTGTGAAGCTTCTGCCTTTTCAGTCAGGAAGTAAATGGATCATTTTTAAGACAGTAATTAATCTTAAAGGGGAGGAAGGGTGGCTGTATTCCCCTGCTATGCACAGCAAGCTCTGAGAAATGTGAAGAATTTGGCAAGGGTTCTGTTCACCTNNAAGGGTTTTTTTTTCCTTTTTTTTTTTTTTTTTTTTTTTTTTAAAGAGGAGAGTGCCCTGGAATGAGCACCCTGTCAGAGCATTTTCAAAGAAGGGACATAATCTGTACTTTGCCCATTTCCCACAAGCTGTTTTCAAGTCACCTCAGAGCATTTGGCTGGCTTAGACTGACAGATTCATTCAGTGCCTGCATGGGATGTTGTGTGGCTTCCCAGATGGTTGTGAAAACTTAGGCAGGCAGAGGAAGAAATTTGGAATGCAGTGTTTTCATTCATGACTGAAGGAGCGCTTGCTTTGGGCTACAGGAAAAGTTTTATCATGGTCAGATTTAATCCAAACCATTCTGTGCAGTTGCAATAATAAATTTTCCAGTTTCCAGGTAATATACTTTAACTACAGCGTGATATCAGTGATAGATTTCTTTTTTTATATACTCTAAGGCCCTTTATAGCTTTTCCAGTTCAGGGTAGATTTAAGATGTTGACAAGTGTCTTCAGAGACAATAAGGATTTTTGATTTCATCCCTCAACACTGCTGCTGAATAAGGCAGTCTTACTTCAGTAAGGATTTCAGCAGAAGCATGCAGGGAATTTTGTTTTTCTTATGTTGACTTTAGCAGAACACTCGATTTTTGTTTTGCAGACCAACAAGGGGGATGAGCTTTCCAATCGCATCCAGAATACGTTGGGCAACTATGATGAAATGAAAGACTTGTTAACTGACCGGTCAAACCAGAGCCATCTTGTTGGGGTTCCAAAGCCTGGGGTTCCTCAGACATCTCTCCCCAAGACTGATGAACATCTTATCGCAGACTCGAGACCACCACCTCCTCCTCCTATTTCCAGCACTACTTCTTCCACACCAGCATCCCTAGGTGCCCAGCAGAGCAAAAGTACCACCATGGGCTGGCAGAAGGCTGGGCATAATGCCACTTCAGATGGCCAGCAGAGAGCAAGCAAACATGGACACCGGTCACTGGAGTCACACAAGGGTGACCTCAAACTGGCGAACCAAAAATCCAATTTGGAGAAACTAAAACGCTATGCATCGAGCCCCACCTCCTCCTCTTCCTCCTCCTCTTCCTCCTCTTCCTCCACCTCCTCTTCCTCCTCCTCCTCCTCCAATACTGCCCAGCAAAGCTTGCTGAGGGCCACATTAGGAGACAATATCAATAGAGTCCAGCAGCCAGCAAAGCTCAGTTGTAGCTCAGAAGGAGGAGCTCAAGTCCAAGAGAGGCCAGCAAAGCATGGTGGGGGGCACTGTGTCCAAAACTTCCCACCCTCTCTTGCTTCAAAGCCCAGTCTGGGTCAGCAGAAGCCAACAGCCTATGTAAGGCCAATGGATGGTCAAGACCAGGCTCCTGATGAGTCTCCAAAGCTGAAGTTACCAGCAGAGACGACCAAGTCGTATCGGGGAGTGCCTTCCAGCAAGCCTGAGTCGGCCAGGACCAAGGCAAAGATCACCAAGTTCAGCATTCCTAAGCAAGAAGAAGTAAGTGTTTTTATATTTCTTATGACATACCCCCACAGATGGATGGATGGATGGATGGATATTACACCTGCCACTTTACATATCTTTAACATATTGATTTGCATGTTGATTTTTTTGGTAACATTGGTATAGTATATATAGCTGCAAATAGCAGCCTCACAGTAATTTAAATATATCTCAACAGCAAAATGATCATTGTCTTCAGGACCAGAACACTTCCTACAGTGGCACATTTTCTAGTAGTATATATTATTTCACTGACTCTTTCCTGAGTGCTCATCTATAAAGCCTGGATGTTTTTAGTTTTTTTCCTAGGCAGGTGTATTGCTTCTAACTGTTCATATTTCATTGATTTCTTTCTCTTTGGCAAAGACTAAATGAAATGCATGTGACCAGATTTAGTTCTGCCATCCTCAATGTCAAAGTAGTTTCACAGTCTAAATAAATTACTTCCACAATATGAAATCTGTGGAATATATGAGAATACAGCAATGAGACTCTCCTTTTAGTTAATACTATGTTTGTGTTTCAAGCCAATTTCCGAGAAGACTTAGGTCTCCTTCTTGAAGAATTTCCATTGTACAAACCTGTTGTAGTGGGTTGACCCCATACACCTGGCCATACTACAAGTACAAGAACGTGTGTGAAAAAGCTTTTAGACAACATTTATTTATCAGCAGTAGATATATAATATGTCTGCTTGTACTTACTGAATATTCATTTATTTCAGTCTTTTTATGCCAGGAGGATATTTTGCTTTACCACTTGTGACTGTGATTGTTTTTTGACTATTTTATCTTTTTTGATGGGAAGGAAGTGGTTAGTTTTGGCAGAATAAATGGTGATTTTTTTTTGAAAGGTGTATTCAAAGACCTGTATGACAATGTGAAGACAGTCACATCATTCTCTTGTGCAAATTGATAGATCTGTGACTTCAACAATTTATAGTATTTATAGGACCATAGGACTCTATTTGACTGAATTACTGTGACTTTCTCAGGGAAGAGGCAAGGATTGTTTACTGTTTTTTAACAGCTGTGGTGTGTCTTGAGACATTTTAAGTCTTAAAATTTTGATTCTGGCATTGTTAAAGGAGAGGAAAAATCTAATTTCTGGTGGAGTTCTCTGGCCTCTTAATGCTTGCTTTTCAGAAATGGAGCCGACTCTTGTATTCCCTTTGGGTTTGGTTTGGGAAAGAAATCTCTCTGGAAGCAATTATTTCTGTGATTTTTCCTCTAAGTGAAAGTTCCATCAGTTCCAAACAACATGTAGGTGATATGTTGATCCCGAAAAGGGGTTGTTTTAGGCTCTTAAGCCAGATCTTATAAGCAAATTTAGCATTCACAAACTGCTGTAATTGTGCAGATAGATCAGGTAACGGCAGATAGTAATATCCATTTAGCTATTATAACCTCTTTCAGACTTGTGCTTCTATCTGCAAGTGGGAAGTGTTAGAATTAAAGATGCCTGTGGCAGTTATCTGACTCTTTCAAATTTCCCCCTTTACATGTATGCAATACTCTAAGGACTAGTATGGAAAGGAGTTCTGATAGGCAATCATTTGTTTGTCTGAAATTCAGGATTTACCATTTGCATTCCGAATTTGTCTACCTCTGGAAAGAAAGATTTAATTTGTTGTATGTAATCCGTGCTGCTGCATAAGCATAAGTTCATCCTGCAGTTTCAAGATGAGGAGACACAGATGAGATAACTTCAAACTAACTTGTTTAGATACTGATGGCTATGTAGACTATAGTAGGAGAGAGTGGACGGCAGGTTACCTACTACAATATTCACCAATTTCTCACAGATTTTATGTGGTGCGGTTTTAATGAAACAGTATTTGATAACAGAATATAAACATTCAACTGAAGTTGAAGGACGTGGACCAAAAGCAGTGTCTGGTGGTTTAAAAAAGATCATTACAAAAAATGGACAAATTTCTAAGAAGAAAAATAGTAAGTACTTGCTGTAGGTGTTGGGGTTTGAAACTGGAGCTAACTAGGTCTGAAAAATCAGTGAAAGACAATGGACCAACCATTTTTCATTTATCCTGATATTTTCTTGGTTCTAACTTTTTCCATCCCTATTGGCACAAGCTGAAACTTGTAACCCACTGGTATTGCTACAGGGAGAAATATTGACTAAGACTGAAAGTTTTATATTCAGTATTGCCTAATCCACCCGCCCTTTGATTTTCAGTAGGACTTCTTTTATTTTCAAAAAGTTTTTCCATTCCTATTATTTGTATCATAAGTCTTCTAGTGGAGTTGTGTAAGAATTCCCATCCTTTTTTAAAAATTCTGCTATTAAACTCATAAATTTTCTCCTTTACATCAAATGTTTGTCATCCCCTCTTAGGGCTAGAAGTTTTAAGCTGCTTGCAGCACAAAAGCTGCCAAGGTCCTGTGAATGTTTGTAGGCAAAATGAGACCTCTGTTCAGAGTGAGGCTAAAGGTGTTGGCCAGGCCAGACCTAGTATCCCTAGTGGCTGTGGGAAGAGTAGAGATGTCATATAGGATGACTGTGAGGGAAAGCAGGCTGACAAGTAGGCTACAGCAGTGTCTGGAACCTACATGGAAACAGAAATGAGAGTGGCAGAAAGCTGCTTAAGAGCAGCCAGGAAAGAAGGAGAGAGGCTGAGGGCTTGAGGTCTGGTATCTGAAGTGCCGGTAGTGAAATTAAGCTGTGTGTCAGCTAAAACAGGTGTGTGGCTGAGATGGGCTAGGTAAGGCAGTCACTGTGCTCTAGGCTTCGTGTAGACAGCACTGTGAGGCCCCCCTGGCTCCTGGTCAGCTTGCTGTCCACCAGAATCCCCAGGTCCTTCACTGAACAGCTCGTGGCCAGCCAGTTCGCACCCAGCCTCTATTATTGCTGAGGTTATGCCTCCCCTTACTCAGGAGTTGGTATTTCCCCTTGCTAGAGTCTTATCAGTTTATCTAATACTAGTTCTGGGGCTCCCTACCCAAGAAGGATGTGAACCTGCTGGAGCAAGTCCAGAGGACCTGATCAGAGGGCTGGAGCACCTCTCCTGGGAAGACAGGCTGGGAGAGTTACTGGGGCTGTTCAGCCTGGAGAAGAGAAGATTCCAGTGAGACCTTATGGCACCAGGGCCTAAAGGGATCCTGCAAGAATGGTGAGGAGGGACTTTTTACAAGGGCATGTAGTGAATGACTTGAAACTGAGAGAAGGTAGGTTTAGATTAGATATTAGGAAGAAATTCTTTACTCTGAGCATGGTGAAACTCTAGAAAGGGTTGCCCAGAGAAGTTGTGGATGCTCCATCTCTGGAAGTGTTCAAGGCCAGGCTGGATGGGGCTTTGAGCAATGTGGTCTAGTGGAAGGTGTCCCTGCCCACAGTACTGGGATTGAAGTTAGGTTATCTTTAACATCCCTTCAGACCCAAACTGTTCTGTGATACATATGCACTTCCATTTGTGTTTACCAGTTTGAAAGAACCATCAGTGGAAAAATAAACACATAATGAAACAAGGTTAAGCTTCCCTGTAAGGACTGGAGAAAAAGAATCAGTGTCACGCAAACAGGGTGTGTGTCATCAGCAGTATACAAAACCCTCTTCTGTACATGCCATGAGGTTTTCAGGGAAATGGGGCACAGACTTGGCTGCAATACAATTATTATTCACTGGAAATGAGATCTCTTGAATACAAATTATAGACCATTACTTTTCAATACATGAAAAAGGTTGATTTTTAATGCAGTTCAATACCTCATTTTATATTTTTAATCAGTTTTGGAAAGCCTTCAATACCTTGACACAGACTGAAGCTTATAAATTTTTTTAAATTGTTTTAATGAGAATAATTTGGATAGACCTGTGTGTAGAAAGGTAGCATTTACTCATTTGGGAATTTAATCTTTAGTAGCCAGGTTCATCAGTGTTAATTAGGATCCATAGCCAACCTTCTGGTGGTTCCAAAATTATCATACTGCTCTGCAGAAATGATAGTTCGTCATCTCAAGTACTGGTATTACACATTTTGAACTACTTAGAAACTTTATTGCTGTAGGTAAAAACCCACTGTATTGGATGAAAGGGAAGAAAAATTTGATACCAGGGTATAGAGTAAAAGAGGCAGGGAAATGAGGAAGAAGGGCCTCTCTTCTCTAAAATGTTCTTGAGTGAAACAATAAGAAAAACCCAGGGTGGTAAATAATGTTCTTTATATCCAAATTCTGTTTTTGAATTTCATCTCATAGGCTGCATGCTGCTTTTTTATTACATTGAAGAAGCCTTATCTATTGTCCTTTGCTTACTTCTCTTCAGGGTTGTGGAGCAAAGAAATAGAGGTTGTATTCAAGAATGATTATGAGTATAATGGTAAAAAGAAAGATTTGGTTTTGTTAAATTTGGAAACACATTTATGTGAAATGTAGGTAAGGTCATCATGAGGACATAATCTTTCTTATTCACTTCACAGAGTACTTACACAACTTCTTCCGCAGCAGAAGTAATGCAGAAGTAAAGGTTGAGTTTGGGTTTTTTTTTTTTTTTAAATTTTTGCCCTGATCTTACTTAGGCAAATTCCTATTTGCCTGGGTAAGATACTCTCTGCAGTCACTCTCCTTTGAGTGGCTATATATAGCTATCAGCATCTGGCACACATGCTAGTAAATGTCCTTTGAATCTGAACCCTTTTTTTTGCCTATCAGCTCTATCCCCACATATTAATGGAAAGCAAAAACACCCCACAACTCTTTCCTCTGTCTGGAAAAAACTTCACAATTTACCCTCAGTGTTGATAATTTGATCAAAATCAATCTCTTTGAAGAAGATGCATGTATATATAATAAGTAGTTCCATTCCAATTTAAGATGCGAATTCATGTGCTGCTACATTTCATTTGAGAATAGAAGGTCCAGTGAAAACTACATAGGGAAGATAGTCATTATCAGTTCATACTTCCTGTGGAAATACCACATATCTGGCTCTGTGGGACAGTAGGGGGGAAAGAGTTCCTCATGAGGAAGGAAAAGGGTTTAGAGGAGATCTGAGTAAGTGCTTTTCCTCAGAGGTACAACACCACATCCCCCTGGCTGCAGTGGAGCCTATTGAAATGTTGGGAGACTAGGAGTAGAATTCAAGTTTTTTTCCTCTGTTCCCAGGGTTTTCAATTCTGGCCCAGAAAGGCAGAAATGAAAGTAAAAGCGCAGTCAAAGATGCTTTTAGATAGAAAGGGAGGGAGAGATGGAATGCATTAGCAAAAGGGTCCAGACTTCTTCCGGCACCGTTTCAGGATGCGCCCGAAGAGGCTGGAGACGTAAATGCAGAATTAAGTGTGTTGATGCTCCTCTACCATTTATTGACTTCATTGAAGAATTGCAGTGCTTGAGAAGCCAGTTAGCAATCACAGCACTTGAGTACTTGTAAGTATGAGCCAGTTGTAGATGTTTTCTTTCCCAGATGTTCATGCTGCATTTACAAGATGACACAGATCAATTCATCCCTGTAATGGTAGCACTGACCTTCCCCACAAATAAAGAATGTTTTCCCACGTTAAACAGGAGGAACTGCACAAGAGCAGTGTGGTGCAGAGATCCCTGCTAGTGGTGAGTTAATCAGGACCTTCCAGTGTGTCTGTGGGAGGGCTGTGTGTTGCTGCCTGTATTTATGTAGCAGAGTTCAACAGAATAGGACTGCAAAGAAAGAGTGTATTAAATAGAGTAGTATTGGAAATGCTCTTAACAAACACAGGGAGACCACAATATGAAGGGTTGGGGGTTTTTTTGGCATAGTTTTTAGATTGTGACACAAGCCTTTGCCTTTCTCACATTCTGCAGTCTCCAAGGCACACAGCTGTGTCTGAGGGCAGCTTCAGTGAACACAGTGGGCCTAATCGCTCTGGTTGTTCTTCCATGACAGCTCTTATAGAAGGGAAATGGTATTTAGACACCTTTGCTTGACTTTTAGAGCTCTCTACTTAGACTGTTTCTACCCTCAGTGAAACAAGTTTCTTTCTCTTTTGAATTAATTGTCAATATATTTTTTTTTCTGGGACAGCACTAGCTGAACCTACCTATAGGTTTTTGAAAATAAAGAATTTAACATAACAATAGCCTCTGAAGTTTTCTGTATGGATTGATTGCTATATGGTTTGTGCTGTGTTTGTTGCTATGGTGAATCCCTTGTTCCTCATTGTTTTTCACTGGTAGGATGACTATGATCAGAGAAAAATATCTTGAAATTAGATATAAACTTATGAATTTCAAGGATATTCCTTAATGTTTGCACCTGGTTTTTTGCAAGTTTTCCCTGAGGTTGTTTTTTTCTAATTACTGAAGAAATACTTGAGCAGTTCATTTGAGTCTCTCATAAGTCACATCCTCCCTTTGATAAAACTGGTCTTTCCATCTTTTGAAAAGTTGAAAAAGTAGCCACTTTTGGGGTAAGGAAAGCTCAGTAGATGTAAGAATATGATTAATTGTGAGAAACTTCTCTTGCTTTTTAGTTTTTAACCCCCCTGAGTGGATGGCTTGCTTTATGAATCAGCTCTGGAGCTGATACAAGAGTGTATGCATAAAAATGTCCACAGCCCTGTTTAATTGCTTCTTAAGTTCCCTGTGGTAAGCAATAAAGTTATTGATGAAGGAAATAAGATTTCTGGAATTACAAACCCCAGATTTTAATTGCACATTTTGGCTGATTTTTTTTAATCCTTTGTAGTGCTTATGATGATAACTGCCTGTAATAAAAGTCCTCCTGACCAGAAACAAAGTAGTCTAATAGATGTTCTTTGTAAAATGTGCCTGAAAAGATACATGGTATTGCTATCACTTTTCCACCTTTGGCCCCATTAGCATGGATTGCTCCCAGGCCTGTAAGGTATTCAGCAGCTGGAAAAAGCAACCTTTCTGGATGTGGTTGCAGGAGCTGCGTGCTGGAGCACAGCGCTTCCTCCAACACAAGAAACCATTCTCCACGTGAAGTTTTGGCTGAGCATCTTCTCCCCATCTGCTTCATGGCTTCTTAAACAAAAGAGAGGGTTGAGGTACAAAGAGAGAGCAAGGGTGGGCTTCCTGTGGAGTTCAGATTACCAGTGAAATACTCAATGGACTCTATTTCCCAGACCTCCCGTTGCACAACACTGGAGCATTGTGTCACTGTGCAGTCAGGTGAGGAGTCCTTGCTGCTTCTTCAGAGTGCTTATATTAATACCAGCTCACATTCTCCTTTCCAATAATTATAGCAAGGTAGATAATTTCTGTCTACTCTTCATCTTCACAGCAATCTGTAAGGGATCGTGTAGGATGTAAAGGTGGTTTAGGATATTTTAAATTAAATAAAAACAAACCATAAAAATTATTTAACTTCTTTGTTTCTGTAGTTTCCCAGTCTTTCATGAATCAGAATGACCTGAAAGTGCTACTACCACTGAACATACTCACAGGGGTCAGGTATGACTGATGAGCAAGAGAACTAAAGGAAAATACAGTCAGCTTCACAGATCACTGTTAATTCCAGCTAAATAAATAATGTATATGTGCCGCTTGATGTATAAGGTTGAAGAGGTCAGATCTTCAAGAACTGTCAATTCATCCAGGCAGACCAGAAGCAGTTAAAGTCTTTATTATTGGTCACATATTCACATAACAATAAATGAAGACAAATATACTTCTAAATATCGGCATGCTACATGCCTTATTCTCTCTGTATTGTAAAGTTTTCATGCCTGTAGCACTTTGGAATATGGAGGATCTATCCCTGTGGTATCACAAAATAGCTTCCTAGAAAAGTAATTAACAGGAGGGTGGGGTTTTTTTCAAGTTCAGAAAAGATATATAGCGTAAGCATCTGATTTCCTGTCACTCTTGGTTAACTTTGTATGAAAATGGATAGCTTCCAAATTAAAGCAGGCACCGGACTGTCTGGAGAAAAATGCATCTGTAAAGAAATGTGTACATTATATATTCATGTAGTTCCAAATCTGTTTAATTGTTTTTATATACAACAGTTGCATGTTCTGAAATATGGTACCTTTTTTATTTCATGGGTCAAAACCAGCATGCCAGAAAGGCTGAGGTTGCTCCTTACATGGTTTAAGACAAGTATTTCCTTTCCAAAATTCCCCTCATACATTTCCCACTTTCTTCCCTTCCCATCACCATGTTTCTCTGAGAAATGAAGGCATGATGTGAAGTCGCTTTTTACCACGTTTTATTCAGAGGATAAATATACAAAAATTATTCAAGCCAGTGAGCCACAAGGTCAGGAATATTGAGAACCAGCATTTTCTCTGAGAACCAAAAATTGCTATTCATACTCCTCTGCATTTACTGCAGATGGCTGTAAGGGAAGCTTATGTAGGTTGAAAGAAAGGAAAACCAAGAGCATTTCTTGTTAGTTCTTATCACTAACAGATGTTTAAGGAGAGATGGGATGGAAACTCTCTGCTTTGTAACTTCTTTGAAATGAGATATTGAAGGTGATTTTTTTCCTTGCACATGCTAGAGATTATTAGTATTCAAATACCAGCAGCATAATCTATTGCTAATCAAATCTTGCATTTATTTAAAGATAGTTGTACAACTGCAGTCAGAGGCAGGTACAACTTAATGGGACTGCTGAAACTTTGAGACTTGAAGCAGAAAAGGGGAAGACAGCTGCGAGATTATTGATCACAAATACGATCAAACCAAGTATTAATACAAAGTGTATACAATGACCATGATGTGGCAGTTCTGAAATATTTTTCCAAGAGGCCTATTCCGATTTTAATTACAATCTCAGGGACATCTGATATAAGAAAGCATATTATCGGAGACATCTGATACAATAAAATATATTAGCTGGTTAATTTCTGATTTCATGGAAGTAGCAGACCAGAGCAGAAGTATGCTGTCTAGAAAAAAGGCATGGGCTGAAGGACCAATTGCAGTGTGAGAAGGATAGTTGGGAAAATGCCGTTAGTAGATAACGAATTGTCTTCCTTACACCAAATCATTGATGTTTAGCAAGCAGGAAGAGTTAAAAATACATAGAGAGGACATAAAAATGAACTGGGCTCCATAACAGTGAAGGAATCTGAGAAAAGTATTATGTGGGAAACTGAAGAGAAAAGAATGAAATTATGCTTTGGGAAACTCACCAAAAAGGAGTTAGTCATGGTCTGAATTTTTTGTCCTCATGGGAGGATCAAGTGCAATGTGAGACAGTTTGAAAAATACCATAAGCAGCAATCATAATTTATGATAAAGTCTGCATGCAAGATCTTTCAGTAGCTTAGAGATGGCTGAGCAGGGCCCCAAACTATTGTTTTTCTGTTCCCACGAGGAAGCCTTAGGACAGCCTTCCTGCCCATGCAGTTTCTGGTCTCAGGTAGGAATGGACCTATGTCCAGACTACACCCCTGAAAAAGAATCAAACTTCATGGTTGTGGTTATTTCTAAAGAAGCCTGTCCTCTACCATTAGACGAAAAATTTGGATAGTGGGGCATCACTGCCTTCACAGATGTGCTATCATTGTTCCAGGAGGAAAATGCGTTATGTGTTTTGCCCCCATAAACGGTACTGCAAAAGGTACAAATCTGGGCTTGTGGGTACATGTAGCTTCTGTGGGAGGTGGAAGAGGCAAAACCTCATGCTCAAACAGGGTGTCTAAATATCTGTGAACAACCTCTACACAGAGCTGACATCTCTGCATCAAAACACTCCAGGTCCTTTTTCTCCCACCACCGCTACTCACAGGGAATATAGCGTTTCATAATACCCAGCTGCATTCTTATCAATAAACAAAAAATCCTGTGTTTTCTACTACTGTAATCTGTTGCATTCAGGAGTTTCAAAGCTCTTCATGAGCATTAATGACATCTCTGAAAATCATATTTTGAATCGGTTACAAAAGGGATTAGCTGAGGTGAAGGCAGATAAGGACACCTTCTGTGATGGTGCTGCTGCCAGAACAGGCCTGCTTCCCTTGGCCCCATTTGCTGGTGGTCCCAGTGGAGGGATCAGATGGAAGATTATGTGGGAGGCTGGTAGAGGACAGGATGGCACACTTGGATTGTGCACCTTACTCCATTCCCAGACCAAGGCTGAGCAGAGTCGTGACTGGCCACAGGCCCAGGGTAGGCACAGTCAGGGTGTCAAAGCTGAGAGCAAAAGTGCAAATACAGAACCCTCAGTTCAGTGTTCTGATGACTGTGCCACAGCTGACCCCATACAGAGTGACACACGAAACTCTTCCATAACTTTGTGCTGGAGATGGAAGTTAACACGGGAACATAACTAAGGCTTCTTACTAAACTCAAATTAATGTTTCTCACTGTATTTCTTCCTGTCATTTAGGTCAGTTGAGGCAGAGACAGTTCCTGAATGATTATGTCACTTATGGTTTACCACTTCCATCTGAGTTATTCACTGCACATCCTCCACTAGAAATTAATAGGAGTTTTGCCATTGCGTTCAGTGGCAGCAAGACCAGGGTTTGACAGGGAGGAATATTTCTTTTCTACACTGTATGAACTTCCTTTGGTCAAGAAGATACTGCTTGAGGAAAGACAGTCTTTTGTCTTCAGTCTTTCTTTGTTTTGTTCCAGAAGTGCAGATGTAACACTTGCGGTTGTTTTTGACATCATTATTATTTTGAAGAAAGCTAGCAATAGTAATACAGAATATGAATTGGGGCAGATCCCAGCATTTGAATTCAGAAACACTATGCTGCATTAATCTGTTAATTTCAGGTCATGTCTTTAGAAGCATCAAAGGAGCTTCTTGACCAGTCTGAGGTGCATGAGTAATTCTTTTCTCTCATGTAATTAAAGTTTCTAGCTCCCTGTTCAGAATCAGTTTCCTCACCAACTGTTCAGTGAATAAATCTACATGAGTGATTTCCTGACAGTTGTACATTAGGAATTATGGCATATCTCTGCTCATAACTTACAGAACTATCTCAATACAGGGAAGAGACCATAAAACACGCTGAACGGGGATTTCTCAGATATGCTAATTGCTGCTATATAAAGAGCACGGGATGAAGAGCTGCCACAGAGGAAGTTCAGCTAAAAAGTACCTGCCACAAATCTTTGAAGGTCCACAGAGAAGCAAATCCTTCTGCTGCCACTTCTTGGCAGAGCTCTACTGAGCAAAGCCATTGTAGCTGAGTGAGCTTGGGCAGGGAGGGCTGGTGGCTCCCTGCAGGCCAGTGCAGTGGCCATACAGGAGCTGGGACAGAGGTCTGCCTCTCCAGGAGCTGCTGCCAGCATCTGGGGGCCTGTGGGATTGGCACAGTACCAGAATAGGAAGCATTCCTCACCTTCTTGGATTCTTGGGTGTGGTGCCCAAGCGAGGTTCTCGTCTGTTCTAAAATACACCCAAATGCAGGCATAATTAATTTCTCTTGAAATGGACTGGATCACATTTCCCACTCCCATCTTCTCATCCATGAGCTTACCTCTCAAAATGAAGCTGCTGTTTCCCTTGTAGTGAATTTTTGTGTATTCAAAGCAAGGGCTAAACCAGCTAATGGGCATCCACTACCTCTTCTGAGAAGCTCAGGTTTGCCATTCAGTGACAGGAAGATGCTGTCCACATAAATAATTTTGCTGTTTTTTTCCAAAATTTATACAAAATTGACATGCATGCCAAACTTTGCAAATTAACTCCTTATCTGTAGAGTACCACAAAAGAATTTGCAGCATGTAGAGGAAGATATAGTTCAGCAAATCTGCTGTAGCCAGGTGTGAGTTACCCTCCTGTGGCTTTTCTATATGATACATTTTATGCGTTGACTACAGGTGCGTATTTCTGCACTCAGTGAAGTGGGGCTGGATCATTGAACTAATTTTGAGTAGGCCTTTAAACATCATTGTCTAATACTAATTTTTAGCCATTGCACTTGAACCTTTTGCTTCAGGTTGACGTAGCAGACAAAAATCAAAATTGCTGTGCCCCAGCAACTAACTACTGCTCTGCTACTTCTACTGATACACTTTATTTTGTTTTGTAAACAAGTTTTCTGTACTGTGAAATACATATCTCACTGAAGATTATAATGAATATGGAAAGATGAAACCACATGGCTATTATTTAATAATCTTAACATAGACTACTTCTTTTAAAATAAGTCAGCTAGACAAATCAAACAGTATAGAAATGGAATGTGCCTTTCCAGGCCCTGTGGGAAACTCAGCTAATGAACTGAGTAATATCAGTTTCTAGACAGGAAAGAGAGTCTTCTTAATTTAAAGAAATAAGTTCAACTATTTGCTTCCTTATTCTAAAATCATGGTTTTGAGCATGATCACACAATATGAAAAAAGCAGGTTTCAGTGCAGCCTTGTGTATTTTGAAGCACCAAGTGAAATACAATTAACTTCAAAATGGTAAATTGTAATGCTAAAAAAAAAAAATCCTCTGCCTTCCGGGTGTGACTATCTTTTTAATTTGATGATGTCACCCTGTGAGCCATTAAAGCATTATCAATGAGCAGGCTGTGCGTTTTCTAATGATTACTGTGGAGTTGAAAAAGACTCTATAATGTTCCTGCAGTTTGTTCATCATTTTTGTTTGATAATTGTCCTGAAAATCAATGACAGCTACTGAGTACAGAAATTTGATTGAACCAAGTATAAATATAGGCAGCAATTTAGACTGTTCTTACTCAATAGGAAAATGTCTTTGGCTAATAAGTGGATTCCTATCTAAATTCATGAGTTCTTTTATGACATTTTGGGTTAAGCCTGAAATAGATTAATCTTTTTCTGATAAAGTTGCATAAGCTGTGATTTCTCTGGTGACCACATTTAATTGGATATTAAATAAAGTGCTTATCTTTACACCAACAGGTTTTATAGGCTGGATTTCACAGATTAAATAACAAGTAATAGGCACACACAAAATTTTTCTGATTAAACCGTGATATGCTGAGATTAAAAATTAGACTGTCCAGATTCAGGTAGGCTTTTGAGGTGCATGATTACAACAGAGGGTTAAATGCACAGAATAGAGGAAAACTGCAGGATGGTGCAAAGAGCTGTGAGAACAGGTCAGCTTTCTATATTCTTCCTTCCTGCTTGTTCTTCAGCAAATGTACAGCAGGGTGGTTTTCTGTTGGGTTGACTAGAAGCTTGAATTCTTGATAATGTTTTCGAAAAGCCTGAGGTTGGGATTCATTATGCAAGGCGCTGTACAAGCACACAGCAAGAAGTATCCTGTGATAGAGCCTATCAGCCCTGGAAAGGCAGAGGAAAGGTTAACAGAAGCCTGGAAAGTAAATTAACCTATCGCACCTGAAGAAAGGAGATAGCGACAAGGCTGAGAGAAGTACCCAAATAGAAAAACATAGATGGTGTTTGGGAGGAGGAAGTCTTAATAGGGTGAGCAAAGACCACACTTGGGAGAAAGAGTGAGGTAAGGAGGAGGGGATGGAGAAGGTGAAGCCGAAAGCACAGCCCAGCTGTTACAGGAGGCATTTGTCTTGTACTCCACTTGCTGGAGAAGGCAGACTGACAAAAGGGCTCCAAAGGGGCAGAAGATAGTTAAGACTCGCTGCATTTCCTTTAATGATAATGAAGGACACTCTTTGGACCTGAAAGGACACTTCTGTCCCAGAAAAGTGCAGGACATTGAAGGAATTTGGCTGGATGGCTGGGGCGCATGTGTGAGATCAGTGGAAAGGAATAGAGCAGCTGTGCAGAATAAGACAGGAGGGGAGCCACCAGTGTGAGCCGGAGGCCTTACATGGGGAGGAAATAAATGAAGACATTTGCACTGAGTAGGCTGTGCTAAACCAAATGATCATGCTAATTAGAATTTTTTCCTCACTGGTATGAGATACTGTGATTGTGAAATGCCTCCCTATATAGCCAAGTCTACTTTCAACTTTCTGGAGCTGGCAGTCCTCTGAATGTGTTTTGTTGATTTTGTTCTCATATATGGATGAAAGAATTGCACCAGCAGCACTAAGCAGCACTAAGCTCAGGAGCTTGGACAACCCTCTCCTGATGGATTTATTTTGACTCTCACAAGATCAGCCAGAAAGAGTTGCGGTGTGACTTTGCTGGGTGTTTTTTTTCCCTAAATGAAATTGACCCATTGCACACAGCATGTAATTGTTCCCGAGCTAGTGTCAGACTTGCAAATGGTAATTTCTCGCTGGAGGTAAGTTACTTCTCACAGCAAGTCAGCAAGGCTGGCAGTGTTACAGGTGACATTGTTGCCCAGACACTAGTGACTCCAAGATGCTGGCACCATTTGGCTGAGACTCAAGGCAGAAGGTGTTAAACGTCCCAACCGTGTTACTGAAAGATAAAAATGGAAAATAGCTCCACTGAATAATGGGGCAAGCATAATGGCCTTGTGCTGCATTTCAGTCCGGGGTCACTGGGCCCGGTCTTTTTGCATAGTTGAAATAGCTGGTGTCCAGATGATAAAGATGTTGACAATTATCTTCTTCCTCCAGAGACCACACAAAGCTAAGCCTTTTTCTTTTACTTTCACCCCGTTTTCTTTTATTTTGGCTTGTCATGACTTTTGACATTGGCATGACGATGTTTTCTGGAGGAATTTCCTTTGCCTTCTTGGCATTTGGTAATGCAAAGCATTTTGTGAAGAATTTTTTCTTTGAAGCCACATTTTTTTGTTAAGACCTTTCAGGATGGTGTTCTATTTGCTGCCTCTCATTGAAGTCAGATAGTAAATTAGCAGCTGTTATTTCCCCCGAGGCTTCAGAAAAATGGTAAATTACTTAAAGTTTTTCTCTGACTTGTTTAATTTCCAGTAAAACAAGTGTTTCCAGTGAAACATCAGGAAAGGGATGACAAGCTTCAGAGCTCGTGTTGGTTTTGGAGGCTGAGAGCTGGTTGAAGGGCTGCATCAGCCCACAAACACATACACTGGTTTCTGTGGAAAGGAAGGCAGCACAGGACTGTCTGGTGGCAGGCACAGCCTGCCATCCGAGACGAGACAGGATGCATCTCAGTGCCCAGCTGGGAATTCCCAGGGATGTCTGCAACCTCTGCTTTTAGCAACCAGGCAGCATGTTCCCTATGCAGTTGAGATAGTGATAAACTAGTATCTGTTTAACAGAGCTCTATCTGTTTTTAAACCTTGTGGAGAAACATGAGTACCTAAGTAAGCATGTAGTGTACCCTTAGAGATGTGGTTTGCAAGGGGCGCTGTTTTATGTGTAGATCTCATGTCTTTCCTAATAAGTTGGGAAGACACATAATAACCTGTGGAATTGTTCAAGGGGAAGCAGACCTCTGCAAAAATCTCTGCTGTGCCAGGGTGTCAGTGCTGATACTGAAAATGTAGTATCTAGATCAACACAAAAGATAGGCATGCTTCATTTGTATGTAACAGGAACCAAGGCATCTACAGGTATAAATTGGTCTCATGCTACCAACATTGGACATTTACCTCTTTACTTGCTGGTCTCTTAGTTGGTGCAAGTTCCCAGTGTCCATGTACCCTAACAATAGTTTAATAGCTGGTTTAACAGAGGGTCTTTGTAAAATTCAGGTACACAAATAGAGTGTTTCTAAATTGCCAACACAACAGCGGAAGCTTAAGTGCAATTTTTATTCCAATAAAGATGTGATGAAATTATGCCTAATGGTCTGCAGACTGCTCTTTTATATGCACTTGCAATGCTCCCATTGACTTCAACTGCTGTTATCAAGGTATTTCAGTACTACTGAGCTAAGGATCATTACCCTGTGCTATTGTAATACATTAAACTAATGCTACCATTTTTCCATTATAACAACAATACCTGGCTACTGAAGGCTACCTCCAACCCAATAACTTGCAATCAAATATTTGTTTCAGATTTCAAAATGCATGTAAATTATGAGGCTTGACGAAAATGTTCAGATTAGACTAGCCCATAGCTCCACCCTGGTCTTTAATTCTTTGCATGCAGACAAAGCAAGCTTGGCACTGATGAACAGTGTAGATGTATTTTTAAGAACACGAGGATTTTAGTTTGTTAAGTAAGTTTAGTAAAACTACATTTGAACTAAGCTTTCACTGACTTACATGCAAACAGCATTGAAATGATACATCTATACTGTACATATCCCAAATCCCAAAGCTTGTGTCCTTCAAAAACAAGGCAATTCCCAGACTGCTGTTGATGCAGCCTGCATTAGGGAATGCTTATACAAGGGTCCTGCGGCTAATCTCAGTTGTCTGATTTCTGATATTAAAACCAACCCACCATTTTTTTTTCTGAGTTCTGTTCGCTCTAATGCAACAAAAAATACTGTACTTAATTGGAAGGAGGAGATGGCTTTGCAGAGATTACTCTACTGCTTCCTAAGAAATTAATAATTTTAAATACATAAAAGAAAACAAATTCACTAATTATATAGCTTTTGCTACTCTTGGTGATTGCTTGCTACTTCTTTTAACTGCCTAAAAAAGGAAAACAATAAAAAAAAGGAACTGCAAAATTCTTGAAGAGCTGAGTGGTACTACCTTTATGATAAAGTTAATCACAGACTAGATAAAAACAAAAAAAGAAACCATGACCCTGAGTTCCCTTGGAAACCTCTGCAAACTCATCTTAAAAATGTACACACAACATCTGCCAGACAAACAGGAATGAGGACTTGATAACCAAAACAGAATCCAGATGTGCACAAAAATAGGCTTCTTGCTGATACTCTTATGTCACTGGCACTGCACATCTAGCACTAAGAGATACACAAAAATATAGGCGATTCATAAAGCAGGTCCTTCTGATATTTTTTCTCCCCAAAATACAGTCTTTTCGTGTATATTACTATATGTTGTTTGCCATTACAATGGGAATCGCCCTTAACCTTACCTAAATTTTTCTTCACCCTTTTCCTTTTAAGAACCTGCTCTTAAGAGCTACTCTTCAAGAATAGCTCTTTCATATTATTATGAAAGAACAAACAATGAAGTTATACACGTATCTGGGAAACTGTTTTTCAGGACATCAGGCCAACAAATTTCATTGCAGAAGTATTTCATGGTTCAACTCAGGGCTTGTTCTAATATGCCTAAGAATTTTCTTTGTGGAACAGATTTAGAAGTCCTAATTTGATTGCAGAAGTCCTAATTTGGCCTCTTTTTTCTATGTATGCAAAGTTGAAGATACAGAATCACCTGCTTTTGCATCTTACTTTAAGTGACAGTTTATCAATGTGTAAGGTCTAGTATTGGCATCATAGATGTCTTCAAATGTAACACTACCTGTACAGTGTGGCACCTCTCAGCTCCCTTGCTGCTTGGACAAGTAAAACAAGAAAAAAAAAAAAGGATTGGCTGGTGCAGAATCATGTAGTCCTGCACCAGAGCACACAGTTGCAGTGCTGGCTAGGTTCAGAAGACCTCAGTTTCTGGTACTGTGAGCTTCTCGTGGTTATCTCCCACTGCCTGTGAAAAGCAAGGCCAGCTCTTTGTACTTCCAACAACAGCAATGGCAAGTGCTCATCTTATATCATTGGGGCTGCACAAATCATCTCATCAGTGCTGCCACACTGGGTGAGAGTGGTAGAGGCAGCTGGAAGGTTAAATGGAGTTTCTTATATTTTCTTGTATTATCTGGAGGCACTTCCAGCAAAACACAGACAAGCTTTACATGGAAAAAAAACATATACCTATTAGCACCACTTTGCTTTCCTGGCTGTGTAGCCCCCCTCATTTTTAGTGGAGATTTCATTTGAATTCTTTATGTGCTGTTTTGCTGTTAAAATCTTGCCATTTACCATTTGCAGATAGTTATGTACTTCTGTCAAACAGCATTCCTGATGCTGTTGTTTAATTACTTGCCCTGTAATGTGTCCACTGTCTAGAAACTCGTTGTCAAGCAATAACCTTTTTTTGTAAGCATGCAAAGATGTGCATGCAGGTATCTGCAGGAACACTACAAGTCCCAACCCCTCCACTTAAATGTGAGTATCACTAAAATGTGCAGATTTTAAATCCAAGCTCCTGCAGTACACAGCAAATCAGCTTCTGAAATGAGTACCAGAAGAGGAGGACTGAGGACACGTCAGTTTGAGTACCTTCAGTAAGAGCTGTATTCAGGCTTCTTTGATCAGACATGCATCTGTCTGAAAAAAACTGTGCTCCAACTTAATCATCTAGTTCTGCACAATACTTAAAATAAACAAATTAATTCTACAGAGGGATTTAAATTGAACAAATGTATTCACTAGGGAAAGCCTAGTGGCATGACTGAATGGCTTAAAATACATCTAAGGCAAAATTGTTCTTCAAATTGTCAGCAGATCTGCAGATTTGCTCTTTAAACAATCTATAGACCTTGATAATCACGTTTTCTTTAATTATCACAGATTTACAGACAGGAAACAATTCCAAAAAACTGCTATGACAGTTTGCATAGAACCAGTGAAGTTACTGAGGTGTGAAATAGGCATAGCTAGGAAAGATGTGACTTTGGATTGAGGAGAAGGCAATCTAGAAAGTCATTGTGTTGTAAGAGAGTGTCTCAAGATACTGCAGCTTCCGATGGACATGCTGCAGCTGTGGGGGTCCAGTCACTTGCGTTAATAATCCCACCCTGCTTTCACAGGGCATGATGCTATACCATTTTTACTTTGAGTGGGTTGCATTTCTTCTCCACTAAATGATTCTAGGTGACCTTTTAAAATGTGTGGATAAATGAAGGGGCAATAAATTTTGTGCTTGTCATGATTTAAAGAATTCTCATATTTCCCCCTTTTTTTATCTTGCTTTTAAAGCATGTCATTTACAAACAGAAGTGCCTGAGGACAGTTCAGAAAGCAATTCAAAGTTGTATCATATTGGACATAATAAAAAATTTTGGTATTGGATTGCATGACTGAAATGTGGACTTATTAGGTATTAGTGTTGCATTATATTTCATATACTGATTGAATGAATTTGATGAGCAAAGACAGAAGATTATTATGCAAACCACCCCCATTGTTTCATATTAAAAAGTGAATATTTAGGAGCTGAAAAAGCAAATTTGTTTCAGTTACATGGCACACATTTTTCAGTATGCAAATGTGCCACATCTGTGTATTTGTTTTGCTGCAGATACAACCAGCAAGAGTTTAGTGATGAAATCTGTTCTTAATTATGATAGCAGCTGTTGGAGCAGTAGCCATTTTTTTCCTCCTGATGTGAAGTTGCCTGATTTACTCATTTTTGTCTGCATTTGTCAGGGCTGCCAGTGCAGAGAGAGAACTCTTTGTGAGGGGTTGCAATTTGTTTTCTGTGCGAGAGCCAGTGAAAATTGACTAAATCTGCGCAGCGGGGTAGTTTTCTCTTTTCTTTTCCTGCATTGCAAGCTGTTGTACCTCTGCTCCAGCACAAGAGGCCTATAAAACTACCAAACAAATGAGGGAGCTGTTAAGTGTTCCAGCAAGTATCTTAAGCAGCAGTTCGTGTAAACGAACTATGCCTTAGTGAAGAAGGAAGGAAGAAGTCTGACATCATAGCTCTGGGACAGATGGCATTAATATAATGAACTGATAAACACTTCAGAAGCTTATTTTTCCTTCCTCAATTATTTAATTTCCATATATGAGCATGAAGTTTGTAAATGCCAAGCAGTTTAATACTCTATTTCCTCAATATTTTGATAATAGCGAGAAAGAGTGGGAAGATTATAAAAGGATGATAAAATCCTCCTTTCTGAATACACCATCTCTTACAGTAATTTGTTAACGAGGCATTACTGTTGCAAATCAAGACAGAAAACGACCAAGAATGCTTCATAGCATAATGAAAAATTGGCCAAAAATTGCAGTGCAAATGAAAACAGAATAAAGAGAAGACATAAGTTATTGATACTAAAACTTCTGTGCTAAAAGCCTACTGAATGAAACATTTATCGTCTCCCTACAATCATAGACTAATTGTCTGTTTCATACTGGATTGTTTCCACACCGATATTTTATGCCTTGTTTTTCTTTTGATCTAGGCAACACTAAATTTAAACAGATTTCAGCCCTGCTTCTTTTTCAGCTAACTTCTTGATGCCTTATCCTGCATCACTGAAACCAGTGAAAACTTGGCCCCAGAATATAGTGAGAGCTTGTGTAGTTCTTGAAAGAATATGCAAAATTTGCCGTTCTTTATTGAGAGAAGCAATCTGCTTTTGCTTCCACAAACAGAAAAAGGGTTCAACAGATTGTGTAACTCTTCACATAAGATAAGGATTCTCACTTTATTTTCTGCAATTCAACTCTTCCTCTTCTGCTTTTGACCTTCAAGTGTTGCATTTAACTGAAAGAAACATAAGGTCTTGAGAAAATGAGAGAATGCAGGTGAACTATAGCTTACTTATAAACAAAGGATATCTCAAAGTTAAGCTATCTGAAGGGGTAAATCTGTAAGTATGGAATGTTCCTGAGTAGAAGAATATGCTTATATGTCATGGGCATGGTCATAAGTAAGAATTGATGGTCAGAATAAGAATATGGGCATGGGTAGGATGGGAGAGTCATCAGGAATTCCTGTCCATAATTAGTTGTTTACTTTAAAAGAAGCATAAAAGGAGAAAGAGGGTTATACAGTGGATTCCAGTGAGGAACTGGAATGGTATAAACACACAGTAGGTAGGCAGGAGGACACGGCACTTTATCCAGTGATGGGCAAAGCAAACTGCCCATGTGCAGGCCTTACCTTGGGTACTGCTGTTACCACAGCACCTACCTTCATGGTGAATGACAGCAGGGCCTCATCACTGCAATAAATAGCATCACTGCAATAAATAGCATCTCTTACCATTTGCAAACTCCTAGTTTGCTTTATTTTTCTAAGCTTTCCAGGATGCTTGGGCATGGCCAATTTTACCATTTTGAGCTGCATACTTTCTCCCCATTAGCCCATGTATTAGAATTCAGCCTTGAACCTCTGCAGTTGCCCATATTTTTCTTTAAGGTTGACTTTCTTCCGGAAGTTACTTTGTCTCATGTAAAGAAGCCCAGGTGCTATTGCTGCTGGAATATAAAAAGGATTTTTTTGACTTCTTGTCTGTATGTTTCCATGTCATGTGCTTGCTTTCTTGAGAAGTATAGTTGTGAGGACAGCAAGAGTCATAATGAATTTACTTGAGAAGTGAGGAAGGTCTGGATTTTTTACTGAAATTACCTTTAAAATTTGTCTTCTCTGACTATTTATTTTGACCATTTCTTGTCTTCTGGCTGGACCTACTATTAGATATTTCAAATACAGAAATGAACTAGTGACTCAAGGCTCTAGCTGCACTCAGTTGAAATAAATGGGCTATTTTTAGATGCAATTAATCTGACCTTCCCAAATATCCATTTAGAATGAGATCAATCCTTAAAAGCATGTAACACACTCCATCAACCAGCAAGGGAGTGTGGAGCAGTTAGCTTACATGCAGATGTCTACAGTTAGTCAAATAAATCCCTCACTTTCTGTGTCTGTTTTCTATTGCTGCTGTGCCAAGCATGTTGCATTCCTAAATAATTACTGTAGTTTTGAACAGTAGTCACTGAGTCTGTAGCTGTGAATTGCATATTATTCACTTAGTGGATTTTTTCTTCTCAAAAAAACCCCATTTACAAGAGGTTATAGGTTTTAGCAAGGTGTCTTTGCACTATAGTATTGTGATTACTGTAATAAATATACAGAAATGTTGCTCTGTAGCATTATGTCACTGAAATTTGCTGACACAGTAAATCGTAAATGGGATACAGTGATTTATGGCTTATGACTTCAGCATATGTTACAGAGGGTGCTTTAATAGAAGATGGGTGTATGATACTAATTACCCTGTGAAATCATACTATAATAATACTTCAAGTAATCACACTTCAAAGTGACAAAATTGTCTTAACAGGCATCTTCTCAGGAATGCTGCCTGCTCCAACTTCTTATTCCTGTTCCTTATTACGTAAGAAAATCTACTTTTCTGTAAATAATTTAAAATATATTCCCTATAAAAACAGGGGTCTGATACTGCATTTGGATCCATGCATGGCATTTCAAAGCACTTGAGGCAGCAAAATCTTTGCTCCTTCTAGATGACTTGATGTGAAAATAGAGGAGATATGGTCTTCCCACTGAGGCAGAGAAAAGATTTAAAGATGTATTATAGATGTCACCTCCTGCTGTTGGATAACTTACGGTCTGTCAGGCAAGGTAAGGGAAAAAGATGCCCTATACTCAACACCTCAAAACTTGAATGGGTAAGAAATGTGTTCTGTCAGGAATTTGGAGAGGAAACCATGCCTAGTGGTTGCTGATCTGAGCAGCAGCTTTGCCAGGAAGGAAAAACTGGGACATGTGATGCACTTCTGCTTCTCCACCCTACCACCCCACATTCCTGCAATTACAGCACATTTGAGGATGAAGCAGACAGCCCTGCTTCCTGATGGAGATCCACACAGAAATACCAGAGGCCTCAGCTCCAGCATCTCTCTCCATGTGGGATGTGCTTGTTCTTACTGTGTTAGTTATCTTGTAAGGCATCATTGCCTCTGCAAGATGTTTGTAGGGATTTATTTTTCCTTGGATGACATGAATTTTTTTCCTCACAGACGATTCACACAACTGACTACTGGAACTACAATTCAAAAAATAATAGCTCATAGGCAAGTGCATAATGCATAAAATCTGTATCAGTGTAGCTTAAAAATTTAGAGTACCAGGTTTGCTCACAGCCTTTTCTAGGAAAAGCACAATATCTTTATTCTGTAGATAAAGACAAAAGGAGAAGTCCTGACTCCACTGAAGGAAAAGGTAAATTTCTCATGAGCCTCAATGTTTATTTTTTTTAAAAAAGATTGGCATGTTACTGATAGAGCTAGGCTAATTTTCTGTTTCTGATTCTTCAAAGCACTTGGTGTAGAGACAACAAACTGCTTTGGCTGGAGAAAATGAAAAAAAAAATAGAAATGTTGAAATAGTAAGTTCCAAAATTTCAAAGTCAAATGTTTCAGATTTTTAATGTGAAAGACCTCCTCCCTCATTTAAAATTTTCCTTAGTTTCTTACTCTTTCAAAGGATAAAATTATCATAATATCAAAACATATGGATTCAAATCAAGTATTTTTGATGGATGTAGTGTCATTAATTTAGTATTCCTTCTTTCCTTTTTGAAGGGAAAAACAAACCAAAAATACTCAGCTCAAATGAAAACAGTTTTTCTTAAAATTTTCACTTCAGCTACCAACCCAGAAAATCCATTATTTTCACATTTTTAATTCATGGTAAAGTCTTAGGAGCTATTTTGGCCTGTCACTTGATGGGTGTATTGCATAAAATACCTTAAATATTTATGAGTGTATCAAACTCTATGACACAAGTAGCTTGACTATCAGATTTGTTTTCTGAAGTAAACTTTACAGATATAACTCTGTATAATGAAGAAAGTCTTGCTTAAACTGATTTAAGAAACATCTAATTATAAAACACATGGTTTAAAATAGAAGTGGGGGAACCCTGAAGGTATTTTTGTCCTTCTGTCTTGGGTCACTGTTGACTGAACTATACTAAATGTTTAATTCATGGCCAGGAATATATGATTTTTAGTAGCTTTTCCTGCTGGAGTACAGTTCTCTGTGACTTAATTGGAAATTTAATTTAATTTAAATGGAAAAGTTTTTTCATTTGTGAAGTATTCCCATCAGAAATCTACAATATCCTGCAGAATTAGACTCTGTGTCATTGTTAAACCCTTAATTGACTATTTCCCATCAATGTGTTCTCACAGTCTCCGTGTTGAATTTTGCATTTTGTGTACTTGATGACACATTCTCTTCTTTAATGCATCAATTTTTTCTTAAAACAAAGTGACAATGAAAATAATAAAATTTACAGAGAAGTTGCCCTGAGTGACTAATTTATTGATAATTTGCTGAGAAAGCATTGAAGTAAACCCACAGTGCAGGTGTTTTGGCTAAAGAACGAGGACAGACTAGCAGGCAAGATTAAAACAAGCAAACAAAAAGCCAACTAGTGTGTCACTGACTGGCCCCAGTCTGGCTTGGGTGGTCCTTTCTGTCCTCTCTGGTGGCTGGGCTGCAGGCACAGGGAGTGCACTGGTGCAGTGTCAGTGTCCTGCTGTTAAAGTTCAGGGCCAGCTCCTGTGGCACTGCTTGGGGAAGCTGGAGAGATCCGGCTTCACCCATGGGTTTGTACATCACTGTCCCTGAGGATGGAGAAAAAGCTGTGCAGAGTGGTGTATCCACATCCATACTGGCAGCACAATATTAACATTGGAAGGCCAGGCCAATTTGTTCCAAAATTGGAAAACTAAATACTCATCTATAGGCATTGACCTGATGTTCTTCTGTTGAAGCTTTGACACCAAAACCCACCAGACCCCGCATACTTTGATGGTCTAATTTTTAAATTTCCTGGCTCAGACTTTAAAAATAATGATCCTTGAAATCATATTCCTAAGCACGATGCACAGAAAAAACCCAAAAGGTGAGAAGTAGGTGGATCAATATAAACTATATATGGCCTTATTTTTATTTATGATAAGGCCCCTTTATCTTGCATTTTATCTCCATTATAAAGAAGCCCTAAAATTAGTGTAGAAATTGCAATTTAAAACCCATTACCCTCACTGTAAAGCAATTCACTGTCAGGATGAAGGAGGAGAGGCATGGTTTGGTGATAAAGAGAATCAAGTCCATTATTCCCAAGAAATCCAGTTTGCTTGAGTGAGAGAAGGGGAACTTATAGGTCATTTCAGTAGTTATTTTATTCAGTAAAGAATAAATAAAGGAGACTCTGTACCACTGGCAGATTTGATCTGTAATGCCTCATGCACAAACCAGATTTTTCAAATGAACCTTGGTGGCTGCAGAGAAGTGAAAGAGGGACTGACAGGTGCTACTTGGTTTGAAGAAAATAAGTTTTTGTTCTGCAGGTGATTGACTTGCTCACCTTTCCTGTAGAGATGAGAAATGTATTTTAAAGGTGGGTTTGTGGACACCATTCCCTACACTTAAGCAAGGTATTTTTACTGTGTGTGTTAGACATTCAATATTTGTGTGTGGATATCCATATACTTTGGGAAATACTGTATTCTGCTCCTCAGTGTGCTCTCTAAACCACTTCCACTGTAGTTTCTTCAAGTTAGGAGCACTCACTGTTGCCAATAAAACTGCTCACCATGTTTACCAGTGTGTCAAGGGCTTTCTCCCTGTTCAGAAAGCAGTAGTAAACTGTACTTACTCACTTTTGTTCATGGCTTAAAGGTGGCTTAAGGGATTTAACTGAAACAACGCATGAGATAAAGCCAAATGTCAGCTGTACTAGCCAAAATGGTAAATATTTTGAAAAGCTGTAAGCTGACAAGAGGGAGAAATTATTGTAGAGACAGTTTTGATTAGATGCAAGTAGATGATCCTTTTGAAATCAGGTGATAAAAATACAGTTTTCTTCTCCCATTCCTGACATTCTAGATAAATCAATGGAATTTTTCCTTTACCTATTGTAGGTATGCTAGCACCTATTAAAATATATAATCTTTGTATACAGTAACCTAATCCAGTGCTGATTACTTCACTAATATGACATATTTCTGTTACCATGCTGTTTTTGCTTTGGAAATAATGGCATGAAGGTCCAGAAAGACAGGTATGCCTTTCTGTCTTGTCTAATCTTCACTTCCTTTTAATTCCATAAGGAGTGTTAAGCCAATTGGTTGGTGAACATAGAAAGGGGAACTTGTGTTAATAGTTTGTAGATCAGGCTCTTGATCTCCCAGGAGGGTTTTATCTTCTAGCTACAGTAGTATGATGAGGTATATGACTGGGTTTTGTTTTAATTAAAGTTTTAGGCTTCTCATTTCAGAGAGTGTGGATGGAGATGGTGTGTTCATATTGCACCACTGTGTCAGAAGTGTTGAATAACACATTTCTTTCTCTGGTCTGTCTCTGGAAAGACTTACTATGAGTTCAGAGATGTTAAACTAGAATTATTTTATAAAGTCAGGCACCAATTAATTTCTCAGCATTGATTATGGCAAACTGAAGAATGATCAGGTAACAATTTGGAAGTCCTGCAGTAAATTGCTTCTTTAGTCTAAGGCACTGCATTCTCATATCTAACAGGTTTGGATTTTTTTTTTCCTAAAGACTGGCCTTACAGATAGGAACCCAACTGGTATAAAACAGTAGGTTTCACTAACTGTATCTCTCTCTCACTGTAATACAAAAACACCCTCTTTTCCCAAATCACTGCTAAAGTTCTATTCCTTTTGGAATAATATTCAAACATAATGCAGAAATAGTGACTTCTGGAATTAATGAATGTTTCTGCTAGTTTGGGTGTCTCTTGTGTTCTGATTGCAGGACTTGACATGATGCTCTTATTAAGAAAGTGTCTCATTAATACACAACTTCCAGAAGGGAAGAATCCTCAGCAGACATTTCCTCCCGTTCAGCAGATCACAACACAAGGTCCTTGCCACCAGCCATTTAAAAAGGAAATAGAACCAAGCAGCCTAATTAAAATAATATCTGTTGAAACTCAATGTGCCACCAAAGACCCATGTGTGAAGTAATCATGTTCTGTAAAAGGTTTCATAAATAGAAAACAAAAGAAGCATCTAGTTTCAAAGAGAAGAAAAAATTCCAAAGGAGGAAATGCAGTGTTTATTTGTAGTTGTTAAGATCTAATTCCAGCCTCATCAAAACACCCTTTGAAGAAAGAGATGGAGAAAATGTCTGTTTTTGCAATATATATTACCTCATGTGGTGTTCTCAAAAAATACCGAATGATACAGAAGTTTCAAAGGCTATCTATTAACCTTGACAAGACTGAAACCTGTGAATATACACAAAAAAGAGGACCAAAAAAAACCCCCGAGTTGATAAAATTCACCCTTCCCTGAGCAGAGTTGTGAGAAGGTTTTTAAAACATCATTTTAAACCTGTTTTAATCCCCTGCAAAAATAGATGAGACTTGTGCTGGATTCAAGCAAGGGTAAAATGATCTAGTCTGAATTAGCAGCATTAGCAGCACTTCAGCAGAGAGAGGGGGGAAATGATCCTTTCAGAGCTTGTTTTAAGAAATCTTGAACTCAGTGAATAAGTACCTCCTTTATCTATGTTAGCATTCAGTTAATACAAATGTAGAGATAAGCTGCAAAATAGTGGAGAGGGCTTACTTTAGAGAGTTGCTCATGTAGCTGATGACAAGAGATGATAGAAGTTCTGCCAGGGATGAGCACGGGTGCAGGATGCTGAGAGGAGCAGGTTTAACTTCACCAAGCAATCAATATGTGGCATCTGAAGGTCAAAGGAACTTGAGAGTGTTCAAAAATATATGAGGTATGTCAAGAAACTTGAGGGGGTTGCAAACTGTACATCTTTCTTTTGGTCATTTTCTGGGCATACACGTAGCTGATGTGATTTTTTCACAGGATGTTTAAGGGTGTGTTTGGGTAATGACAGTGTGGCCAGATATGACAGTCATTACCATTTCTGAATAATGATGCAGGTGTACTGACACGTTGTGACAAAGCAATTGCAGGTGCTTTTTTGACTTCTTATGTGGCAGTAAATGTTCTGCTACTTGCAAATGATGTGATCAGCTTGGCCTTTAAAGGAATGATACCCAATAAATAGAGGCAGAAGAAAACCTGGAAATCTCAAGTCATTCCTCAAGAGCACAACACAAATCCCCATCTCAAGGAAGACTCTTTTGACCTGGTTAAAGTACCAAATGTGTATCAGATTGAAGACAGGACTAGGTGAAACCACAGATTTCCAGTTTGCAAAAAGTTTTGAAGTTTCAAAAATTTGTTATGCTTTCCCCATCAATGTACATATTGTATTGGCATATCCTGGCTCTTCCAGCTGAGATAGAGACAGCTCCCACAACTCTCTGGCTCATCTGGAGGCCCAGTAGTGATTGCCCCCAGCTCATCTGTCCAATCTCATCGTTCCCCACTAGGAGAGCTCCCAGGGAATTACATGGGCTAGTAAGAAACCAGTCCAGCTGGAAGTGGGCTGGGGACCCCCACTTGGGAAATGAGTGTCTAAGGTTCCCATTCTTTTTCAAAAATAGTGTACAACTGCAAGACAGACTGCAGCACTGAAAACAGGGTCTCTTTTCAGATAGTCCCGCAGCTGTAGTTGGAGCTTGAAATGCACATTATTAATTCAAGTTGCCTTGTTCCAGCTGGTATGTATAAAACTGGCTCCATAGTTATTATCAAATATGGATGTACTTCTAACAGCTTCCTCTTAAGTGAACTAATGTAATCTGAAACATACTTATGTCTGTGTCAGATACCTGTGGTTGAAATAGATAATTTCACTGAAAGTCCTAATGCATCTTATTTCAAGAAGTGTTTACCAAAAACATTGCATTTTCTAAAAGAGCCAAAGATTCATCAATACCCTTCAGAACCATCTGTTTCATTTCCTGATCACCTTTTCCACAGTACCGTGTGGTTTCTGTCCAGTTCCTTTTTTCACTTTCTTCCTTCGTGAAATGCAGACAGTTCCCATGTATCAGATATTTGCTTGGCTTACAAAGACAAGAGTTTTGGAGGATCATTATCTGTAAAGTTCAGTGCCAGGAAAATGAAAAGTGTGCTTTGTGCATGTACAGTGTATGTTATACATGGTTATTACTTAAAGTAAACCTGTAAAAGAGCAGTGTAAATACATGGTAAGAATTTTAAAAGGTTCAGCACTGGCCTCAATTCCCACTGACCCAAATGTGAGCAGAGAGAGGTTGAATTTAGTAAGAGTGTTCTTGAAAATCTCACCCATGGTGTTTTTTTTNGTGTTTTTGAAAATCTCCCCCCTGTTTTTTTTTTTTTTTTTTTTTTTTTTAAGAAAAAAGCTAGTTTGGAGATGGGAAAACAATGAACATGTTCTGGTCTCTGTCAAATGATGTTTTCTGTCACTGAGAGCAGAGAAAGTAGCAGAAATGGAGTATATTTAGAGGATGCTGCAAATATACCTTCCTCCCTGTCAGGACTTTGATAAATAGCGTGTGCTCTGCTGTGTTTCTCTTGCAGGGCATCCAGAAGCAGTGACACACACACACACGCTCATTTTGTTTATATGACAAGCCTTCCATTTGGAAAAACTGATGAACGAAATGCCACATGTACAGCAGCACAGGAGATCTCATTTCTCTTCAGGCTGGGAACATGTATTCTGAATCACATAACTGTGTGTGTGTGTGTGTGGCTGCCTGGGATGGCTGTGCCCACCTGGCAGCTGTGCTGAGAGAGTGGAGCTCAGGCCTTTGCCAGGGCTGCCTGCTGACACCTCCTGACAGGAGGCAGTGGGGATGCACTTCCCTGGCTTTACCTCATCCTGCTGCAGTCTCACTGTGCCCCTGCCCCCCCCAGCAGCACCATTCCCTGCCAGAGCAATCCCTGTGGCCTTGCCAGGTACCACCTGCTCTGGTGTAAGGATAGTGTAAGGGCACAGTTTCTCTGTAGCTGATGTGATACAGGTGAAAGGATATACCCACTTTGGGGTTTGAATTCCTGTTTCTCCTTTGTGCCATCCCACAGCTGGTTGATTCTGCCCTGAGCTGCATGCAGCTCCAGAGCAGTCTGCATGTGGCTCCCTGGTGGGAATATATCCCATGGCACACCAAGGCAGTGCAAGCAAGGGGGGTGGAAGGGTAACCCAAGAGGAGTTGCCCCACCACAGCCAGGTAGAGGCATGACTCTCTAACAGCCTACTGCTGTGGGTAGTACCTGCCTGGTGGGCCAGAGAGATGTTTTGTAGGTGTCCCAGAGAGGCAGGATGGTTGATAGCACCATCACAGCTTCGTAAGCATAGCACTGGGCTCCTGCCTTTCATTTAGCAAGGCTCTGGCTCCAACTTTGGCACATGGTGTCTTGAAATAAAAACGCTGCCTGAATGTTCAGTCGTCTCACCACATAACAAACTAAACCTTTCTGGCCAAAGCATGTGATCCTTTTTGCAAATGCTTGTCCTTCATCTGGCAAGCATGCCCAGCAGTTCATGCTTCCCTCTGATTACTGTGCCAGGGGCTCTCCTCCTCACAGATCCTCTCCATGGTTATCTCATTTCTCATGCCATCTCCTGAACTACCCATAAACAGCTTGTTTCAGAGGCTGAGAATCCTTGCCTGGCAGCTTTCTCCAGTGTCCACATCTCTGTTTCAGATGGAGAGCATGTGTATGAAACAGTTTGATTTTTGCATCTTGGGAGACCCCTTCATCTCTCACATATCCTTTGTGCTTCTCTGGAGCAGTGGTGCCAGCACTATCCTCCTCACAGTCCCCTTGGAGCAGTGTCATTGCCCTCCATGATGATGCTTCTGAATTAGACAAAACTCTGTGCATTTTCTGTTTTGCAGTCTTCTATTTTAGTGCCTTCACTGTCTGGTCTGTCTGGTGTTTTTCTCTTGAAGAGGTTTATGCCACACTGTATTCATGGCTGTGGTAAAATCCTGTTTTCTGTTAATACCTGTGTAATCACACAGCACACGTGCAGATGTACGTTTTTCTTTTCTTTATTTCTCTTTATGTGTACTTCTTGCATCAGGTGCAACAGGAGGTGGGTGAGCTTTTTAACTGGGAATGATCACAAGGTATTGCTGTAGAAGTTTTGAAAGCTAACCCTGTAAACCATCTCAGCAATATTTGAGAGGATGTGCACATGCTATCTGCCTCATAAAAGCTTACATTCATACAAACTATTTACTAGTGGCAAAGATGTGTTGGATCAGTGAAGGGGGCAAGCAGAAACACCAGGCAATTTCTTCCTACAGTGCATGTGCTCTACCAAAGATCAGAAAGGCTTTTGGTTTTTGTATTTCAGGAACTTCAGGTGTCCCTTCATGTAGTCCATGCTCAGTGGAACAAGCTCTTTTGATCAATTCATATCTAACAGGATGAGGCCCCTGCTGGGCAGCAAGCTTGAGGCACTGCTTGCTGGATGCACCCTACCACCATATATCCCACCTCTGCCTTTCTCTCCAGACTGCTGGGAAGAGTTTAGGCTCATGGTAAAGGGATGAGTGGTTTTCATATTTTCTCCTTGAAAATGCTACAGCCTTGGCCCTAGCTTGCATTTCTGTGTGCTTGGCCTCACAGCAGCCAGCTACATTCAAGCCCGCCACAGCCCCCTCCTCTTTTGCTACAAGAGGTTGTCTCTGTTATCCACACCAAATGTTTCTCTCTCCATCCAGCCTCCACATCACACCTTACCTGATCCTGCACATCTGTGGGGGCCAACTGCAAATGTAGAAATCACCTGCAGTGACTGTGACCACCTGAACCCACCAGGAAATACTCCAAATGGAGACCCCCTCTTGTAGCAGAGGAGGAGTCCTGAGCTGTTGAGCTTGGAACTGGCCAACAGTAACAAGAAAAGCACAATCAGAGTGTTGTTGAAATGGCATCATCTGACTGCTTATGGCTGGACCATGACTGAAATTACTTGTTTTGTTCTGTTTTCTTCAAGTGCTTGCTTATACCACAGGAAGGTTGGATTAATTACATCCAACGGTCCCTTCCGGCTTTAACCATTCTTGATTTTTTGTTACCTGCCACCTCACCCCTTGTTTGTCTTCCTGCCTTCAGTTTTTAGGATCTCAAATCCAGACAGCATCTGCTTTTTGTTTGGAAAGTTCCTGTTGTATTGGTAATGCTCTTGAAGTAAACAAATGAAGACAATGGTGATGGCAGTGTAATGCAGACAACTTGTGAAGCAAAATTAGTGATTCCTTCAAAGGAGGTCTGGGTCAAATTTGGCTCTTCTTATATCCATACAACACAAGAGAGTGGAATCTGCTTGGATTTGTGGGAAGGCAGAAATCTGATTTTTCTGGGCTCAGATGTAGATTGGAAGGGAAAGCAACAGAATTCTGCTCCTGATTATGCTGTAAATCAAATTAACTTTACACGTCTGCTATGTCTTTCAAGTTTAGTGTTCCCTGAATTACTGCCTTCATGTTTACGCTGTTAAAAGTCTCATGCACTAGTAAGCAGCAATCACCACAGATTTGCTCCACATTAGGGAAAAAACCCCCACTCTTTACCAAGAAGGACTGTCAGGGATTACTGCACGTGCACGTCCTGATAAACTAAACAGCCTCCAGGGTGCTTATCTCCACTGCTGCTCACTTCATGTTTTATCCATTAAATGAACATGATGATGGTATTTCTTCTTATTTCTTGACATCACTTTTAGCATGCTGGCAAAATTTAACATGTAGTCATCTTGGCTCAGTATAAGCAGTAATGTCATATAAATTAGTGTTGAAGAAATAATTTGCTTATTAATCATGGATTTAAAAACCTCCCTAGTTCATTGTATGTGTTTGGAAGGGAAAGACCTAGGTTCAGCAGGTTTAACTTTGGCAAGATTAAGGTAGATATGGAAAGCTTTTATCATATCACAGGAGTTTTATTATTGCCCTGTTTTTGTGGGAAGTATATACATTTTAAAATTATTTCAATAATAGAGTTAGGTTCATCACATAGAGAAGTCAACTGCTAATACAGAACTACTGTGATCTATAGCTGTTTTTATCAGGTCTTTCCAAAAGAAGAGGAATTGTTTGAGGAAATAGGTTTATTGTAAATGTGTTGGGAGTACACTCAATAATGGAGTTGATGTTCCCTGGGAAAAAGCTTTTCCCTTTTTCTCTGTTGTATGTCAGTCCTTATTTGCATTTTTAAAACATTTTCATTGCACTCTGTGGAGTTTCCTCACTTCTTCTTTTAAGAATTTAACACAGCTGAAAGTGAGAGTTGTCTCCAGTTTCTCTGGGAAAAGAATAACAACTGCTGCTGAGAAGACAGACAATTTCTGATTGCTGGGTTTTTCCAGAGAACTAATTACAAAATTGCATATTGCCTGGCATGATAGTCTTTGAGCTGTGGCCTCAGTTGGTTATGGCAGGATGAGAGGGCGTACATGCCTGGCCTTGCCAGATGGGATTTGTATTATCAGGAAAATTCTGGTTTTGACAGGGCTGTTGTAGTGTCCTGCTGCTCGCCTCCCTCAGTATTGTACGGACCGCTGTATTCTCCAAACACTGCCTCATCCCTTGTGCTTCTGATGTGGAGCACACATCAGGCACAGCAAGAATTTCCTAGATCCTGAGGTGGATTTCCCCTGAAAATGATTTCGCTTGCTGCCTTTATTGTCAGTAAATCTTGGCAGCCAGACAGCACAATCCATTGCCACTCACATCTTGCTTTGTGTGAAAGTTACCCTTAACCTAACAGGAGCCATTTGATCCTTCTCAAACTGCAGGCTGTCTTTGGTGAGGTTCTGCTTTTCAAACACTGTGCTGCAGCTTCAAACAATTGTTTTGCCCTTGTCATCACCATCATCATCCATTGTTCCTTTTCCCCCAATTGTACTTAATCTCCTGTATGTAAATGCAGTCTTGCATATAAATAAAAGCAGAAAAACTCTCTTCACTTGGTTGTGTATGATAATGTTTAATAAAAACAAAAGTCATGTGGTAGATAAACATTTAGGGATGATAAAGGTGCACATTTAATCTGAGAATCATTTATTGAATGTAAAAAGACTACAATGCCTCCCTGATCACAGCATTCTGTCAAAGCAGACCTTTACTCAAAAATTATCTGTATCCCAGAGAAGAAACATAGCAATTTGGAAAAAAAAAAATACTGCTTTTTTTGTGGTGTGTAACAAGATGATGCCCATAAGTAGGACTAGTTTTATTGACTCTGTGCTCTAACTCTGGTGCATTTTTGTAGGTTAGAGAGAGGGCTCTCATTTCTCCTGTTAGTGTCCATCCCTCAGAGGCATGAAACACCCTTACATTTTTGGTGTGAGATAAAAAGATCCGGAGCCTGAGCCTCATACTCTGGGGACAGGAGTGGGCCTCTGGTGTCACCCAGAGCTCATTTCTTCTCTCCATGCACAGGTCCATGCTATGAACATGCACCAGTTCACATCCAGTAAGGGTAAAATGTGGCCCCATGTAGGTACCCCTGGAGTCATGTGAAGTGTCAGACACCAAGGCCTCTCCAAGGGATGGTCAGGTAGGATCTGAGGTACCCCAGCTAGTCTGGAACGAGAGGCAAAAGTTCTCCACAACCAGTGGCCCAGGCATTGCAGCTGCCACCAGCATTTTTAAAGTAAAAGTGTAATACATTCAGGAGTGTTCTGCTTTAAATCTAGGTGAACTACGTGAACTCAAGTCATTCGATTTTTCATCCTGGGTTTCAGAATTTTCAGGCTTGTTTTGCTTTACCACTCTGTCTTCTCTCCATCAACAACAAAACCAGTTCAGTTGCTGCAGCTTCATAATTCCCAGCCTTGATTTGCTTTCAATACAGGATTTGGAGATAGAGATGTAAAAAATATTTTAAAATGAAGAGCTGAAGCCTCAGTTTGAATTAAAGAGTGTCAGTCCAAATTGAAGTAATTGAGGATAGGCTCCATAGACCAGTTTGCAATTGTTCTTGAGTTTGGTGAGTTGACAGAAGATATTTAAAAAGCCAAGTCCATATCCAATAGGAAAGAAAGCTAAGAAAAAAATTATTAAAAGCATTTTTCAATGAAAAATCATCAGGTTTTGCATAAAATTATATTTTTTTCTTCAGAATTCTTCGATTCATTCATTCTTTTTGGGCTGAAAGAGCCAAGCCTGAAAAGCACTTCAGGTATTATACAGGAATTGCTTGAATGTTTTAGCAGAAACTTTGCAAGCAGTTTGAGCAGCAACACTGAGACAATAAAGCTTGCTTGGAATTTTAGATCATTAATCAGGGTTCTTTATACAGAAATGTTGCTTGAATTGGCATAGTCCCACACACTGATGGAAAAGAACTGCAGAATGAAGAAGTCCTTTTATTTAAAAGCAAAAAATAACACTGCAGAAGCATGACTAGCAATATTATACTAAAAATAGTTGCTTTCTTTGGCTTTTTAGCTGATTAATTGGTTATGTAAGAGGAATATTTATAGCATAGGAGCAGCTCAACCTGCTGCATGCCCAGAAAGCATAGCATGACATGCAAAATTTGGGAAGAATAGCTGAAAAAAAAAGGCTTGTCTTTCCTTTCATTCTAGTGGTATGATAAATGATATATAATTTGATTTGATGATTTGATATGATTTAGCTCTAGGGCCAAGAGACAACCGAAATGAGAATCAATTTAGACCCTTTAGCTGGTTCTTGGGGTGGCAGATTTTCTTTGAATGAATGAATGAAAAAATTTCCTACAGGCAGAACTGGTTGGTAGGTTTGTTTGATTGGTGGATTGTAGTAAATTGAACACAGCAATGTTAATGTCTCATAGTAATGACAGTTTCTCAGATGGCGGTGTCATTCCTTCACAATTTCAAGTGACTTTACCTTGCTATGTTTAGTATTTTTCTTGAAGAACAAGTGAAGGTGCCATATGCCAAATATGTTTCGTGTCATGGCATCTCCACCAACTCTCAATGATACATTACAGCTGTCTTACGAATTTGACTCCATTTTTGTCATTTGATGTAAGACTGCCAAGGTTTTCTCAAAGCAACCGAAGCCACTAACTTACCAGTCTGTTGCCAACGCACTAGGGAGTAGATAAGGAGTGGAGCCTAAGAAATATGTGAAATGTATTCTTTTTCTTCTTTCTAAAATTTTCAGCACTTCTCATTTTCTTAATTAAGGATGGGCTCATAAAAATGAGCTTTTGGGCTCTGCATTTTGTCTGTTTCTGTTACAACTCTTTTATTCTATGCATATTAGAACAAAACTTTTCCAAGTGTATGAGATTAAATAAGACGTGAGAAATGAACAGCTAAATAACAAGTAAATTTTGGCTGCAGCCAAAGCAAAGGAGGAGAGAAGGCAACACAGAAGGAGGGAATAAGGACTCCCAGAGTGAGAACACATAGAAGTGATGTCTGCAGTGTGTTGTTGTCACTTCTCTTTTCAAAGCAGACTCATGCAATCTTCATCATTATCGTTGCCCTTTCTGATCATGCCCTGCCATTAGCACTGCTCCTTATACTGGAAGACTGTGTTCCATGTACACGCTCAACTTCTATTTTCTTGAAGGCAAACTAAGAGAACAAGCTGTCCACAAGGGAGTGAAATAGCAATCCTGCCCCTTAAAAATTAAAATAAAACGCATAAAACTGTGTTTCCAGTGCAGCCATGTTAGTGCCCTAGTTTGGATCAGGAGTTGCATCTGAAGTCAATCTCTTGGTCATCCTCATCAGACTGTGGTTCAGCTTGCAGAGTAGTCAGAGTGTGCAAACTAGGTTCCTTTCAGGTGAAAGTAGCCCAAAAATTTATTCCAGAAGCATTCCTAACACTAATGGGCACTCTAAGGAGCTGAGTAAGTGCTAGTCTGCAGTAAGACACAGAAATTCAAGTGGGGGGCCTCAGCACAAGCTGTTTCAGTCTACTGTTCCACTTTGTCCCCACTAGTCAGTGAAATACTCTTCTTTATACAGGTTCTCATTCACTGACTGTAACCTTGGTTCTGTAACCACTGTGTCTCTCCCCCAGTTCTGCCTGCACTGAGTCTAGTTCTTCCCTTCACTGTTAAAAATCAGCAAAGCATAAGGAAGTGAGTGAAGTGACAGAGCTTCGTACCAGCTGAAGATCTCAGCTCTCCTGCTTTCATCTGCCAGCTCTGTCTCTCTCATGCTCAAAAGATGAATAGAAGGAAAAGCTGATGGAAGAAATAGGACTTGTTGGGACATACACAGCAGCATTTTTGTGATAGATGCATCCAGTTTTACTTCAAATCTACTTCAAGTAGCATTGTACCTTTGGATTGATTTTTAAATGATAATGTTTATTCCTTATTAATAACAAGACTGTCTTATAGTACACAGTTTTGGACCAAATCTGTCCAGGGCTCACATGTTTTAATAGTCACAAAAGAATTTTAATACTTGCCTATAAATTTAATTGCTTCATAGCAATTATTATACGGAATAGTATATGTTTTTTATTACCCTCAGGTCCCTTTTTAATAGGAGTGCTGTGCTTTGTACAAGTCAATTATTTTTGATAGTTACAGTAATTAATGTTTAATTATATTTTATTAGTCTCATTTTGTTCAACTGTCTTGGAACTAATCCAAGCATTTCTAAATACTATACTTTGTGTGTGCATGTGTGCACACATCTGCATACTCTTCTTATGTTGATAAATGCAACCTCTGAGTGCATTATTCTCACAGAGGGGGAAATATGAGACTCATCTCAGAAGACTACAGAAACACATGTGCTGTCCTCTTTCCCATGGCTATCAATGATATCCCTCACGCTCATCTCACAACTGCATGACAATTTCCCAATTTTCTCCTACACAGATATATTTCTGATGTCTCCTGATAGATGTTTCTCATGAGTTTAATACTGTATTTTCAACGGCTTTCACTGTGCACCTATATGAGTGACTTTTATTCCTCTTCATTTATTTTCACTTTCTTTTCTTTGTTGGCTTTCTGCCTTTTTCCTCTTTTATTTCTCTTTTCCCTAGGAATGACTTCTGCCTCTTCATGCCTTTTTTTTTCCTGTAATGTTTTTCCCTTTCCTTTACTGTCTTTCTTCCCCACTTTAAAGGGGGTGGAAAATTTCTGTCTTCCTCTGAAATCTTTTTCCCAACTCTCACATTACATCAGGTGTATAGCCTGCCTCAGAAATAAAACAGCTCTAGCATTTTATATTTTGTTTCACTTTTTCTGTTTGGGTTGGTGATTCTTTACTCTTCTCTCTCTTTCTCCTCAATATTGTCACTCTGTCATCTCTCCCCTCCTTCCTCAATAAGCAAATTGTGTTTAGTTTGTTTTTCAAAAATGCATACTTTTAAATTTTGTCTTTTCATTGAATTTTTGTGCACTTCATATGTTTGTCAATTCTCCTGTGAAATGACAATAGCACAACAAAACTGATAATAATTTACTGGAACTTTTTCTTCTTGAAAGAATATAGAACCATTTGAACAGTGACCAAGCATTTTTTTCCCAGCAAGTTTAGGAGCTTGTGACCTTAAGGCTCCACAGAAAATCTATTGGCTACACACGCATTACTATCCGCTGTCTTTCTTCTTTGTTTTTTCTAGGTTCCATGTTTGACCTTTTTCCATCAGTGCAGCAGCTGTGACTGGTTTTGTTCTGAGTACTATTTATGTTTTGGGAGTATCCAAAGGCCTTAAACAGTCCTGGAGCTTCATAACCTGGGTATCTTACATTCCTAGAAATGAAAATCCCTTCAGCTGGAGGATCTACTTCTAAAATGGCTGCAATGAGAGTTTTGCTGTGTGCAGTTTTCAAAGCTAACCTTTCCAGCATATTCGCCCAGAACACAGTGCAGTAAAAGGCAGCTGCTCATGACTTCTTGAGGCTGTCATTCCACTGACAGGTGTTTTCTGTTCCCTTCAGTGATGATTGAGCTCAGCATAGTGAATTTTGCACATAAACCAGGGATCAGAGTCACCAATGAAGTGTGGGGAGGGGCCTGAGTTGTCTCACTCGTTAATTCCTTTTTATTGATACAACTATGGTAAACTAGTGTTGATGTGTCAGATTTTGGGGCTTGATATTTTGCATATTGAAGAGAGCCAGTGTTTTGAAGCTGTCTTTGCCTGCTGCCCATTCCTTCTTCCTTCCACTTTGCTGTGAGTACTTGCAATGCAGTGTGCTATTCAACATAATCCTTCTCACAGTGGTTTAATAATGCTCACTGGGCACAAGTTATGAAGAACACACTGGGAATAATAGAACGGCTGAATACTGACCACATGTTAAAGAATGTTTTAGAACTGCTGAAAGAAAAACTTCTCTACACAGTGTATTATATAGAGCAATGGAAACTGAGGAAAATTATCTCTTTTGAGAGACAAGCAAAAGATAAATAAAAAAATATTTCCTGCAGTATTAAAAGCATTGGCAAATGCCACAAAAAGGCAAGGTTCTAAGAATGAGATCACACCTCAGAAAGACATCCAGGAGAAAGAATATATGGACCACATGACTCACTGAATGCTCCTAGAGCTGGACAGAGTGGGGTCCTGCTGTCCTACAGATACTGCAGCAGAATTATGGTGCAGGTTAACTTTGAGACTTAAAGATTTCTAAGTTGGAGTGCTCCTTGCCTCCCTCCAGGCAGGATGCTTTTGCTAATACTCATTATCAGGTCACATCAGATATTTTCACAAGATTTAAAAATTCAGATTCTTCCCAAATAAATCAGAGTGGGGCCTAGAGTGAGTACCTAACTATTCATCTACTCAAAAGAATTACAGGTTTTTACCACTCTGCCCTAAGGAACCCATCCAAAGCCACTTAATCGAACCCAGTGTGTGCCTATTAAAAGCTTGAGCAAATCATCACTTTCCATTGCTTATCATGAGAAGTTTACCAGCTGGCTCTAATTGTCAGATCTAAGTGCCACATGCCAGTAAGCATTTGTAGGGGGGACTAAAAGCAAGCATCGCTCATTCATCCTTTAACCCTTTGCCTGAACAAAGACTGCAGAAGGCACAAACAGCTTTGGCAGAGGCGCTGCTTGTCCTTTCTACCAAAAACAACCCTGATGGCAGCCTTCTCAGAGATACTCACCACCTCATAAGGATGTGCAGTGAAGTACTCGAGGGAGTTCTCAGGAGTTATTCAGCTGACTGAAATGGCCCCGTTCCTCACTTCACTGCTGCAATGCTCACGGGCGTGACATTAAACAAACTCTTACCATGCATCTAATTAAATGGGGCCTGAGCACTGCATCCCTCAGTGTTTTAACATGGTGTGGATTCTTGTGGTTTACTCACATCAAGCCAGTGATGGCTGGTTTGTAATGAGATTACAAGATCTGGTAATAGCTCTCCAGTTATTATCTCCATGCCATGACATTTGTAGCTGTAAAAGGTATTATGAACAGGAGACTGGAGGGTGCACTCCTAAGCCTCTAATTAGTAGATGGGAAACAACAAGTTGTTGTTTCCAGATTTACTACTTCCACCCCAAAAATCGCTGTCTTCCAGAAGGGAGAAAGACAAATTGCTGGAGAATGCCCACACGTGATTGTGTGCAGCCACTTTTGCTCCTGTCAGCTCCAGTCCCAGGCATCTGCTTGCTGAAACAGTACAAGAAGAAGCACCCATTCTGAAAAATATGTGGGAATTTTGTATCTGGTGTTTCCCAGCAAAAGACTTTAGAAAAAAAGGCCGAAAACTTTGCCGTTTCCAGTGTGTTTGGTACTAACCTAAGTATGCAAAGGCAAATTCAATGAGATAATTAATTCAGAGAGAGAGCACTTAAAAACAGTGAAAATACCAAGCACTGTGCAAACTATTTCCTAATCTTAGTAATAAATGTAGACTGTAAAATATTAACAAAGATAATGACTAGCAGATTAGAATTTATTATGCAAGACTTCTTCACCATAACCAAGAGGGATTAATTAGAAATAGATTACAATGTACAGCAATAATAACAGACAATTATTGAACATAATAAATCTGTGTAAAGAGAGGGATGAGTTAATGTCTGTCTTTTCTATTAGATGGAGAAAAAAATTCATCTGATCGTGTCTCTCATGTCACTCTGTTCTAACTGTCCTCAGATTTTCCAGTGAGAACAAGCAGGTCTGTGTGACAGAAGAGAGGCATGAATATGCAAAGATGAACTCAAGGAGATGTTGTAAAAAGAGACATAAGCTCAAAATGCCCCACTCATTTTTACTTTTTAGGGCTTTTTTTTTCCATAGTTAAGGGTAGCCTTTTATAGCAACCCAGTGGATTGGGTAAGGATAAAATGACACTAGTAAACAGTAGATTAATATTTTTATCACAACATATGCTATTTGTTAATATTCTACATTTTTCTTTCTTAGTTCAATTGGATCGTAAGAAAGAAGGATGTGTGGGGTTTTTAATACAGCTTTAATTANACCCAGTGGATTGGGTAAGGATAAAGTAAGTGACACTAGTAAACAGTAGATTAATATTTTTATCACAACATATGCTATTTGTTAATATTCTACATTTTTCTTTCTTAGTTCAATTGGATCGTAAGAAAGAAGGATGTGTGGGGTTTTTAATACAGCTTTAATTAATATTCAGAGTGCATTGTGGCATTATATATCTAATATTCAAATTTTGATGTTATTTGAAGTGTTTTCTTAAAAAATTGATTCCAGTGGGAACTTCTTCTTTAGTGCTTCAAATTGTCAAATGTTATAGCAAACTTTGTTCAATTCCACCTGCAGGAAACATCTGTTCTGCAAGTTTTCCACGTAGTAAACAGTTTTTTTCTAGGTTCTGTTGTCTTTATTCTGGTTTTCCTCCTGCCTTTCAGTTCTTTGCTAAACTCAACACAAGAGAGCTAATCTCAGAATGATCCAGTGATCATGTTAGGCCATTTTTCTTAATCTGAACAGACAGTCTTTTCTGATGTGGCCAGCTGAACTGTACTGCGACCTGGCATGTTGGACTTACTCAGGAAGCTTCATGGATCTTAGAAGCAATTGTACTTTTTACATCCAACTCCTGGTTATAAACAGGTGGACACTTGTCTGTGTCTTCTGCTGCAAAGAGCAGAACCTGTTCCACTGGCTGGCAACGAATAGCACTGTTCTTGTTACTGCTATTATTACTGACAATAATTACGGTAATAAACATCTCATCAAGAGTTACTTATTTAGACAAATGTGTTTCCTTCTCCTTTTTCACTAAATATGTACTCAGATGATGGTTTTTTTAAGAAGTTAAATGCTTTCATTTTAATGAAGCCATCCAGAGCAGCTGGCAGCTACTCACTGTTCTTCAGTATGATTGACCTTAAGCAGGATGGAACGTTCATAAATTTAAGATGAAAAAAAATCATGGCTTTGAAAACAAAGCTATTGATGCTACCCTGTGAATTTTAGCCCTAAATCTAAATTTTTGATCTCTGTTGAACAATACAAGTAAAAGCTGATAAGGCTAATAAATCACTCTCTGATTTGAACTGAGCTCCATTAGAAATAGAAATTTGTTGCTTATAAAGTACACCTCTTGGCTCTCATTAAATCCTTGTAGAAATGATACGCTGCACTTGAAAATCATAGACTGGAAAATAAATACATTCAAGCTACATTGCTGGGCCAGTACTCTGTATCCCAGTGGTAAACTTAGCCTATTAATGGCTAATGCTTTAAAGAAACACAAAAGCCCTAAGGCTACACTTGTATTGCATTGTAGCTGCATAGTAGCTGCGAATATTAAAGCCTTTGGACTTGTGAAGTAGCACATTGTCCTTGATCATCCGTAGCTGAATCTAGACCAACTTTTGACACGGTTTGGCTAGTTGCTCCTGCCTGAAGATGCCTGGTATCTTTTATAAAATAGCTTTATTCTCCACTTAATTGCCCAAATGAAAGAGACATGCTCAACAGGTCAAGCAGCAATGTTAGGCATTGGATGCTGGGGGCCTGATTATGCATAGATGTCCATGCTCATCTCCTCCTTTCAGTGACTTCAGGAAGCCTGACAGCCTCTCCCCTCCCTGCTCTCACGTCTCCCTCCCTGCCTTTGCAGTGAGCAAGGACCCTCAGTACTGGACCTGTATTTCTGACTTCCTTCCCTCTCTCCTTCCCTTGCCTTCCGCCTATCCTTCCAATGCCGTCTTCATCCAAGGTCCCTTGAGACAGGGGAAAAGATTTCTCACTGAGATGAGAGAAGAGTATTTGCAGCTATAGAGATCATAAGAACGTCCTCCTCTTCCTTGCTATCTTTGTTGCTCCCCTGCTAACAGAGCACAGGGCTCTGGGGGTTTTGGCTGTCCTCAGCAGCTCCATGCAAGGAGAGAAGACAAAATCTTCTCCTGGCCTTTCTTTTTTCCTGAGTTCCAGTGGACACAGACACACTAGAGGTGTGTCTTTTCCTCCCATTCTGGTGGCCTACATGAAGCACACAGTGCCAGCGGATACCATACTGCATTTTGACTGGCTCAGTAGTGCCAAGAGCATCCATCAGTACTCCTGGCTCAGATCTGGGCTTGAAGGACCAATGTTTTAGCCTTGCAGTTAGCTGACACCTGTATCATGCAGCATTCAAAGGACCAACACACAGAACCTGGTATAAGTATGTTCCAACATTTTCTCCCTGTTTCTGTACTTTTTACATGGCATAATTGTAGCCCCTCATTTCCAGAGCTTTCTCACAGGGGCATGCTTGCCCCCTTGTGTGTCATGAGTGGCTGCATCTAGTCCTGTGAATTAACACTGCAACAACACGGAAAATTTGAGCTGTGTCACTGTGAAAAGACAGCTCTAGTGACGTAAAGTGAGTCACCTTGGAGTGGCTGGCAGCTGACTGAAAGGCACAGTATGCTTCTTGGGACAGTAGTTGCTCAAGGATTTGTCTTTCCCAATCTCTTATATGAGGAAGGAGCTAAAATAGAGTGTTCTGTGCATTTTTCAAACTCCAGGAAGGGTATCAGTCAATCTGACCTTTATCAATTTTGAAGACAAGCAGGCACAGTCAGGAAGAGTTGCTCTCCCACTGTGATCTGTTTGGGTGGACAGCAGACACAGGGTCCATGAAAACCTCACACCTCTTGTTCTGAGTGTGGAAGCTGTTGGGCTTGGCTTAGATCTTTCACTGCCTGGTTTTGGTCTTGTTGCTGATGGCTCTGTTTACATGTTTACATGATGCTCTATTTAAATTGTGGGTGGTGTTGCGCTGTGCATTCAAACTACAGCAATACCTTCCTTTTAATTTTGGTACTGGTTGCTTTCTATTTATCTCAGGATGTACAAATCTGCAGTGTAATTTGTTAACAGCCAAGGTTGCATTTAGTTTGAGAGCTGAGAAACTGAAGTTGTGGATTGCTGTCAGAAGACGTGGACCACTATTTTAAGTATTCTTTTTACAAAGCCATTTTGTTTTACACATCCAGTGTTACATGGGAGAGTGATCAGAAGGAAACTGTGAGGGAATACAGTATAAATTCAACTTGAAAAGATTGCCTTTCACTAGGTACAAACAGAGTTACATCATTTCACCACCTTGTTCTTGGTTCTTTTCCAAGATTTAATTGTTTAGATTATGCAATTATATTCAGACATGTACAGCAGCAGTTTGTTGAAGGTTCCTGTGGTTATGATGCCTGCAGTCTCAAGACGAAAAAATGGACAGTGAAAATGATACACAAATTTAAGTTAATTTAAATCTATTAATTAGTTTTAAAAGAGCAAATAATAATATTCATAATGATAAAATAAAGCTAGAATCCCCAAAGGACTGAGCTTATATCCTGGATGAGTGATTTGCAAACCTGCCTTTAGGGCAGGGAATGGGGAAGGGACACAAAGCTATTTTTTAGTTGTAAGTTAAGAAGAGGAAGAAGCAAGGTAAGCCAGCAAATATAGATAACAGCACATGGTTCTGCTCTTTTCCAGATTTGTTTGAACTGATTAGGAAACAGAGTGAAACCTATTTCACAACTCAGAAAATGTGAACAAACAGGTTATAAGAGCTGTAAAATTTAATATCAATTATTCCTTCTCACATTCAAGCAGTACCATCAGGCTTGAGAATAAACATAATTATAAGAATTAATAAAATTAGTTAGAGGACACACCATCGTACTCGAGATTTTCACTGAGCAGAAATATTCTCAGCTGGTATAAATCAGTATGGCTCCATTGACGTCAACGGCTCTGCAGCAATCTGCACTGGCTGGGGAAGCAGTCTTCTGTGGCTGAGAGTGTTTTTACCCAGGCCAGACCTGCTGCTTTAAGGATTTTAGAAAAAAACAGAAGAATGTCTCATGGTCTTGTGACAATTGCTTGTTGCTGTCGGAGAAAATATTGTACTCAGTGTGCATCAGCACAGGCTGCTGGAACAGAAAGACACCTTCATTTGTGAGAATTATATCAGAGCACTTTGGACATTATTCAGTTTTACAAGCCTATATTTACTTTAACTGGGTTTATTTATTTTCTTTCCGTACAAGAATTTACTGCACACACATAATACTTTCTCTCTTCTTTATGATTGGATTTGCTTTATCAACTTATCTCACTTAAATTTGTTTTGGTTATAACTGAGCTGTTACTTTTTACATATAAACACTGAAATGTAGGAATTGCCATTCTGGGCAAGACCAGCTATCCCTCTGGTCCAGCATCCTGCTTCTGGGCTCAAGACAGGGCACTGAGGTTCAAAATAACCTGCTGATGGGAAGCACTGCTTCATCAGTCTTCAGGTTTCTAGGTGTTTTATACATTGTATTGTGAGCTTTATATTTCTCATTAAGAAAACTGTGTTTGCCAACTAAGGTAACAGAATGTGTTCTCATTACCTGTAAAAAGATCCTGTCCCTTTTTAATCCTGCTATGCTCCAGGCTTTTCTCATTACTTTGTGACAGTGAATGCCACAGTTTAATTATGTTTCACCTAAAAAAAATTAAATCTGTCTTTGGTGTCATCAACTGTTCTCTTATGTTGGTATTGCAAGAAAAGTCAAATGGCAGCATCCAATTGACTTCTGCAGGAATAATCTGTGACCCATTCTTCTCTCAGCTAAGCCATTCAAGTCTTTTCCACCTGTATTCATCTGGAAGTCATGCCTTTTATCATTTTTACCAGTTATGTCAACTCCTCTTTTTTCTCTGTCCTCATTTGGTCTCTATCCTTTCTGTAGGGCACTTGTGTCCCTTAAGGATCAGAACTTCACAATCCTGATCCCCAAGTGATCAGAGGGATTTCTGGAGCATATGGATGCCTCCCTTCTGCCTGCTTACCTACTTTTCTACTAGAAGTCAAACCATTGGGTGATGCTAAAAGATCTAAGCAAAGGGTGTTGCACAACTGGGCATTCCTCTCCAGTTAAGACACAACTGTTGGGACCTCAGAGCTGAGAAGTTCTCACACACCCCAGAGTTAGCACAAACTAAACATTGAATTTCAAGGTAGGTCACTTAGTTTCAAGCAAGTTAACCTCATCTCTTCCAGCTGGGGGAATGGAAGGTAGGAGAGATAAAGGATCTTAGTAGATGTGACCTTTTACCTGTACCTTGTGAGGTGTGTCCTCCTGCCTGAAATGAAGCAAAACTGATTGTAGATTTGTGCTGTCATCTTGTTGTCTTCACAGCACGGTGACTTTGTACAGGGTGTATTTACCAGAGTGCAGAGAATAGGGTGAGTAAGCTAATCATACAAACACATTCTATATGACACGTATGACCCAGATGTGAAACAAAAAATATTGCCATTATGATTAAATCAGTTTTAAAGCAGAACAGAAGACAGAAATTTAAAAATCTGTAAGATTGCCTAGGCAACATAAAAACCATAAAATGACTTGCAGCAACTGGGGGGGAAAACCACAAATCACTCTGCAAAATAATAGATAAGTGTGTGGCAGAATTATAACCCTTTAGCCCATATAGTATTTATGCATTTTTTTATTATTATTCGTAGGCATGCAAAAGAGAATAAATGTAAATATTTGCTTCTGTTTGATAAAAAAAAAAGAAAAATAATGTTTTAGTATTGCCTTAAATTTATAAACAACTTTTCATCATGAAGGATCCCTGACTGACAGGGGAACTGAAAAGCAATATTCAAAATGCATCCTTCAAAATGCTATACTTCATATTTCTGGTAGCATTGTTTGTTTATTTAAAACAAGAGCTTCTTAAAGCTCTGTCTGTCTTTTCTATGTTCAGTATAAGTTCAACATTTTTGGATCTCAACAGATAAAAATACCCAGTTGAAACAGATTGCTCTTCTAGTCTCAGTAACTAAACTGAACCCCAGAAGAAATGTCTTTGCCTAAACTGATGGCATCTCTTGGTGTGTCTTGGTGTAAAGACCTTCCTCCTTTGCAGAGGACAGGGCAGTTGCACAACAAGAGTTTTTCGGTATATTTGCAGTAGAGCTGTTTAAAATTATGACTCATTTATGCATCTTCTCTGAGTGTCCCCTGCCATCTCCAGCATGTAGTCCTCTTCCCCTGTATTGTTGACCAGAGTATTGAAAAGGAGAGATAGGGTGCCAGAGAAGGGCCTTCACACCCACACCCTCAACAGAGTTGTTGCTGGTGAAGATATTTACGAGGATTATGGCTAATGGCAGTTGACAGGTGCAAAGGACTCTTCCTTGAGCAGTGACAATGGCTGCTGAATCATTTGGTCTCTGTTAGGGATATAGGTCTTTTTGCACAAGAAACAGTCTCATGCTGATTTTTGAACAAGTGCAGTTTTTCAGTTCATTTTTCCACATTGCCTTGGGCCCTGAAATCTAGTGATACTTAGCAGTGTTTCAGCAAAAATTGGTTTTGTGAGTGCCTCTCTTCTTTTCTGTTTTTCTCTTTATTTTTCTCTAATGTCAGCTCACTCCTCTAAATTGCCAACCTGTGCTTTATAAGCATCTCAAGTTTAGTTTTTAACCAGTATTGACACAGACAGACTGTCAGCAGCCTCATTGTGTAAATACTGCATTGGTTCCCTGAGGGAACCATCTTGCTTTGAGCTACTTAGCACTTTTCTACTGGTTGGTGGGTGTAGGGAGGCTGGTGTCCTTGAGGAGCAAGGTTAAACAAAACCCCACAGCTTGTCTCATCTTTGTTTTTCCCCTCCTGCCTTAATGAATGCAGAGTGCTTTTGCTGATGGCTGCAAAATAGTTCCCTTATAAAACCAGCAGTCCACTCTATCACTGATGGCCATAAGGCTGAGTTTGACTGGGAGAAGGAGGACCACAGAAAGAGTTGTTCTGAATAGTGGCCCTTAGTTTGCATGTCAGAATTGTACAGCATCACCAGGCTTCAGCCATGTTGTGCCTTCTCAGCATCTCCCCCTCTTTAGCGGCAAAGCAGAAGCAGCTGTCGAGATCGCCAAGAAAATATACTGAAAAGGCAAACTGAAGAGATAAACACATGCAGACCGTGCTGCTGGACTGGACCAGCATATCCACAGTAGGCAGGAGCAGCCTAGCACTGCATTTCATGTCACACTGTTGTGCAAGCTCTCCATTGCCTGCAGCAAATGAACTCTCAAAGCCGTAATAGTGGAGAAAGTGACAGGATGAATTAAAGAGCTGCAACAGCAAGGCAGTACTGGAAGCACAAAAATGCTCATAGGGTATCAGAAGAGACATCCAGTAAGGTTGCAGCCAGCTTTGAGGACAAAAAGATGTCTCTCTCTCCAGCATAATGGTCATAAAGTGGCATCCTTGTAGTGTTACATGGGAAACCCTAGTGAGCTGTCGGTCTCCTGGGATAGTTCAGGTGAATCTTTCCATATGGGTGCTGTCAAAAAGAAATCAAGCACTGACTCGGACATCATCACATGTGACACACAATCCTTGAGAACTACATCACTGACCACTTCTGTAGGACAGAAGTCTGTGGGAGAATTTCCACTACCAGGTAGCAAATTTTGTCTGAGGGTTCTCTATCCAAGTCTAATTAAAAAAAGATGCATTCTGTCTCACTTCAAAAAATTATGTAAGTGGATACATAAATATATGTGTATTTATATATATCTAAATATATGTCTCTCATATGTGCATGAATAGATATATAGAAGTCATAAAATGGTTTGGGTTAGAAGGGGCCATTAAAGATCATCTTGTCCAGCCTTCCCTTGTAATGGACAGAGGCACCTTTCACTAGACTGGGTTGTTTAAACCCCTATCCAGCCTGGCCTTGAACACTTCCAGTGATGGAGTATCTGCAGCCTGTCTGGGCAACCTGTTCCAGTATCTCACTACCCTCACAGGAAAAAAATTCTTCCTTATAGCCCATCAAAACCTACCATTTTTCAGTTGAAAACCATTAATCCTTGTGCTGGCACTCTAGGACTTGATAAAAAGTCTTTCTCCATTGTTCATAAAATCTCATTTATATACTGAAAGATGCACAAAGCCTTCCTGAGCCTCTTTTCCTGGTTGAACAGCCTCAACCTTTTCAGCCTGTCTTCGTATGAGAGATGTTCCAGCCCTCTGATCATCTTCATGGCCCTCTGGACTCCAACAGTTTCATCTCCTTCCTATGCTGGGGACTCCAGATCTGGATGCAGGATCCAGTGCTCCAGCTGGGATCTCACCAGAGCATAGTGGACCGGCTGGCCACGCTGTTTTTGAGGCCCAGGATACACAGTTGGCTTTCTGTGCTGCAAATGCACATTGCCAGGTCATATCTAATTTCTTTGTCTTTATCTCCAAGTCTTTCTCCTCAGGGCTGGTCTCAATCCATTCTCAATCCATATGTGTTTGTGTATACATAGGATATCTCAGGAAAAACAAGTAGATGTATTGCAGTCTCTTATTTTGATCCTTTCCTATAATCCATTGATTAATTGTTTGTTGGAAGGAAAATCAGAAACTGGAATTCTTCACTGGATGAGTGAGTGCCATGACCACCAAGCCACACAATTATTTTCTTGTCATTAAACACAGGCTTTACTGCATATCTTGTCATGAGAACTTTGCCGAATCAGCACCTACTTTTACACTAGACGTGTGATAACAAGAAATTTCCATCACCTAAGAAAACTTATTGAATATTTTTGAGGATATAGTTTATATTAGTATCTCTGTGTCAGTCTATTCAGTCTATGTTTTGATGTTCTGTTCAGTCCCCAAAAAAAGTGTTCTTCTTCTACCATACCCATAGCATTAGTTCACAGAGCTGAATTTGGGATTTGACCACAGTTAGGTAGATGATTTTTCTGAAATTTCTAAAATAAAGTGGGGGGGAAAGCAGGAGAAAAAGTCCAGCATTCAGGGAGCTGCATTATGTCTCACTGCCACACACTTTCTCTGAGAGAGGTCAAGCATCACTGACTGGGCTGGGATCTACTCAGAGCTGAGCATATAAACATCAAATCCATGGAGGCTTATGCTGAGATGGCATCAGCCTCCAGGAAGGCACTCTTTTCCTTTATACAAGAGAATCCTGTGCATGTGGGTGCCTGTCAGTATGATCTCAAGCATTTTTAAATATGCATAAGAACTTAAATTTTTTTTTTTTTTTTGATTGTCAGAAGAACCAATGTTAACTCCTGCTGGTGATAAGCAGACCTCTCTGGAGTGTCTCAATCCCTTCCCTCCACCTGCTGCTATACAATTTATAATGCTCCCAGGCTACTTTTAGCCAGCTTCTGTAGTGAATTGGAGGAAATCAATTCAGGAAATAACCATTAACTGATTTGTTTTGCTTAAAACTCAGAAGGTTCAGTTCCACTATCATCAGTCAGCAGCAGCAGGAAAGAAGAAAAGGGGGCACAGGGCCTTGAGTAAGTTATATGTGCTTTCTTTCAGTTCTCTAACCAAAGAAAAATACATTAAAAATGTGTAAGAATTAGCTGAAAGTGAAAATACAAGGAGTGGTTTTTTTCTGTTAAAATGAAAAACTAGAGGAGTTGTTTCTAATGGAACAAAGCATCCTACTCAAACCCAAATGTAAAATGCTGCTGTAGAACACACCTGTGCTGAAAGCTAAGGCACTGTCAAATTAGACTGATAAAATGGGATGAGGAACAGATGGCACAGGTACCTCTACTTAAAAAGCATTTGAGGGACAGTATGACTGCAAGCCTGCAGGATACTTCAGAAAGGACTGAGAAGGATTTTCCACTCTTTCCATCGACACTGCTCTACTTTCTCCTTACAAACTGGTGTCAGGCATGGAGAACAGAGCCCAGGCATTCTTTGTCCCAAATGAATTCCCCATAAAGCAAGGGAGTTATTTACTAGCTCCCTTTCATATTGAGTATTCAATGAAAAAAAAAGTGGAACAGCTTTAACAGGAAGAAATTGCATATGTCCCATCTTCACATTGCTGTGTGGGAGTTCAGCCTGGCTGTTATTGGGACCAGGATGGATCTAAATGTAGCACTCTGGTCTTCCTGAGGAGCATCTAGTGAGCATGGGACGTGCACAGCAGGGCCAGGCTCACTCAGTTACTTCTGTGGGAGATATTCCATTTTTGCACCCTGCTTAAACATGCAGTGAACCAGAGAGAGAAAGTGCAATGACCCATGCTCAAATCCCTGCTTGCAATCAATCAAATTGCTGGGTATATTTGCTGGTTCTCGTACTTACTGTGTGCTAAAAGTGGGGCTAATGGTAAACAGATTGCTGTCAATGTAAATGTATACCCGATTTTCTTCTCACCTTAAACAATTTAATAAGTTTATAAACAGTTCTGTGAAGGCCAGCATTGAAATTTGAAGTTCAGTCAAATATTTCTACACTAAAATTTTGAATTTCTTGTCTTGAGAATGTGATCCAGGCCTCCTAGGACTTCACAGATAAATTACTGAATTTTCATGCAGAAACAGCATGAATAGCCATAAGCCCTTGTGCAATATGGTCCAAGCGTGATGTTCCTGCCAATAAGCTGCAGAAAGCAAGTCCAGGTTTTTATTCTTAGAGAGAAAAATTGTGTTTTTTCAGGTGATGAAATTTATTATGCCTCCATTTCTGTTGCTCTTCACCAACCTCCAGATCTAAACAAAGCAATAATTCAAAGGTTCTGTCCAGCACTGTGACCTTGACCTGTGGTCTTACAGGCAGACCACAAAACTGATCAGGAATTTCAACCAGTACTGTAAGGATTTGGCAGTGTAACGGGGAAATCATTATCTAAATCTTGTATTGTATTCACTCCAGTACTAGCAGTAGGATTTTGCTATATTCAGTCTGGAGCTGGAGTGATGACACTGTGTTTTAGGGTGGTCACGCATGTTATTTTTAAATTCCCAACAGTCATTAAGTTCTGTTTTAGAGGGAGTTATCTTTCATTCCTGTCTTTAAATATTTTATATAGTTATTTCAAAGTTTTAAGGGTCAACAGTTGAGTGTCAGCCCTCAAAATCATTCACAGGTCACTGTGTATTCATAACACTTTTAGTTGAAAAATACATCAATGAACATACTGCAACTGTACCTAGAGACCATTTACCATGACCATGAGAGTCACCGGTGATCACTGGAGCAGAAATGAGAAAGAAATCACACCAATGGCAAGGCCAACATAGAGAACATATTTAGAAGAGAGTTTGATGCATCTTTTCCCATTTGAAAGTGATGCACTACTATAGATTCCTCTTCTAATCAAGTAACCATGATATTTTAAAACACTGTGACATCTGAGATTTGAATGCAGTTCAGAATCCCTGTGTCATTTCAGAATTCCTGTCCCAGTTCAGAATCATGAGCTTTTAGGTTCCCTGCTACATATCTGCTTGGGAAGAAGTAACACTGAAAAGCTGAACTGGAAATCTGATCCTCTAAGTATTGTTCATTCTGCTAGTAAATACTGACTTCTCCCCCACCAGTAAACTGGCATGAAAAAGACAATTGAAAAGTAAAAATTAAATTGTGTGTTTCTTAGGTGAAGACACCACTAATAGAGACAAGTGCTGTGCTATTTCATGCATTCATTTTCATTCTCATCTTTTCAGAATTATTCCTCAAATAATTTAAAGATGCAAGCATTTGGGAAGGCAGGGGTTTTGTCTTTCTTAATGATAAATTAAGGCCTGTCTCCAGTAGAAACATTGTATTTTTTCATAGAAATACTGAGGCTTCTTCAGTTGTGAAAATGTGAAAAAATCTGCTGGATGGAAGAATTAACTAAATGCCTAGAACACAATCTCATTTGCTAAAAATGCAGGGACTTCATTTATGGTTGGTCCTCTCCAAGAAGTCTTAGGTTGTGGGACATTCTGGGGCTGCTCTGTCTAGGGCAAGGAGAAACTTCTCTCTGCATCTGTCAGTGGGTAGAGCATCAGCAGGGTTGATGCTCTGCTGGCTCCCTCTGTGTGATCCTCTTTTAGACATGGTCACCTCTAGTGATGACATCCAGTCAGCAAGGTGCTCCAACACGTCTCTGCTGAGTTTCCTGACTGTCTCTGTGGGGTAGTTGCCAGACAGCTGTGAACCAGTTTGATATCACTCACTTGTATTCAGTTATATTAAGATCATAGAATCACAGAATCATGTAATGGTCTGGGTTGGAAGGGTCTTCAAAGACCAACTAGTGCCAACCCTCCTGCCATGGGCTGGGACACTTTGCACCAGGCCAAGTTGCTCAAAGCCCCATCCAACCTTGCCTTGTTATGCATTAAAAACATATATGTGCCTGTATCTATAAGCTGTACAGGGTGTTCATTTGAAAATGTGGAAATGGTGAACATTTACATCAAAATAAATCAATGCAGTCCACACTGGTTTCAGAAATAAGAAAAATAAAATGTACACCTGATCTCAAGCTCTCAGCGTCCCGTTAGTGAGCTCACTTGACCAAGGGTATCCTCTATGTGCTGAAAGAGGCAAAGGATTTTAAATGGTCAAATTGTAAACAAAGAATCTTTATATGGTAAATGCGAAGTAGAATAAATTTTTTAAAATAATAGGAGAGAAGTACCAGATTGAACAAGCAGTAAATTATTTATTCCCTTTGGACAACTAAACTACTCTGAAAGAGAAAAGCTTTTATAAGAATTGATTGTGTACTAGCACATTATGACTGGAGCAATACCACACCATACTAGTTCTTCAGGGTTTTTATTTCTGTAATATTTTTATGTAATAGCCAAAACAATAAATAAACCCCAGAAATTTCTTTGTACTCTTTGTGTGGTGGGATAATGCAGAACCCTTGTCAGGCAAGAAACTACACAGTCTGTCATTTATTCTTATTATTGGCTAATATATTATCTGATGTGAGGATGTTCGTTCGTGAGAAATCTAGACAGGAAACAACACGAAAGGCTGTTAATCCCCATTAAGAAGAATAACAGTGTCATGAGAAATACGAGGACGCTGTTCCATTACGGGTGTTAAATGATGGGGAATGCACCATCCTAAGAAGCTCTCACTAACATCCTTTCTATCTGCAGGTTTCCGTGAAAGTGCATTTATGACCCTTAGCACAGCATTTGTCATCATGAACATAACCTTTAGAAGGTTTCCCTAGTTAGCTCCTCTCTCCCCCCCTTGCTGACACCTGGCCTGGGTCACAGTGCATCTGGTCCTTACCAGCACAGGCAGATGGAGGACACGGGGGATCTGTGTTTGCACACATCCAGTGCAAACACCGTGAGGAATTACAGCCCCCAGGTACAGGGAGGGGACAGCGACTGCTTGGGGGAGCAAGTTGTGACCTTCTGCTTGGTTTTGTCACGGTCTCCGACTGCTCAGGAAGAGCTCCCGCATTTGAGACCAGGAGTTTAAATATCACAGTTTGATCATTAATTGCCGTGCAGGCGCTAACCCTAAATCAAAATCTATAAATGACAGCCATAAACTTTGGAATACGGATTTTACTGCTGACCTCTTGGTGATAGCACAGCCAATTAAAATTGTTAAGGTATGTTCACTGTGCTCCCTGGAACCTGAAGTTCAATTCTTTTTCCAATACATAATTTGCAAATGCTACTGCCCTGAATACTATATATGTGTAAGAGATTGAAAATGTCTGTAACCTCAGGATAATTAAGGAAAGTAGTTAAAATAGGACACTGGAATGCATAGCAATATATCACTGTGAGCCCCTTTTTCCAGAAGGTACTATTTCAAACAATAAATTTTAAAAAGCATTTATAAAAATGACCTTTAATTTTTTAGAGATCAGTCAAATTTGTATTTTCAATCTACCACATTTTAGATTCATTCTGTCATCTTGTATATCTAAAAACTTCATTTCTTGATGGATCCTGATTGTTCTATAATTACATATACATGTTAATTTCTAACAGTTTAAAGCTCCAGTCTGTTATAAACTTTTGCCTCATTAGATAGTGCTTGAAAAACATAAACTTTATATGGTTAGAACAAAAAAGTTATTTATCATATTTTTAACAGGATCATTAAGTTAAATAAAACCCTGAAAATCTTCTGAAGAAACTATTAAATTTTTTTTTTTTGCTGTGGCAAGACAGGGTTCTGACTCTTTGCTAATAATTTGTACTAATCCAAATTATGAAGTGACATTTATGAACTGTATTTGGCATAGTACATAAAATTTTAGTTAAAGGTAAAACTACTGATTTGCACTTTGGCTGGAAAATACTTTTTTATTGGTCACAGTGGTTCCCACCTTAAGAATTTAATAACGCCACATTGTTGGGTTAAGTTAATAAGTGAGAAGTTAAATCTTATACACGAATCACTTCCACTTATCAAAGTTTACTTCTTTGTAGTAAGGAGAACACAGCATTTTTGTATACCTATCACTTTCCATTTCTAAGAACTGTTACCTTATAGCATGTTTTGTCAAGGTAGTAGCAATATATTACATCTCATAGCACAATGCATGGAGAGTCCTGTGGGTCAGGGAGTGGTGTCCAGAAGTCCTACCAAAGCTGTCCATGTGGAAATCCTACAAACAGGGCTGTATTTTCAGGCTGCTCTCCTCCCCAAGGCTTGTGCCTCTAACTCTGGGCTGCAGATAGGTGCACTGAGCTGCTCCAAATTTACTTGCTCAAGCCACTAGGGACCCTGGCAAGCTCGTCCAAGGCAAAGCCATCTAAGGTGCTGCTTGTTACTATCTTTCCCCTTCACTCCTTCAGCAACAGGTCAGCAGTGAGAGCACTCACCTGGAAAAGAGAAAGCCCATTTTGAGTGTCTCCTTAGTCTGACAGGTTTTCAGTCCATGTTATCTGTCTGCTAGATGCTCTCAGCTTCTGCCAACTACCACTCCTTCCCTAAGGGCAGATGGCTCTGCATCTGTCCCCACTGTTTTTTTTTCTCTGTAATAGTGGCTCTTCAGATTGCTGGCACCGTGTTCCTTAACCTTAGCAAAGTATCCTTGCCATGGAGGCCCTGGCTAAAAGGAAGCACCATTCTCCTGAAGGTGGTACCTTCAGTGTGTTTTGTGGTACCAGCCCTACAGTTTGTTACTAAAAGGCTCATGGTGAGAGGAGCACGTGAGGAACGGGCTGGGAAGCTCGTTGCAGGACTTTACCTTGGGGCACGGGGTGTGGACATCTCCAGAGCCTGAATAAAAAGGTGTGTGAGCCATTTCAGTGCAATCCTGGTGCCCACACTGGGTGATAACTAAATCCCATTACTAGCCATTCAATATTTTCCCAACTGGGGAACATCTCTTTTACCCAAGGTAAGGAACACGGAGATACTTGTGACTGTGGTGGGAGGAATGGGCAATTTTGTTCATCTTGGTGCATCCAGTGGTAAAAAGGATGCAGTGTGTGCAGGGATGGGGAACTTCAAGGTGCAGAAAGTTCCCTCTAAAGTTCCCAGGCTCCTATGTGGTAGAGAGACTGAGGTGCCTGTGGCACAGTGGACTGGGCCTAAGTGACAGACTGCTCTTTGTGGGTTGTTGGTGGCTTGGGTTGTCCCTGTTTTTAATACGGGGACCTTCTTAGATCATTTAGTTTTGTCAGTTTCATTTGTAATTTGTATATTCTAATTTGTCCAGTTATTGTGCCTTGCTTTGGTCTATTACACTTTGTTCAGTTATGCATTTTTATGGGTTTTTTGTCCTACTGCTAGTAGGCTTAATGGTATGCTCAAAAAATCATCATACAATTGGACTTAATTTTTTTGTTGCTTGTGTACTTCACAGTAATGAGTCTATGTCTAATATAGTCAAATAAAGGTTAGAAAGAAAACCCAAGTACTTGTTACTTTACAGAACAGGAAAAAAAAAACAGCTTAAACTGTTGCAAATTTACTTACCTCAGTAAAATAAAGGCACAACTAATGCCCAAAACATCTGACATTAAAGCTATCAAATCATCTTTGTCAAGGGCACATGAAGGAGGCTGAAATTTTGCATTTAATCTGAACCTCTACAGATCCTTCAGAAGTGGCTGGTTTATAATATAAAATTAATTAGCCATGATACAAGGGAGAAACAAGATGGACTGGAAACAGCTGCAAAGAGTTAGGAATATGCTGTGTAGCCTACGATGTAATTATTCAGGCATTTCAGTCAGGTAGGAGGGAGGATATTCAGGGAGATGTTGCAGAGAACAGGGTAGTCAGGGGAGAAGGTACTTGCACCACAGATGTTGTGACCATGCCTGAAGCTGATGGCAGGATGGGTTGTGCAGCTGGCAGGACCCACTTCTCTTGCTAAAGGGTTTGCTGTCCATCTCACCAGCTACTGATTCACTTCTGGGTCTCATTTTACATTCTGTGACAGACTCCAGGAAGACCCAGATATCCCAATTTGTAAATTGTTGAGCATCTGAGCCTGAATGTCTCCGGTACAGGTGTCCATTTCAAGGCCCTTGGGAAATAAAATGTACCTCAAGGTGCCAGACCCTATTTACTCTAGCATAGTTGATACAAGAAGAAAAGATGGCACATGGCATCTGTCAGCTATAACCCATGCTGAAGTCCTAGGGTGTTGCCTCCTGCCTCTCAGCCCTCTGTAGTCTGGGTGGGGTATGCACCAATAGGCAATACAGCACCCAGGACCACCGGTCCCACATGGTTCAGAAGGAAAGTCATGCTTTTGAAAGGGGATAATAGGGGTTTTATGGGCCTGGACATATTTGTGATATTTAATTTGTTTGGCAAAAGTTTGTGCAGATAATCTATCTGAAGTGCACATCTCATGATGGAATAGAGTCTTTTATGTCCATAATGCATGACCATTATATTACAGTAACAGGCAGGACAAGGAAATAACAAATGGGAAGATAAGAGATTAGTACAGTCTTTAAAAAATGTCTATTATTATTCAAAACTCTGTAACTGTCATTGCTGAAGATAAACTATATTATAAAAATACAGTATAATATTACCTGAATTATGGAATCACAGCTTCTGGAGGCATAAATACCATCATTTTGGCATTTCTGCTATGGTGTCAGTACATAGTTCTGCTTGTTCCATAGAATGTGGAAAAGCTAAATTAAGATTTCCTGACAACTTCTGATTCAGCAATTTTTACAATAAGTAGAGGTTATATCTACCTGCTAGCCTTTTTGAAATATGAAAAAA
>VYXD01001807.1:444639-460236 GCA_013397195.1 Hylia prasina | reverse complement strand
AGAAAGAGAAAGAGAAAGAGAAAGAGAAAGAGAAAGAGAAAGAGAAAGAGAAAGAGAAAGAGAAAGAGAAAGAGAAAGAGAAAGAAAGAGAAAGAGAAAGAGAAAGAGAAAGAGAAAGAGAAAGAGAAAGAGAAAGAGAAAGAAGAGAGAGAAAGAAGAGAGAGAAAGAGAAAGAAGAGAAAGAGAAAGAGAAAGAGAAAGAGAAAGAGAAAGAGAAAGAGAAAGAGAAAGAGAAAGAGAAAGAGAAAGAGAAAAGAGAAAAAAAAGCTGTTACATCCTGTTCTTTCCTAAGTATGCCATCAAAACTGTGGTATTGTGGATGAGCTTTAAAATAGTGAATCTATAATATTCTTACAATACCATAATGAAATGCAGTGTTTTCTGGCTGATAAAGAGTTTTCATTTTTTATTTTCTCTTTTCTGGCTTCTTGGTTATACTAAAGTCTAACAGGAAGATTTTTCTGGAGTCTCTGTAGCTTTGTGCTTTGGTTTGGTCAGCTGTCTGGAAAGACTATTTTGACACAGCATATAGGATCCAAGGATCGGTGTTTTGACTGCAGTGTAAAAAAATGAGGTACTAAGAGGTACATCAGTGTCCATGAAGAGGATAGTAGGTAAAAATACAGGTAGTGTACCTAGGTGTATCATATGTGCACAAGGATATGGAAGGCAGGCTTTTCATCTAGTAGGTACTCTTGAGTTTGAAGATTAGTTGAGCAAAGTATAAACTCAGCTGTTGTATCATGCGACTCTTTGCAACATGTTGAGTATGTTTGAAGTATCTTCAAATATATTTTCAGCTTCAGCAGCTTATTCTGCAGGCATAAAGTCTTTACTTAATTTGTAAATTACTGTCTTCATTTATAAATTACTGTACTGTATGCATTTATTTTAATCAATCACTGCATTTGTGAATGCCAGTCTGATTTCTGAATCAGCACTCAAAGATAAATGATGGATGGTTTATTAAGTTCTCTCAGCTAGGGTTCATGATGCTTAATTTTCTTAAGTGATAATATTTCATGCCATAATACTGATCTTTTTTTATTCTTCTTTCTGCTTAGTGGAGTTTAACCTAATTACCTGTATGGTCTCTTTAACAGTTGCAGTATGGAGCCTTCGCTGAACTTTCATAAATCACCATTTTAACTTTTTCAGAAGAACCCCTTCAAAAGGTCACCTGTCATCAAAGATATTCTAGCTAAAAGTTGTAACACTTAACCCCGTCTCTAAGCTCTCTTAACTCAATTACACCCATGCATCACTCATCTCTCTTTGGGTTTGCAATAAAAGGGGTATTGGTCTAGGGCCATTTTTTGGATCCTGGCAGCAAGACACCATCCATGTGCTTACCTCATTCACAGCTGCATGGTTTCATTGTAACCCCTCGTGTCTCGCTCCAACACTTCGACCTCATAAAAGCGTAATGTCACTGAATGCTGAGATTTGATGTAATTTATTCTGAAGATTGTGGGGTTTAAGTCTTACACATGCAGTTTAATAACAGCATTCTTGTCATCAGGCAAACTTTGCTCTCTCTATTAATATTTTCATCTGCATTTTGTACACACAGAAACATATATACACCCAAATTAAGCTGAAGATGATTTTCAGAAGCATTAGAGGAAGAGAAAGAGAAGGGAAGAGGCAGAGAACAACTGAAGACTAATCATACCAAAACCAGGCATGCTTTTGCTGCGGTTTTTTCCATTCCTGTTATATTTTTGTTTGGATTGACTCCAGAGAAGCCCTGTTCCTTGTCTCTCTTGTTGTGTGCATGCTCATGCATAAATTCAGGTCAAGTATGAAACCTCTTTTCTGCATTCCTGGTAAGGATGTGTAATGTCCATATCAACATATAACAAGAAATCTGAACTGATTTATCTCATGACCCTGGATTCTTTTCTCTTTTTTTTACCATTAGCAAAAATACAGTTTTTGCTTAGTTGTTAATGTATTTGGTTCACTAAATTAGAGCTGCTTGAAATTTCTACTAATCCTTTTCCATTGAGGGTTGCCCTGTACTAAGTGGGGCTGAATAAAACAAAAACCATATGCACACACAGGTTTCTGAGATTTTCTGGATCAAATATAATTTAAGGAGCACAACATTTTAAAATGAGGTGTTGTATTTTGTTGGGGGTTTTTTTTGGTGATGGTTTTGTTTGGGCGTTGTTTGGTTGGTTGGTTTGATTTTTTTTTTTGTTTTGTTTTGTTTTAATTACTGTACCAAAATCAGCAATGAATAAACAGTCTTTACTGAAAATATGCTTTGCTTGAACTTGGTCATTAAAGCATACAAGGGCTGAGGGGTTATTTTGCAATGAAAGAATGGACCAATATATGAGGATAAAAGTAGCAAAAAGGTTTAACACACAGCACAAAGATGTTTTTGAATGAATCAGTCTTTGCTATTTAATTTACATTTTGAGGGCTCATTAGGATGATGAATGACACTGCTGGAGAATAAAACATACTTCCTGAACAAAAGAAAATCTCTGTAGCCTAATAACATTTTATGCCAGCACTTACATTTGTCAGAAGTGGATGCTATTTATCCCTATGATTATTTAAAAATCATTTTTATTGTCCTTTGTGCTATGTCCTCTTCTGGGAATTTTAATTCAGAGTTTGACACCTACTTATTAACTTCCATGAAGTATGGAGTACAAAGGCTTATACTATATAAATGATTCTAACCAGCCATGTTTATATTGCCTGGAGCTGTGTACAAATTAGCTGAGTTTGGATTAATTTCTATTAGAAATGGAAAAAAAAAATAGTTATATAACCTTTACCACCTCAGCAAAGTGAACATGAGGTGAGCATGGCTGACCTGGGCTTACCAGGATATGGCAGTGAGTCAGAAGAGCAAAAAGGAGAAATTTATGGTATTAATGCCATGAATTAGGAATCTCTGAGTTGAGAACACTCTATTTTATATCTTCTCCTTCCTCCTCTGAAAGGATGAGTGTGAAATAGGAATGCTGATGTTTGAAACTTCAAGCCCATCCGCTCCTTAATCAGTAAATAATTGCTTGCTGTCTTGTCTTCTTCCATGCTTATAAATGCCTATACTCTGGAGTCAAAGGTATGCAAATACCAGAAAAGAGACTATCTCTGGAAAAATGTCAAAATATTTTGGTAAATTATACACTATTATAATAATTGTATTTTTATGGTTTGTCTCAGAAGATGCACTGCTTTCGTATCAAATATTAGATTTTAAACCCCTACTGAGCACAAACCATCCCTTCACCTACATTCCCTCTTCCACTCTCCCTGTAGTAGATCTGCTCAGCAGCAGTGATATCCAACCTTAAGAGTGAAACAAGTCAAAGATTTTGTTTGTCTTGCTGGGAGAGTATACTTGTTATTCAGTTAACTTTTTGTGAGAGTGTGTAAAACAAGATGACATACAGATGACATGCATTTGTTTGGTCATTATGATAGGACATGGCAATATTAGATGTTGTTTTCCTTCCCCTTTCCAAAGCCATCCTCTCTGTCTTTCAAGTGCAGCTGACACTAAAGCAGGTATCAGTGTGCAAGAAAAAGTATTTTCTTACATCTAATTCTATGGCATTTCATACAGATTTTTGAGGTGGTGCTAATCATCTGGAACATGAGATCCCAATTTTCATTTCTGAAGAAATTGCTCATCAGCCACCAATACATTCCACAGTTTTTAGCTGTTTCATATATTGTGAGCAAATAAATTATGAGAACATTTTGTAACACCATGTGCAGGCCTTGCATGACTTTGTGCAGGTAATGGGTGAGCAGAGAGAAACATTTGGCTACTTTTTGTCCCCAAATGTGGTAGAGGTATTTCTGGGCATCAATGGCAGGCTGCTGTTTGGGGAGCTCCTATGGAGTTCTTGCAAACCTCTTGCCCTTGGCTGGGCCCAGCTGCTGTGAGTGAAAGCCCTGGAAATACTGCTCCAGGATGCACTGTGCCCTGACTCCCATCTTGTGGAGGACTGAGCCTGAGAAAGCTTGATGTCTGCAGGCTTGATTTTGAAAAGCTGAGATCTCATGGACAGGACCTGTGTTTGTTTTCGGAAAACCCATTTTTAAGTGTGTATCTGTGTGTGCGTTAGTTTGTTTAGGACTTCCCTTGTTTCTTTTGGTACTTTCAGGGGGAGTTGCATTCTGCCTACCTAAAATGCTTCCAACACTTTATGCTGCACAATGTACTTTTTGTTATCCTTCCTAAAAATATATAGTGTTGCCCATATAGAACTGTAGCTATATTCTTGTATTTAAAGTTATATATACCGATACATATCTAGATTGTGAAGTGCTATACAGGACTTCATGGTAACGTGCATGCATGCAAAATGCAGATTATTGCAGACTATTTTCAGTTGAGACATCTGTTTGACTTTTTGTTGGTGACATGGGCGGTGGGATTGAGTGTATCTTCAGCAAGTTTGCTGACAACACCCAGCTGTCTGCTGGCAGCAGTGTGCTGGAAGGAAGGGATACTATCCAAAAGGGCCGTGACAGGCTTGAGAGGTGGGCCTGTGCAAACTTGGTTCAGGACAATTCCAAGCACAATTACAGGTGGAGGGATGAATGGACTGACAGCAGCCCTGAGAGAAGGACTTGGGGGTGTTGGTTGGCAAGATGTTCAGTGTGACCCAGACCCAGCTTCCAGCCCAGAAAGCCAATTGTATCCTGGGCTGCATCCAAAGCAGCGTGGGCAGCAAGGCAAGGGAGGCTCTTCCCCTCTGCTCCACCCTGGGGAGAGCCCACCTGGAACCCTGCATCCAGCTCTGGGGTCCCCAGCGTAGGAAGCACACANCTTGAGAGGTGGGCCTGTGCAAACTTGGTTCAGGACAATTCCAAGCACAATTGCAGGTGGAGGGATGAATGGACTGACAGGCAGCCCTGAGGAGAAGGACTTGGGGGTGTTGGTTGGCAAGATGTTCAGTGTGACCCAGACCCAGCTTCCAGCCCAGAAAGCCAATTGTATCCTGGGCTGCATCCAAAGCAGCGTGGGCAGCAAGGCAAGGGAGGCTCTGCCCCTCTGCTCCACCCTGGGGAGAGCCCACCTGGAACCCTGCATCCAACTCTGGGGTCCCCAGCGTAGGAAGCACACAGGCCTGTTGGAGCAAGTCCAGAGGAGAACCACGGTGATCAGAGGGCTGGCTGTGATTCTGTGATTTAATCTTTTCCTTCTGATCAAATAGCAGGATATACCACTATCAAAAGTCACATGTTTTGTGTTGGTAGCTTTGACTGAGCTCTGAAGCCTAATGAGACACAGTGGTTGACTTTGGGTAGGTTCACATGATAGTTAGTCTCTGCCATGGTTAGTCCTTGTACAGGCTGAGAGGTCTGATGCACAGGTGGGAACAGCTGAAGAGCTTCTGTCTCTGCTGTAGAGATCCATCAACTATTTATGCAAATTGCCAAAATCAGTGCTAGTTTATTTTAATATGCTAGACAGTAAACTGTAGCAATTCAGCAGCTGCTATGCAAGCAGGATCCTCTGAGAGAGTATCGGTACAGAGAGATAAGAATGGAAATGTAAGCTTGCCTTCTGTCTCATTTTTGCTGTTTTTTCTTCTTTAGCTTAGAGGTGTTATTCTGAGTAGCAAATGAACTGATATCACACCTTTTCAAAGGCAGTGGTTTTATTTTGCAATTATTTTCTAGGAATGAGCAATCCCATTGTATCTTGAATTTATATGTAGGTGCTGTCAACAGGCAGCTGGGGCAGTGAGTGAGGGGTCACTGTCACCCTACAAAGCCTGAGACCCAAGTGGGTGGCTGTGCAGATGGGCTGATGTGTCTGTACAGTCCCCATGGATGAAGTGATGCAGGTATTCAGCTCGTAACTGTTGGCTGTTTTCCCAACTGCAGATATTTAAAATCCTGTTGCGTTTCTAGCATAAATGTATACAAAATTTATATTAGGCAGGAGCTGCTCTTTAGTGGGGATTTTCCCAGTAATCCCCCAAGGCAGAGGCAACAGTGACCAGCCAGTCCTTGGCTGCCAGGTCTGTGCCTTCCCCTGCACAGAAATAGTTAAAAGTCTTTGCCTGCAACCCTTTTTAGAATATCATTTCATAGTTGTATTTCTCCAGCAGAAAAAGAATCATGAAAAAGAGAGGGTTTGCCAAGAACATTGTGTTCCGTTCTTCACAAAATACCTGTTGCTGCAAATGGTGTAGGACAATCCATGTTTTGGAGGGGCTTCCCCATCTTCTACCTGCCCGTATATATAACTGGGCTACAAGGGACTTGGAGTGACATCTGCACATAAAACATTCTGGAAATTCTGCTGGAAGTATGGCTGGGGAAAGGGAGCCAGAAAGCTTAAGGAAGGCTTTTGAATATATGAGGCCTTTTGCATCTTCATTTTTCTCTGGTGTTATTGCCTGATGTCCTTATGTGGCAAGATGGGCACACAAATAAAAATCAGGGCCCAAGTGAAGTTTTGCCTTTCCCACTTTTCCAAGAAGAAACAGGACCTGAAACTCCAAACCCCTCAGCAAATAGTTAATTCTCAGGAGAATGAGCCACTCATCATTCCCTTCATAAACAAACAAATAAATAAAAGATACAAGCATGTGATCTGTTTAATACGCACTCTCTAAAGTGCAGACTAAACATAGTAATCTGATGATTACAAATTATTCAGTCCTATAAACAAAGCATGACAATTGATGACAATGTGGCATCGTATATCATAAATGCAGAGCATCCTCTCTCATCCATAACAAATAATTTGGAGTATTTCAAACCCATAACAAATATATTTAATGTAGTTCACTGTAAAACAGTGTGTGTTTCTCTGTTTCTAATGCTATATTCAAAAGCCAGCAAAGAGCTTTTTGTGTTTTTATTCATTATATTCATTTATGCTGCCAATTCTACTTACTATTCTAGTATTCTGACTTGAAAAATCAAAATTTTAATGTATTTCAAGCAACACTTAATGCATGTGTGTCTTCAAATTAGACAAAATGGTTTATAAAGTAAATGATGAGACCATAATAAAATTCCTGAGTCTCAGATAGATTTTCATCTTGCTAGTTAAAGTATTGATCACAACCCTTACATTCTATTGGTGGCTTTTTATGTGAGGCAAATCAGCTGCCATTGTTACCAATGCTGAAAATCTCCCTGAGTAACCTATGATAGGTTTATTACACAGGAAGCTTTGATCCTCAGGACTTGACTAAGATATTCAAAGTTCTTATAAAGGTGTCTTAGAGACTGTGATACAAATTCAGATGTCTGCTGTCAAACGACTCCTATTCAGCAAACCCCTGTGAGCCACCTTTGAAAGTGAAACAGCAAGATGACACCATTCATAGCTTGGCTTTTGGAGAGGTCTTTGTGCTCCCCTGCCTTTCCATACCTGACAACTCGTTCCAGGCCCTATCAAAGTTGCATAACAGAATTTGTAAAAAGCTACACAGAAGGGTTTAATGTGTTGAGAACAAATAACTTCTTTGTTGATATCCACTGCCAGATCAAAGTGACTGAGGGTAATAGGCCCAGGACTGTATTACCTTCAGTTACACCGGGGAACAAAAGAATAAAATAAAACAGCAAAAGGCAGCAGAGAACAATAAAAAAGGGAAAATACTAACAAGTTTAAAGGATTCAATGCCCTGAAACATGAATAAAAACCACAGAAATAAATTCATCAAGATCACATAACAAAAGGGAAGCATGTGGCTTCTCAGCTCAAAGGCTTTCCAAATGCACTCTTGTTTTCTGTATGTGTTGTTATAATTCAGGGTGCCACAAGACCTGCCATTTTCAACAGGGAGAGGGAGCTGGCTCTGCTGCTCAAAAATGCAGATTTGTTGTACTTGACCTAGATGGAAATGTCTGTAAGCAGTATTAGGGATTTTGGATTTTTCTCTCCATTTAGCTTCCATTTAAAATGAAATGGGGCTACACTGAACATTTCTTTCTCCAGAGACCANAATCCAATAGGCTTTTTGAAGCTTTGCAGTGAAGGTTTTGGAAATCAACCGAAATCAAACCTAAGGGCAACATAACCTTTCTGTAAAAACTCACAAACCCCTTTAAGACTTGGTGGTCCATTAGCTGTGTGAGAAAATTCAATGCCAGCAGGTGGGAAATGTGTGCTTACTGGAAGGACAAGCATACTTTTCCAGACAGAAAATCTGCGAAAACTGAGGCCAGTTTTTCTTCCTATTTTCTTGCTGTATTTCACTGTTACTTGTAACAGTGACAGCAAAAAGAAAATCAGAAAGCATTGTGACGTTCAGATGAAATATCCCCTTTAAAAGCAGATACCTTGAGAGAATATGAAAAGGGAAAGCCAAAAGAAAAAGAACTAGGATCATTTAAAGCAAACCTTTTGTCCTCCAAGACTGAAGGACCAGCGTGGCTTCCATCAAAAAATGCTAACAAGTACAATATAACTACTTGGGAGCTACCTGCAAACCTTCCCCAAACCTGGGACATCATTTATTCTCCTTCTCTGGGTCTTTGTGATAGCCCAAAAAGTAGGGTGCTGTCATGGAGCCCACAAGAAAGCAGGGACAAGCGCTGGGAAGCTCCCTCTCCTTGGGATGGATGGTTTTACAGGTGCAGAGATATCTTCATTCTGGAGGTAAGGGAGCACAGGATGGTGCCTGGCTCCTGCTACCTCCCAACAAAGAGGGCTGATACAGGTCTGCAGTGAATCAGTAGTAAAAAAACCTTTTTCAGTGGTATTTGGCAAAGAGAGAGCAGGAAAAATAAGGAAGGTATTTCTCTATTCTGCAGCTTTACAGATGTACTGAATTTATTGGTTCCCATATTAAGGCTACTGTTGATAAGATTTGACTTATTTTTTTGTTAATTTGGACATTTCCATGAAACTTTTGCAGAGTTTTTTTGTATATATACATGCATGCATAGGTTTACCTTGGTATACATATTGATACCTTTGATGTACACATGGTGTCATGTACATTCCTAACTGGAAGGAACTTACATGCGTGAGGAGTAAGACATCCAGCCCTGACATTTTAGTTGAAATTTTATGTGTTCAATTAACTGCAATACATTTAGAAAGTACTGGTTTCAGTAGTTTTGCAGTGACTGTGTTCCCATCAGTCTGTCAGCAACCACAGTATGGCTGGATTTTTCTTTTGACTTTCAGGAATGCTGAAAGCACAATAAAACTCTGCCAGGGTTTTCACTGCAGCTTGAAGAATTGTGCTATTTATCAGCCTCCATGTGGATTTTAAGAGAATCCACCTGAGCGGACCAGAGGCATCAATGGATTGATTTAAAGATGCAGATGCATACAATTGTTTTTCTTCACTGCTAATGCTTTGGGTTTTCAATAGCAAATTATAACCCTGTTGGGCAAATAGGTATCCAGGTCATAATTACCACGACCAGAATATGTTTTTTGTGCTCTTAGCAAAGAGACTGAGCTATAGTCGTCAAAACCATGTAAAGCTCTCTTCCTTACACATAATAGACTCTTTCTTTCCAACTCAATTCTGATCCATATATTCTGTGAAGCACTTGTATTCTGTGCAAGTCAGGGAAAGCAGTGCAATGTAAGTGTTCTAAATCACAGTCCAGACAGGAAAGGAAATATGCATCACCTATGGGCAGGCAAGGTAGAAAAATGGTCTAGCTCTGGATTTGCAAACAGGTTATTTGGCTCTGCTGGCTTTATCACCAGATGCTCACTGGTCAGACCTGCTCAGTCAAGGATTCTTGATGCTTGTTGCCCTCATAGTAGCAGTTATAGTGAAAGGTTGAGATTTATTTTCCTGGGGAGGAGACATTATCAAAGCCAAAACTGACAGATGTTGGTGACATCCTTAGACTAGCAAAAGCTGTTAGCACAAAGCCTCTGGTCTCCAGATCATGAGGGTTTTTTACCTGTTGAGTTTAGATCAGTCTCAGTCTCTAAATCTGAGAAGGCTGCTTTCAGCATTAGGGATTAGAGGGAGGTTGTTTCTCCCCAGGAAAGTTTTTTCATCTCTGTGTGTTACGGGAAATAATCCAGTGTTACCTTCTGGAGTTACAGGCTGCTGCGCAGTGTTTTGGGCTTCTGGCTGCTCTTGAAGATCCTGTAATCCTCTTTTAGCCCTCTGTGAAAGCTGTTGGTCTTAATCTTTGAAGGAGGTATTGGGCAGAGTGACATCCTTGTTACCCATCATGACAGAAGTCACCCTTGTGTCCTTTGTCCTGTCCTCAGCCTTGTTTACAGGATGGTCATCCAGATTTTTGGTAGCATTTCAGCATTAATATCTTTCCTTTAGACTTTGTAGAGATGTTGTTTAGATGATGAATTATGTTAATACTGAATTTCTCGTGCAAGATTCCATTTCTTATTGCCTCCACCACTGCCCAAAGGGTAGAATTTTTTCCCCCCATGCAATGTTTCCTAAATGGATGTAAATAGGCTTTAAGGAACACCTGGTAGATGTTACTCTTTCCATCAGCACTCATGTACAGGGGCATTCTTCCATTGGGGGCCTTTTGTGGGAAAGAATTCTCCAGAGCTGTGTACTGTGAAACCTTCTATCTTAAGAGGTTTAACCCTTTCTGCGCAACAGTTTGTAATCACATAACCTTTAGCTCAGTGGGAATGAATACCAATTATCATTTATAAACAGTTCCTCTCATTATGCGCCTATTTATGGCATCTTTTATAGCTTGCTAATTACAAGCACACAAAACAGAAATGTTTGGAGTTAAATAATGTAAACAGGGATGTAATTGATTTTCATGTTGAATAGTTTTTATTGATTTATCGTTAATTAACACTTTTAAAGGATCTCTTGGCAAAGTAATCCATTTAATTTATTCAGCGTTATACTAGCTGATGCTAAATTCATGTTAAAATTCACAAAAATATCAACAGTTTCATAATACCTGTTTTTCCAACTGTTGCTGTTATACAGATGTTATATATTCTCCCCAAACAAACACAGACAATATATTAAATGCAATCAATCAGGAATCAATCAGGCTCAGTACAGGTCCCAGCCAACAAATGTCCAGATCACGAAAAACATCACATTCCAGTTGAACTAATTGGCCATCTGTGCAGCAAGGAGGACAGGCATCTAATGGGGAGAAGAGCTCATCTCTTTCAGTCTCAGGGCAGGGTCCTTGGGTGGGCTGTTGAAGGACTGCACGGGCTGAGGGGAGAAACTCGTGACTCAACTAAAAAGCCTTTTGTGCTGCAAAACCAAAAGACTCTGGTGCCCATAATGGAAACTTTCTGACAAATACACTACTGTGTCAAGCAACAGTCGCTTGATATGTTTTGGGCATGTGTGTAGTGCTGCAGAAAATGTAGCATGTTGAAGACTTTTCCAGAGGTCCCCAATGGCTTTTTCCAGTTTTCCAATGGGAAGCAGGGACTGTGGGGTCCATTCAGGGGGGTTTTGACAGCATTTTCTTATATGTTAGTTAACTCTCTCTCCTGCTGGCTTTTCTGAAAGCACAGATGACTTACACAGCACCTCCTCAGGATCAAGCATCTAGCAAGGAGTAAAACTGCAAGGTGCAATCTTCATTATCACCAGCCCATTATATTTTTTGAATGGGTAGTAAGAGAGTGTAATCACATCAGGCCCTGTTTTTTCATTAGTGAAGAAAAACATTAATCGACTGTGACATGGTATTGATTTGATGCAATCAATCTTTCCAATAACAATAAAACCTTTATATTTTATTAATAGAACAATATAGTTTGTCTCCATTACAGCTCCACTTTATTGTTCTGGGTCACAGTGTAATTCTGGCATGTTTGGAATTTTATTTTTATTAATATAATGTAAAAGTCTGATGACTGATCTTTCAGTAGGTTTCGTTTGAGGCTTCCAAGCATCTTTTACTAGATGAAATGTTACCAGTGCAGCTCCAGTCATTGATTGTTCGATGACCCTTAGGGGTGGAGAGAGTGAGGAGGGTTAAGAAGGGTTCTTGGCCTTTGTCTTGAATTTTTTTGTGGTGTGGACATTGCGACTTGGACTCAGACCATCTCATCAGTCTGATGACCTCTCAAACACGTGGCCAGACCCAGCCCCTCCAAACCCCCTCCCAGCGGGGCTGTAGGAGTCTAAGCTATGCTGAAGCTCCCAACAGCCATCCAGATGGCAGCCCTTCAGCATCATTTCACTTCCTGGCCTTGGCTTTTCAACATTTTCTTCAGGCCAGGCACTACGTGGACAGGAGATGTCTCAAGCTCTGGGACAGGCCATGGGCACATATTGGAGGAGTTATGCTCGAGCATCATTGCCTTGCTCTTTTGAAAACAATACAATATGGTGAATGGCTTTACTTACACATCCACTGTACATCCATCTTCACCTAGACTCAGATCTGCATCTAAGACCAGCACAGCCTAAGGCTTGTGATACTCTTGAGTTTTGGCTCTATGAATGCCTCTCTAGTCGTTCTTCTGGAGGGTCTTGCTTTCCAAAAGCTGCTGTTCTGCCTCAAGCGTGACGGAGCTGCTGAGCACACTGCTCTGAGAGTGTCCTTCATCAAGAGCAAAATGGGCTCTTGCTTCTCTTTCCTAGTGTGCATGGCAAGTCTGTTCAATCATTTGGCATTTCTCTCTATCTACAGATATTTTTGATTCATCTCCTTTGATTAGCCAGAACATATTCCTGGTCCTGGTACAAGAGTAGGGCATCATGATGTTCCAGCTGCAGTGAGGCCCCAATTAGTATAGATACTTTAGTTAAAGCAAAGCTGGATGACTTTCATCACTTGCTCTTTTTTTTTTTTCTTGAAATAAAATCTTTTTTAAAGGTACTCCTCTTCACTTTTGAACCAAGAACAGTGTTGCAAGATCCCTTGGTAGGAAAAACAATCCCCATAAAAAATATGATGGCTCCATTTCAAAAGAGATGGGTTTATTAAAGGTAACAGTTTATTAACAGTGACTGTGAAATAGATGGATTTAATGACTTTAATTAGTGCAACACTTTCTGACACAGACCTTGAGGAGAATTTAGCTTGTCTTTCCCATCTCCCTCGTGCACTTCTCTGGGTCTAAAGAAGTGTCAGCAAATCCTCATAGTAAAAGTGAAACGGCTCCTACTCACAGCAATTCAAAGCACAGGAGAAAACTACTGTATCAACAGACTGTGGCCACTGGCCCTCCAGTTAGTGGTAAGACAGTAACATGAGTGCAGAATAAAGCTTTCAAATATCAGGAAGAGAAAATCAAGCTTCCTGAGCTGTTTCTTCATATCTCTTTCCTTGGTGTAACCTTATACAGCTCAGCCCTGCTCTCCTGCATTCTCAGGGAGAGATTAGAATTCTTCACAGAAGGCACAAGCATTATTAATGCCATCCAATGAAATGAGGGTGACTACAGTGTGCCATGGCTCCCTGAAGTCTAATCCTCTAAAAGTAAGTGGAAACCTTGCTGGCTGGTCTCACATCACCCATCAAGACCAAAATGCCATCTTTGTTATGAGGGAAGAAAAAATATATATATAAATACCATTTTTAATTCTGTTCTGTTTTTTCCTACTCAGTTCTTTTTCTATGGGATGTCCCAGATTATCAGAACTGAAAATGTCTGCATCCATGTTGATTTTGACCAAACCCATTTTCATTCTTGTTTGAAGAGTATGTTTCCTTAAAATAAAAAAATTCCCAAATTTGGAGAGAAACATTTGATATTTGGGTTTAATGCATTCTTGATTTAGGCCATATCTTATTCTATGATTACAGATTATATTTCTTAAAATTTGTCATTGAAGTATTTTGACCTGACTAAATTTTGATTTCTCAGCTGAATTGGAGTGGTTTGTAAAATTTCATTTTTAAGGTAATGATGTGACACAATTGCATTTTGAATGGAAGCATAGCCAAAGGGATAAAATCAACAAATAGGTAGCCTGCCCCCAGGTGCCCATTCAGAATGAAAACATTACAAAAAGTGGGTATTTCCTGAGGGGCAAAGAGGTCAAGTTTTAATTAGGTTGAAGTCTAATCTTTTTACCAGCCCACCTTTCCTGAGGTTCAAATTCCTGCCTTTTCTCTCCAAGAGCCATGTGGGTTCAGCACAACCACTCCATAAAGAGCATTTTGGAAGATAGCACATGTAAGGAAGTCAGTAACAAGTTCAGCTCTGAATGTCTAAAACCTCTTTCTGGGCATCTGCAAATGACACCTCCCCAAAATTCCTTTCCACTGCCTGGTGGCTATATTTCTACAGAACCCCCAGAAATCACATCTCAGATTGCGGGCACAACAGCCTTTTGAATTCCAGCAAATTCCACAACTTAAATATGTTATGATCTCTTTAGAGGCATGATTGAAGGAAAATTTTGAGAGTAATGGTTCTCCTGAATCCAACAGGCAGAAGCCACATTTATGGATCAGTAAAAACATAAGGAGTTTACTTTTTCATACTGGATATCCCTTTCTAGCAAATGGATTGCATAGAAAATGTTGTGTATATGCATGTGCATGTGTGTGTGTGTGTTGCCTGGCAAAGAAGCATTTCTATTATTCTTTCAGATTAAAGTCCCTCAATGTGGGATTTTTCCCCCCTTTTTTTCCTATTTTGTTTCATCGTGGATTTAGGTTATTGCCTGCCAAAATTCAGTGCCTGAAACTTCCCTTCAGGCCCCAGGGGAAATCCTGCAGGCGCACAGTCAGCAGTGCTGTGCTGTGCCTGTGCAGCGTGGGGCGGACCTGGGGTTGCTGTTTTCATGCCACCGGCTGGAGGTGACACAACCAGCCTGGCTCCCACTGAAGGGAAGAGGATGAGTATGTACCTCAGGCTTCTGGAGATCACACTCATGCCTAATTGATGCTGGAGACAAAAACTCAATAACTTCTGGACACTTTGTAAAAATACCTAGCCCAGTCCAAGTAACGACAGCACCAAAAGCTTGCATCATAAAAATCTCTTGGGCTAAAATGGAAATAGATACTTTCAGATTTTTCTTTCTTTCCTCGACATAAAGATTTGAAAGGAGGGAGAAGTATCACAAGATATGCAATCCTTTCAGAGAGGTTTCTTTATATATCTCCGTGTGAATGCTCTTGGTAAGGGAAGAAAAAAATAAAGTAATGCTTTGAAATAAAATTTGTACAGAGGTAGCTTTTTTTTTGAAATGACATCCCATTTCCCAAGAATTCTGTGTAGCCTTTAGTCAGCCTTGTTTCTTACAGTTCTCTGTGCTTTGCATGGTAATTAGCTGCTCGTGTTATCAGCAGCGCGACGCTCGCGGCTATTTCTTCAGCAGCCGCTGCGTTATCCTGGGCGGCAGCTCCTCGCATCCCTCTGCCAGACCGCCCGGCAGCGCCGTGTGTGCAGATGTTTGGCGTTCCGCAGGCTGTGCAGGCTGAGTGGCGAAGGTAATGGGCACAGCATCCGAGGGGGAAGAGGCTGAGCCCGCTTTTCCTGACAGGTCCCCAGGACTTGCCAGTATTTCGCTGATGGTCCACTGGAGGTTCAGTGAGGCAAGTTTGTTATGACAGATCGCAAAACAGAAAGGGAGGCAAATGAGACGGGTTCATCGGTGTCAGAACAAACACAGGGGAGCAGCTCCTCGGCTTAGTTTGCAACAGCAGCCTCAAAATCTTTTATTTGGTTTCAATTTTATT
>VYXD01001807.1:326825-444600 GCA_013397195.1 Hylia prasina | reverse complement strand
AAAAAAAAAGCAGCGTTTATTGCAGAAATGTCCCGTGGCTATTGAGAGGACGGAGGGAGTGCTTGGCAGAGCCCGCCAGCAGCGCCGACATCAGCCCTGCGCAGGGGCTGCGTCACACGGCCGGCACCCACGCAATAGTGCTCGCATGGGGAAGTCCACCAAAGCAAACAGCGTGTCAAGGGCTCCGTGCTCTTTGTTCCCTGCGGCTAATGCAATCCCTTCTTTTAGTTCAAATTTCAAGAAGCATTTGCCAGACCTACTTTTTTTTCTTTGTTTTCCCCAAGTTAAACTATGGCCACGAAATTAAATTCAGTTTGCCAAATTACATGGCAGCACATGTTCCCCTGTACATCAGTAGAGATGTATTGGATGTTCTAGAAAGTTTGATATAACTGTAATGTTAAGATCTTTGTAAGTATTCAAAGCAAAAATAAGAAACTTGTATTTGGCACTCAAAAGATGAAAAACAAAGAGGAAAATGTAGAAATTGAGGGGTTTTTCCCCAAATATTATATCAATTTCATACCTTGCCTTTGGTTTTGTGTTTCCAGCTTATTTTTCACCCTTTGAAAGGCTGCATGATGATATTGAGAGAGAGGTGTGAAAAGTTTTTACTTCCTGCCCAGAGAGATGATGCGCTAGAAAGAAAAGCTGAAGTTTTAATTCTGGGGTAATAAAAAGCAAAGTTTCTTGCTGATGAGTATTTGCAGACTTATTTCACTACACTTCTAGCAGTGTTATTTAATTTTGTAACAGACACTTGTTCCTAATCCTGAAAAACCCTGTTGCCAAATTCACATTCAGTATTTTTATCCTCACAGAGAAAGAGAGATCATCATTTTATCATATGTTCCATGTATTTTATACAGCATATGATCATATGGTCATCTTGTTCCTTCTGTAAGACAGCAATAGACTAGAACAGAGAATTTAAGAATGGCAGTGAATTTGTTGCTCTGTAAACAAGGCACTCATGATGAGGGCTTTACACTCTCCACTGTTAGTGGGATAACAAGTGAACAAACTGGGGCTTGGGGAAGGAAAGGGAAAAAATAGATGGAAACCCACAGAGAAGAGAGATACAGAAATCATCTAATATTAATTTTTAAATTATTAAATATGCAGAGATTGATGTTTCTCTCTGTCTTGCCAGGTTAACTGGCAACATGAACACTTGTCCTGCTCCTGTGACAGGAATATCACACATGGTGCTGTGCAGCTCCCCAGGGGCAGGGCTAAGGTTGGAACACAACTGTCTGCTCGGGGCAGCAGCTTCTCTTCAGCATCCATATATCAGATATGAGTAATTCTCCAAAGTCTGACTTCACCACATGTTTAGTACCTTTGCCTTCGAAATCAGCAGTGTAATTTGTAGCGAACTGTAAAACTGAGGGACTGTGTTTCACCAAGAAGAGTTAATGTGATTAATTTGTTTAACAATCAAGGGTCATATTCAGCAAAGATTTAGTAGGAGTGCAGACAGTAAAGCACTTATGATTTTCTATGAACTGGCATGAAACAATAGCCACAAAAAATTAGGAAGCATAAATTATTCTTTTGCTGGCTGTTCTCCTGACCTTGGTTACAGCAGGTGGGCTTTAGGCAGCTGAAGATTCAAACCTCCTCAGTGCCTCAGCTCAGACTGGGGAGTGGTGGTAAAAGTGTCCAGGACTCATATAAATTGGTCAGTGCAATCATTTGGCTTTAGTAGGCAGAGGTATCCATTTTTGAAAATGCCTTGTGATTTTTCGGGTGCACTTATTCAGATGTGGTAGAGAAGTCTCATTTCCAGATGAGAAGAACTCAGCAGTTTGGAAAAACAAATTGCCTTGATATATGTCCAGGTGCACACATGAAAATTCAGAGCATCCAGGGGTTTTTTGAAAACAAGAGGAGAAGACCAAGTTCACCTCTCTGCTAGTTCTTTGGGTACAGTAATTACCAGAAGGATTTTTTTTCTATCCCCCTTTCCCAAACAGGAAGACCTCCAGCCCCAGTCCCCTGCTTCCTGAGTTAGTTCTGTTCTGCAAAAAGGAGAAAGCCTTTTGGGGGGGATTGTCAGGGAATATAGTGTGGTGAAGGAAATCCCCAGACAGCTTGCTGGATGCAGCAGCCATCTGTATCTTGTGGAGGGTTGTAGGAGATGGGCACCCCCTTGGCATCAGTGCCTCCATCCAAGCGTGCCCTCTCTTCCCAGTTGTGCTAGGCAGTAGGAGCAGACTGTGGGCAGAGGGCAGGCAGGAGGGAGGGGGGTTATGTGTCCTTGTCCTTGCTGGAAGAAGTTTGGGTCTCAATGAACACGTAGGTTTGGCACCGTCTGGATGGTTCCTGCAGGGGAGGATAGCTGCCCTGCCAAATCTCTGATTTCCCCTCTGCACTGCAACTCTGGAGTAAGTCATACTGCTTGGGAGAGTCGGATTCTGCACCCTCAGTCCCACAATGGGGAAGGCTTAGAGTCGGCATTTTAGAAAATCACAGCTTCTCAGGAGTGCTGTGCCCATGCTCAGTATTGCTGCCAGTGTTGCAATCCCTGCAGCTCTCCCCTTGGCATCACAGGGGCCTCTACCCTATACATCCTCAGGCTTTGAACAGACAGCATCACTGCAGAGCTTTGTGCACAAAGGATGTGGAGAGATGTTATTTATTTAATATAAATAAATGCACCTTGGATCCATGTACATGCAAGCCCTTCTTTTCTTCTCCTTACTCACACACAGTAGAGTCAAAACTGCAGGAACAGCACCCAAAAGTGGTGTGAAAAAAGTCCATTGAATTTATAGAAATATGTTGCAATCATATGTAAACACTGTAAATATTGCATCTTCCTGTGGTGCTGATGGGGTATAATTTGAGAATTTTAAGCAGCGCAACTTTTCAGATGCTGGAAAGACTTGGCCTCATTTTGAAACTGTAATAGAGGTCGGAATATATTTCATGTGACAACCATGTCCTCAGACCTAATTGTTACTTCTTTTTAAAACACAAACAAACTGTCTTCTCATTTTGTTTACAGGACAGTGGAACAGGAGATAACAGCTGCATTGAAGAAATATTGCGGGTAGGAATCCTGAAAAATCATTTTTTTCCAGTCCCATTTTGTTTGCTCTCAAAAGACAAGACAATAATGAGAATATTGCAATGACTGCTGGTAAAGTTTTCTTCCTTTAGATTGTCATCTTTCTAAGGAAAAAGTAGGCAAAATTATTTCCTCATGAAAAATAATTGAAAAATCTGTGAGAACAACCTTTCAAAGCCTGTGGATTTCACTGCTACTTTACGCCTGTACAGCTGACCTTCATGCATGGAGAAGCAGATAATGGGATAAATTATAAACTGAAATGTACAATGATGTTTCAGGTTTACAAACCATGCAAAGTGCATGTTTCCATTAATCATGACTGTCAAAAATCTTAATTTTGAAGGGAGGTCTAGGAAGGTCATTTTCCACCTGGATTTAATTATGTAATGTCATTATTTTCATTATGTCCATTATATAATGACATAGTGCAAAATCGGTGGTTATTTCCATATTTCATTATTATTTCTTTTATCTTAGTAATTTCTAGTGTATTTTCATGAAGCAAATTAATACACATCCAGACAGATCTTGGCTTGAATCAACTTGGATATTATTTTCTGTGGCAGAAAAATTTATAAACAATGAAACTTCTCTGTAATATTTTAACGCGTGGTTATTTTGGTTCTTTTTCAAAAATGATAATTCAATAATTCACAATGCTTAAAAATCTGATGTAATAGTGGTTGAAACATGAAGCAAGGTAGATGGAATGATAAAACCTCCCTGTTACTGTATGTGCTTCTACTTCTTGAGTATTCCACCACCCAAATATTTCTGATGATTTATAAATTACAGGGTTATAAATATTTGGTTTGGAGGTTAGCAATGCATTAAGCCTGTTGTTTCTAAAGGCATTTCTCCATTCTCCCTCAATATGTTAAATGCAGCTTTTAATTTTTAAACTGGACAAAGAGTTTATCGAAGGGTGATCGTGATGTATTACTTATGACTTCACTGGCAGAGTTTTTACTTAGCTAACATTTACAAAGCAGGCTTTGCTAGGACTTAGGTGCATATTCAACAAACCTAAGCCACAATCCCTTCTGGTTTGTTACGAATTAGTGGCAGATACAATGAATTCATGACGTGATGTGGTGTGATGCTTAGACTCCCCTTTTCATGCAAGGCTTTTCAAATGAACAGTCAGAGAAACTGACTCCTCTACAGCAGCTAAACCTCCTTTAGTTGCTGTAGTTTGGCTCAGGCAATTAAGCAAAAATGTAGAAGAGGCACAATTCCTTCCACACAGAGAAAGATGGGTATGTAAGAGACCCCATCTGAGGAAAAAAATGCACTGCATAGCTAAAGATAGTAAGGTGCATCTCCAAAACCATGAATTCAGCTGCTGCTCTCTCTTTTCTTCCTTTGGAATGTTCCTCCAGAAATACCTTTGTCAAGCTTCATGATGGGTAACCTCGCCAATCTGCCCATCTTCCATGCCTGCTCTTCCAGGCTGTTACTCTGTAGTATTTCTGACTGAAGTTCTTTATTCTCAAGGGTATAATTTTGGTCCAGAATTCTCATTGCACAGTTTGATTGCTGCTGCATCCTTTCCTAGTTTTTGACAAATGCAATGTTACCCACCTCCATTCATGCTGCTGTGCAGATCATTTTCCTAGCTTGACATCTTGCCCAGAGACATTTGTCTTCACATCTCACCAGTGTCATCTCCTTCTCTATCACATCAAGTACAGCTATTTGTCTCTGCTTTTAAGGCCTCCAGGCCATGCTAATATACTAAATCGCACTTTAACTTAGCCAGTGATGTCAAAATGCTGCTATGTTTTACATCAATTAATTTCTCCAATGCTTCCCACCAGATCTGGGAAGAGCCTTGAAAACTTTCCCAGTCAGCTCCATAGTTACCTCACAATCTTAAGGGTTCCTTTTTTCCCCAGGATGGTGGAAAAATAGTGGTGAGGTCAGGGCTCTACCACTGTTTCTCCTGCTTGAACAATTTTGTCCCAAATGTTTCTTGTAGTACTCTGTCAGGTCAGATACATCCATCTGCTCTCTTTTGTACTGAAAAGTGGATTTTCTATGTCAGGAAACTGCTGTGTATTACAAAAGCAGTGCTTAGGTACTCCTGTAATACAAATCTGGATCTGCAGTGGTTGTTGTCACTGATAATTACTGAAAACAGCAACAGTAATAATGTGGCTTTGCTGCTCACTGTGTCATTTACTGATGTCCTAGATGTTTCCATCCCTCTCCATGCCCTGTTTTTGTCCTGAGCGGATCCATGAAGTTGTAACACAGATTTTCTATTTTTCTGAAACAGATTGTTTATAAGGAATGCAATTTCCATGTTTTTGTTGGAGGTGCTATTCACAACCTAAAGCCAATGTTTAGCTTCTTTAAAAACTGAATATATGAAGTTGGTATACAGGTGCCCAAAGACAGACAGTGAAAAGCCACAGCAGCTGCAATACTTGTGTTCTCCTCAGAAAATCTGGCTGGCCTGCTGGAATGTGTTTATTATGGGAAGGGCCATTCCTAATGTATGAAGAAAAATAATGTATCAGGAAAAGGAAGAAGACGTTTAAAATTCATCCTTTTAAGGAATGTTTCACCCTATTTAAGCTGTCTCTTGCACAACACAGAGCAGAAAACATCCTGTCTTTCTAGGTGATGTGTTCCTTGCACAAGTCAGGCTGTGGCTTTTCCATGAAACAAACGCTTCCATGGCATGTCCATGTTTCCCCAGTCAAGACCGAGGGCAGTAGTAAGTGTGCCCCAGGTCTGCTCCATCTGCTTCCCTGTGTTCCCTTTCCCCAAGAGGTGAGAAGAGGCAGGTTTGTGCATGGATCTTGTCACCCTCTGGTTCCAGGATGTGGCCATGGCCAGAGCTAACATCTGGACCTGGGCTGCAAATCAATTTAGGCGTGGCTTTAAAATCACCAGATCTGATGTTGCACTAACTATGACAAGGTTTTATAGTTTCTTTTGCTGTCTGCTGCAGCACAAATCTAACCTTTTTTGATGTTGTTTTACCAAATATATCAAAGCTCTATAGACTTTTTAAACTGACAGATCCTTCTGCACAAAACTGCGGCTTCCAGAGAATGCCTGCAAGTACTGAAACATGGCACCTCTTCCAATCCTGATGGAGGTTGATTAACAAGACAGTAACCTGTTGAGATTGGAGCTGTTGTAAGGTCTCCTGTGGAGTTTATAATCACTGCAGGAATCCTGAACCTCATCTAACCCCGTGCACTAATTTATAGCAGGTTCTTCAAAGTGTACTCACTTCTCTGTCCAGCTGCAAGCACACACTTTGAGGATAGATAAACTTCTAAGAGAGCCTCCAATGTAAATAACTCCAGTAAGACCAAGCTACAGATGTAATGTCAAAACGTGAGAGAAAAGCCTCATTGCTTGCTAGCAGATTTAAAAGGCAATTCCTTGGAAGCTTTGCGTTGCTCATGGAGGACATGATAGAAAACTTTGAAGTGGAAAATGAAAGTTAAGATTACACAAATACCCTTTGTTCCACCGTGCATGGAGCAGTTGCTGTGTGAGTTCCTGAGACATTGCCAAAGCCAACCTATTCACTTCCTTGCTAAAACATAGGCTGGATAAGCAAGATTACTTCATTTCTGGGGTCCCCAGACAGGAAGGACATCAACCAGCTGGAGCAAGTCCAGAGGAGGACACCAAGTTGATTGGTGGAGGGAAGGAGCACCTCTCCTGTGAGTAAAGGCTGAGAAAACTGGAATTGTTCAGCCTGGAAAAGAGATGGCTTAGGGGTGACCTAATTACAGCCTTCCAGTACCTAGAGGAAGCCTACAAAAAAGACAGAGAAAGACTTTCCACAAGAGCATGCAGTGACAGGACAAGAGGGAATGGATTCAAACTAAAAGAGATTAGGTTTAGATCAGATACTAGGAAAAAATTATTTTCTCTGAGAGTGGGGAGGCACTGGAGCAGGTTGCCCAGAGAAGCTGTGGATGCCTCATCCCTGGAGGTGTTAAAGGCTAGGTTGGATGGGGCCTTGAGCAACCTGGTCTCATGGAAGGTGTCCCTGCCCTTGGCAGGAGGGTTGGAACTAGAAGATCTGGAAGGCCCCTTTTGACCCAAACCATTCTATGATGAGTCTATGATTCTGTGATAGTAAGTTTGGCTGATTTCTATTTGACTTTATTAGTGTGTGGAACTGTGTATTTTGTTATGACCGGTGGGGTTTAAAGCAAACATTTATTTTACTGTAGTACCTTCAAAGAATGGGAGCAACAAGAATCCTGCCTCTCCACTGAGTTATCTATTGCAGCCAATATAGGATGCACTCTGAGAATATTTGCTATGGATTTTAGAAGTAAGGGAGTGTGTTGAGTGCAGGCTGGTCTTGATTTGTAAGGTAAGTGGAGATTGATCTGGCCATTCTTACAGTCTTAGCTGTGATTTCCTAGAGCTCTGGTAGCTTTCTTGGAAGGAAACCCAAGGGCAAGCTGATCTTTTGATTATTGAAGAGGTTCCTTGTGAATTCCCTGGATTTTTTTGTGTTGACACGAGCGGTGTCATTGAACGGAGTAGAGAGAGGCTTAATTTGAGTGTTTGGCCTGCAAACAGTGTTTGGCTGCAGAATGGGAAGACAGTGGGAAGCTGGAGGAGCAACAGGAATGCAGAGAAAGGAGAAAAACCAGTTAACAGAAAAAGCCACTTCCTTTGAAATGGCATGGAGCAGTGGGGAGACAGGCTGGGGTCTGCAGTGGAGGACATATAATTCCTTTCAGAGGAGATCGAAAAAGCCATTGGGAGGCAGTGAAAGGACACGTACTCCAGCTGTGAACATCCGCCCCAGTGAAGGAGAACTCTCCATGGTGCCATGAACCTCCTGTGCAGGGAGGGATAAGCACCCACAGATGGCCTTGAAATAGGTTGTGACTCCTCATGGCCACAGGACATCCCACTTATGAAAATGACATTTTAAGTGTGATGGCTTTGATAAGTGATGTACTTGACTCTCTCTACCCTGTGAATCTAATCAGAGTGTGTAAAGCACTGCACTTCTTATTTGAGCAACATTTAAAAAAAGAATGTAAACAGAATCTAATTTCGTATTTTTTCCCATCCCCACATTGGGTTCCCTTGGCTCATTAGCAGTCTTGCTAATTCTTTAGCAGAAAGCATTAAGGATCAGCCCATCAAATATTCAGGGCCTTTTTTCAAACCTGAACAGCCATATGTGCCATGAGATCAGCTGCACTCCATCAGCTGATTGAATTAAAACAAGAGCAGAGGTAAATTAGAAACTGTCTGCACAAGACAAATCCTGTGAAAACATGAAATTCTACCAAACACACTGTCACTGTGAATAAGCATCACAGCCAGTGGAGCACGTGTCAATACTTAGAGGGGAGAAAAATCAGTTTCTTAGAGGTAGGTTGTTAGTTCAACAATTGTGAACTGCTGCCTTGTAAATGTTAATGACTGTAAGATCCCACTGGCTCCGGTTAAGCTCCTGGTGGAGTTGGAGATGTGAAGAATTACAGAACACAAATATGGTAATCAGCAGGATATTTCTAAACACTCCTGTTGCTTTCCAAAGCAGAGGGAAAGCCTTACAGGTGGAGTAAGACCCACTTTGCTGCACAGTGCTCGTGCAATAGCTGCCTCTGCACTAGCAGAGCGTTTCTTTGCAGTCTCACTGCTGGAAATAAACTGCTGGGCAACATTAAGAGAGAGGTGAGAAGGCCAGCCTCAGACCAGCACCTTTGTGGAGAAGTTCAGGTTAGCTGTTCTGACTGAACCTGTTGGGAAACTCCTGGACATGTTTCTGGAGGAACCCAGCAACTTCAGGCAAAAGAGAGATGGTGGAGAAGGGGGAAGGTATGGAGACTTACAAGCAGCCCCAGTTTGCAGACACTTGATTAGTCTCATTGAATACAAAAGTACTCCAAAGTGTCAGAATCATGTTAAATAATGTATCAGATGCATAAAATACCACTTTTTTTCATTGCAGTCTTTCAGAAGAATTTCCACAGCATGGCTTTGCTTTTAGTAGCCTAAATTTCAGAGCAATTAAAGCATTATTTTGGCTGATGTATACTGTTCATGGCCTTTCTTCAGTGTTATTCTTTGTGTCTTTCTTAAATAAATAAAAAATCATACATACCCAAGAGTGTTTGGAAAATGTAACATTGCACTCTAAGGCACTAAATCCCAGAAACATTAAGATGTTTTGAGCTGTTTAATCCAACCTGAAGTACTCCCTATGAACATTGCCCTTCTTACCACACGTACACACAGCTCATCTGTACAGAGCCTTTTCTCAGCAGTCTCTGTACCTTTGTCAGCTTTCCTCCAGCCAGCCTGGCCATTGCTAGTAGTGTGGATAGCAGCACTGTAGAGCTTCAGTGAGCTCTGCCTGGAGCTTCTCCAGCTTCTCAGTGAGAATTAGTAGTCCATACGGTACCTTGTGCTGTTAGAGCAAAATTAGCAGCAGTACCAGAGCTAAAGATATTTTGTCTTTGTGCACATAAGCTGCAGTGATTATGATTACAGAGAGCCAAACCTGTGTACACCACCATCCCCTTGACTCCTCACGCCATGGAAATTTCAGGACACATCCTCTGTATGTGGTGCCTTAGACTATCTCTGTGTATCTGCTTAAGCCAGGGTCCTTCTCCATCCAAAAGGCTGGAGGGAGATTGCTTACTTTTCATGCATTTTTTTTCCCTTTTCGTGCTTTCTCAGATCATCAGTCCCTGTCCAGGTAATCTGTTACTTACTGTTAGCTCATCTGAATAGAACCTGCTCCTGGTTTGGCCACCGCGCGTGGTACATCCTTTTTATTGCCCACATTGTGGTTTCCAACTGTCAATAAACATTCACATTCAACATTTTAAACCTAGATATGTAAATATTGCCAACCCTGACCCTTAACAGATAGAGTCTGAGGTACAGAACACCATGTAAAATGCATGAAATGCTACACTAACACTGGTAATGTCAACCAACCATAAATTAGTTGTACATCAGCTATTCCCCTGAATTGTCACTCTTGGATTTTTGCTGCTTCACTGTTTCTGTTGAAAATACTGTCTCAAAGGAATCTGAGGTTTGAAGTATGCCATATATTTAAAACTTGAACATAGTAAATCTTGACGTCAGTTAATAAATACCACCTCAAAAAGACAAATAATATAAATGTTTTAGTGGAAATAGGAGATCAAGCTAGAAACTCATATGTGGGACTGTAACTTACTCAAAGGTAATCTGGTTTCAGTCTTCAGGTGCCACTGCAGGATGTGGAGGCACAGTCTGTGCCATCAGCCACCTATGTGCTGGGACACTGACATTTTCAAATACAGCAAAACCTGGTCTTTTTAGAACTGAATAGGGTGCTACGGACAAAAGAGACCCATATTCCTTTTGGAACTCAAGTAGCTGGTGTATAAAGGCTTTGTGTTAGGGAAAGTGAGGTCAGTATAAAAATGAAACACTACAGTGCTAATTTGGCAGAATTAATTTTAAAAATTGCTGTTTTGTAGCAACTGTATGTACCCTGTTATTTGACAAAGCAAGAGAGAATCCAAAAAGAATTATCCAGCCTCTCTGCTATGCAAAAATAATACAGTAAAATACTTCCTAATTTTTCCCTCTGTTTAGAGTGTTTCACAAAGCTGGGGGGGGAAAGCACAATCACCATCTTGTTCCGATACAGAGAAATGAATCCTTGTTATTAAGGGCAAAGGGCCAGACAGATCCTCATTTTGTATAGCCCTGCCACAGCTCCTCTGAGGCCAACAAAATTAATACCAAAATAATACCAGAAAGGATGTGTATTATCAGTGCTAACAAAAGAAGAAGAAAATTTGGGCAATAGCAGGTATCTGCACTGCTGGGAGCCTGGGGCTTGAGCCTTCAGCTGCTGCCTTTGGAGAAAACATGGCTTTCTACCCCCTCAGTAAGACTGCACAAAGCAAATTGAAAACACAGGGAGGTGTGACTTGAGATGACAGAGAGCTTCAGTAAACCCTATGGTGACAGTAGTTTCCTCCTTGATTAAACAGGCATTAGGGAACTGACCAGACAGTGCAACTAGATGCTGTTAAATTGTCTGCCTATCCAAAGCAGCAGTGCCATTTGCTTTGCTGTGTTTCCAGAGGTGGCTGTAGAGTGATGGAGGGAGAGGCAGAGCCCATGCTCCATGTGCTCCAGGCTGCAGACTGCAGTTGTGGCTGCAGGGCCAAGCAGTCATTGCCCCACAGTCCCTGACACCTGTGGACACAGGCCTGTGAGCCTGCAGGGTGACAGACCTACTGCCATCCCCACCTTAAGTTGTGCCTCTGAAAACCTGCATTAGTATGAGGTGTGGGTTTCAGTGATAAACACTGCACAACTACTTTGTCCAAGCACCTTTTCGTGCCTCCTAGACTAATATTTTCAGTAGACATTCTCTTATATGCAGGAATTTCCTCTGTGATGCCTGATTTTCCACAACTGGAGATATCAGTGGGAACTCTCCCATCACTGCCACATTGTGGTCTGACCCAGGACTCATGAGCTCTCTGTTTATGTCTGAGAGAGGCAGCTTTCCTCATTTGGGAGCTGAGACAAATATTCTTTTGTTAATCTCACTCAATCATATTTAGGAGCAACACATGAGTTAGCAGTTAGCTTCACCAGGCAGAAAGACTTCAAGGAAATTGTGGGAGAAAAGAGGAGTCCAATAAAAGGAAATTAAATCACTTTGAAGAGTATTCTATTGCAATGTCTGTGCTAATAAGTAAAATGGACTAATAAGTGTTTGCTTTGCCTGAGGCTAATCAGCATTGCATGGCTCAAGCTTAGAAAGCTAAGCTCTCTTACAGCCATGCAGCAGGGTGGCTTCACCCATGCTGCCTGTTGGGACAGACCCCAAGCATGCAGGGTTTTTATTTGCAAAAGCTGGCCCCAGTCAAAGCCACGCTGCTGTCAGAGATTTAATCATGTGAGTGGCTGTGGGCCAGCACTCAGGTGTGATCCCCTCACTGTGTTAGGAGGGATGCAGTCTAATTTTCTGTGGTTTCTTCCTGCCTTGTGCAAAACCTCAAAGACTTTGGACAGTACACTACTAGCCACACTGCAAAGAAAAAAACAAGTGGTTGAAAATCTCTAACTTCTTAAATTCTATATATTTTGGTGTGTTTTTGCCATTGTAGTTCTCTGCCCTTGGGACATGCTGGATTGGGTTTTTCTTTGAAAATGTGAGAGGTAAAATTTGGTTTTGAAGGAAATACAAGAACATACACAGCCACTTGTCTGCAGTGATGTTAGTAGCATACTTGAAGAGAGACTGACTGAATGCTGATCAAGTTTTGACCAACCAAAATGCCATAGTTTCTGTCCTTTAGGATTCGTATTAAGTGCCATTTACTGTGTATGGTGCATAGTGTCATTCTTGAAGTTATTTAGGATTTAGTAGCTTAGGAAGCAACGTGCTACCACATGGGCTTCAAAAGTGAGATACTTGGAAATTATGCAGTTATTCACTGTACAAATTTTTAATGTTTTCTGAATTATGGGCCTCTGAGTGAGTTGTCCAAACAGTCCCACTGTACAGGTTATAATGCAGATGGTGATAAAACACCACATTTCTGAAAATCTAATTTTTGCCAACAGGATTAATTTAATTTAAAAGATACATTTTTTGCAATAATATTGACTATACTCAAAGCCACCCAGACATAAAAGGGCTTATATACAAGCTTCTGTTAAAAACCATGCACTTTTATATAGAATTTGCAAGCCTGTCACTTTACTCTTGGAGGGAAAAAAAGTTATTCAGTGTAATGACAATAGCTCAGTGGGAGAGAAAGTGGGCTTCATGCAGTAAAAAAGTTTCCAGCCATGTGGGTTTTCCACAAAATTTTTTTTCATTAATATTATCAAGTTATTTGTTATTTACTCATGAATGCTGAATAAATACTGAGCAAATCCAAGATATTATTAATTTTTCTCATGCTGCATGTATGCATATGTAATGGTTCATTATAGCCCTGCATTTTCAGAGTATTCCAATGTAAATGAAAAGAGCCCAATTAGAAAAATTGTAGACCCTGATCCAACCTTTGTTGATTTCAGATCCTGATTTTGAATTGAGCACCAAAAGAGAAAATCATGCCTATTAAATTGAGTAAACATTTTCTTCATTTGTCTGGGTGGCTTTTTTCTGTCAGTGAAAACTGTTTTTTGCTGAAAATGCCAACCCTTAAAAACCTAATGAGTATTAATGAAAAGCTGGAATAATTTACCATGGACAAAAAGAGGGTAATTTTCCTCAGACATTTTGTTAATATGAACTGAATCCTAAAAGGCCTGTTCTCCTTGTGGTTTGTCAGAATAATTCTCATTGTAGGCAATAGGTACCAGGTATATATGCATCAATAGCAGAACAGACTGCTAAATATAGTTGCTGCTGCAGCAGCTGGTTCTCTCTTGTGTTCATCAGATGAGAAAGCTCGAAGCTGCAGCAGCCTCACAGCATAAGAAGGACAATGCTTGAAGCAATTTTTTCCTGGGAACAGAGACATGAGCTTGGTTTTTCACTTCAGCCACTTCAGGCTTTTTCCAAGCACATGGACAATGTTTGTCCTGCTATCTGTGGGCCTGCCCTACAGAGACAACCAGCGTGCAGGCTTGCCTTAGCCTAAAGAGACTACCCAAATTTGCATCACTTTTTCCAGGCTCTGTGACCACTTCAGGTTCTGCAGGCTTTCCAAAAAAATAGGTGGTTGGGGCTTTTCCCCTTCAGATTGAGAATCAGTGCATCTCTCTAGACAAAGCAATAAAAGATGTGCACACTTTTCCTTATCTAAATTTTCCCATCATTTTTTGCTGTCACTCCTCAGCTCCATCGCATCCAGAGATGACATTTCCACCCTGTCTTCCAGGCTCAGCCTGGCTTTCCCTCTCTCCCCCCTTCCAGGCAGCAGCATCTTTCATCCTCCCTGGTGTCTCTCTGCTCAGAGAGCTGCCTCCAGGCTCTCTTCTCCTAAACAAGCTGCCTTTGTCTCTGGGCCCTTGGAGTCTCACAGGACTCACTTAGGCTCTGTGATTTTTTTTCTTTTTGTTTTGAGACCCAGGATTAGTATCTGATATCTTTTTTCACTTCTCTGGGATTTTCCACTTTCCACATCTAGACCCCTCTGGAGAGGTAGGGAAAAAAACATGGCCCTTAACCTTTTCTTTTCCTTGGGTAAAATCTATTCAGGTGCTGATAATTTTGAGCTATCAACCTTCTCATGCACAGACATTAACTTCTTTTCCTTGTCTTCTTAGCATACGGAGTATAAAGCATTACATAGTAAAAAACAGCCATAAGGAATTCATAAATTATACATAGGCAGATTCCCCAAATCATCAAACATTCCCTTCTGTTAAAGATGTTCCCTATCAGTTATTTTTTTTCTGTGGTGTATGTACCTTTCCATATCTTGTCATCTAAGCTTTCACGGATTTTTTTCTTCTTTCTTGTTTGTCTTGTTTTTCTTGGTTTGTTTTTTTTGTTTGTTTGGTTGGTTGGTTTGGTTTTGTTTTTGCTTTGGTAATTTCAGTGAGTTCAGATTTAAAACAAACCAACAGGAGTCTGGTGTTTTACCCCTGTCTCTGTCCATCTTTGCCAGCACAAACCATGCAGCTTGGATGAACAAGTGAAGGGATTTCTCAGCTTAGATAGACACAGACCTGGGGCGTTTGGTTTTGGTGTTTTCTCACATGCTTCAATTGGCAAAAGATAACTCAAAAGCCATGCCAGCTAAACACTGTGAGTACTAGTAAGCTCAACACATGCAGAAATGTGTTGATCCATGACTGCATCTTGTTCTGCTGTTCAAGGTCCTGTATTTTGGACAAGAGCCACTGAATTAGTACGTTGAGTACACCATAGGAAATGTTCAGGATTTAGGGCCAGCAAGAAGTACTTACTTGTGGTGAAACCATAATTATATGTTCTATTGCAATGTGCCCTCAATTTTTCCACAAAAGATGCCACTCTTACTAAATTTTTAAGGCCATGTTTCAAATCAAATCTTACAAGTACAAACTTAAGTGTCTTTGAAATACAAACCAAGGATTTTAAAGCATTGTTGGCTTGGCAGATGCATTTTTATGAAGCTCATATCCCAAAATAAAAGCACTGCAAGAATTCTGCAACTTAAAGTGTGTTAAAGTAAATGAAAATGGAGTGTTTTTTGAGGTGAAGATAAGGAACATCAAGTGTCTGAAAGAGGTAAAGGGGAAAATATAGCTGAGCATATACCCATCCACCCCAGCCATTCCTCTCCAGCTCACCTCCAGTCATGTCTCCACAGCTCTGTTGGTGTTTCTGTATCCAGATGGGATCAGATGGGATTTGGTGCAGGGCCAGTCCAGCCAAGCACGGCAGTTTTGCTGTGTGGAACAAGTCAGGCTCCTGCTGTGAATCACACTCGTGCTTGCTGCCTCCTCCTGTTCTCTGAGTCCCATGAGAACTGAGGGGGAGCAGGGACCCAGCCCCGAGTTCAGGGTCAGACACAGCCAGTGTGAGCACCCCGTGCAAAACAGACTCAGCACTGACAGCTGAACGCTTTGTGGTAGTTCTGAGCAGGAGGAATTTGAGCAAGAACCCCGCATCTGAGATGTGAAATGTTATAAAGATATGAAAAATGAGATGCTTGGTGTAGGAGAGCACTGTTGGTTCATCAGACTCCATCTAATCTGGTGGTGGCCAAGAGGTCCTTCTGATCTCACATGTCTAGCTGGGTCCTACCCTTAGAGCAGGGCAACAGACCTGCATAAATCAGTCACACAACTTCCCTGCACCTTAGTTTCAGCCCCAAATCCCCTGGATGTATAGGCTGAAGGGAGTCCCAGTGTGGCTCAACTGGGTTATGGATGGGAGGACAAGGAGCATGGAAAGCAAAGCACAGCTCTGCAGGTGAATTCCGACTAAGCCAGAAGGAAATTATTCTGTTCCTGTACTCTCCAATGTTTACGTCATTTATCTCAAAATAGAATTAAGGTGTAAAAAAGCCTACAAAATGCACAACTGCATTTCTCTGTAAAATTACAGGGTTTCTTCTTTTTGGAATAATGACTGTAAATTCCTTGGTATCATGGAGACTACTTAAGGTCACATTTACCAAAGCATATTTAAGGAAGTTCAGACCTTTTGTGTCTGACACATTCTGATTATCTGTCTGGAGGCAAGGCTCCTCATTTTGATATGTAATGAATAAAATGCACAAGTGGAAGGAATGAGGATAATGAATTTGCAGGATAATTTTACTAATTATCTTGTTGCTGATCATAAAACTAAGGCTCTGAAAGTCAATCCTACCACAGCTATTAATATGCAATGCCTAAAGCTGTTCTTGTAACATTTATTACGCATCTCTCTGGTTCTGCACAAGTTGATAGTTTACTATTAAATTTGTAAAAGTGAGGTTAGTAACATGTTCATTGTTCTGAGCATGACGTGTAGAATTAAACAGGTTTACCAAAGCCTAAGTAAATGAAGTTAAATGAAATGAAAGCATATAAAATAAGATTTTCTTTTACTATGTGAATATTACATGATGAGTTGAGATGGAATTTATCTCACCTTGTTATCTGAAGATAGGCATCTAATCTAAGTTAGGAATTTAATCTTCCTACAGTCACAAGGGAGAGGATAGGACAAATTATCCTCTGAGGATGCCTCTCTCCTCACTGACTGCACAAGGATCTCGGTCTCTTTGCTATTTTTTTTTTTTTTTTAACTAAAGCTGAAATGGATTAAAGTTTGCTGTTGAGAATGTGGTGAATAGCAAAATTTTCAACAAGGAAAAGACCCAGAAACAACAGTACAAGGAGGTTATGATTGACCCACCAAGCATTTGGATGACAATGTTTAAAAGGTATTTGGAGGACATAAACATAGAGTCAGTCCATAGTGATGATCTGCCTTTGGGAACAAATCAAGAGCATGAAAAACTATCTGCCAAAGTGAGAGAGACAAGCTCAGGAGCCAAAATGGGATGCTCAGTTTTGACTTTAGGAGTAGGAACTGATGAGTGAGGGTAAAAAAATTACTGGCCTAAAAATAAATGCAAGAAAGACAAAAGCAAACACAGTACTGGAGAGGTGAAAAGTGGGAGGAAGCAAGTGGATCCTGGCACCTATTTCTTCTGAATCCAGAGGACCAGAAGGAACTCAATCTCCTCCCTCCCCAGAGCAGTGCAGGATTGTCTCCCTCCCTGTGTAATTGACCACAAATCTCCTAAACTATTCCTGCAACCTACACTGTTTTGCTCTCCCCTATACAAAAGTTTAGATATTGCCCATTTTTTCTCCTGTGTAGAAAAGTCCAGTGTTTATTTCATTATGATGCAAAAGGGAATCACAAGAGAAAATCTGTAGGCATTAGAAATGCAGAATTCTGTAGGGTGGCTGTATGGAAAGGGAGTGCTCTGGGAAAGTGGCATCGTTGATCATAACCCTATGCCCTCAGTTCTGTGTCACTCTCTCTGGGCTCTGTAGGCACCTTGTCTCCACCTCACTCAGTGTTTGTTTAAGCAGACTGTAGTTGTTGGCACTGCCCATGTGATGGAGAGCATTGCAATGGGGATACAGATTTTTCTTAGAAAAAAAATGCAAATCCTCCCAAAAAGATCTATTCAGACTACTCCTGCAGGAAGCTAAGATACCATAAAGTTTTTGATAACTAAATCCATTTGGTGTTTTATCTCACACCTCAAATCATTTCCTTCTGATATGAGACAAAACTACAGCACAATAAAAACCAATAATGATCCGGCACTTGGCTTAATAAAAGAGTCTTTTGAACTGCTATAACAACATAGAAAAGAGGTCATCCATTTTAGCATAGATCTTAAAGTTAGCTGGAAATATTTTTAATGTTAACAGAAGAAACAAAGCTGCTTCTCTGCCAACCACGCCACAAATAAGAATTCTGCAAGTAAAGACTTTGGAAACCCCACAGGACTCTGCTTTAATAAGCAAGTCATCTAAAAGCACTGTTGCAGACAGCCATGAGGTACAAAATAACCCAGACCAGAAATGATCTGGCTGCAGAGAGACATTGGAAGCAACAGGTTCTCTCCAGATGACAGGATAAAAAAAAACACAGTTTTGAAAAATATTTTTCATGTTGCCTTTTTATTTTCTGTTTCATGTCTTGCTTGGACTTTTCTCTCCCATAAAAGTTCATCAGAAACATTAAAAGAAGTAATGGAGTGCTATTTGCAGGTTTGGGTTTTGTTGTTGTGTGAAATGGAGAGCATGCTGTGCTATAAATAAAAACTTGTAAGCAAATTAAAACCTGCCTAACAGGAGATTAAGATGGTCTGAAGTCACTGACTCGGATCATAAACAGTGCTGCCGTTAGCTGAAACTATTAATCACTGTGGGACGAAATAAAAGAGGAAATTTGTTAAAAAATAAGCAGGGCCAGGATGCTAACTCCAGGGGCTTGCTGTTTGGCTCGTTAATAATGTATAACGAAGCGTATGCCAGATCAAAAGCAAATCACATGCAGCTGGCAGAAAATGAAATGGCATTAGGCAAAGTATTTGTCTAGCTATGAGGCTATTTAAGAAACTGCTGTCTATTAATGTGATGTTGATTAAAGCTTTTCAAATTAAGCTTTTCAAATTAATTTTTGCTCATAGAAACCCCATCAATAAAACATGGTATATGCTTTTTATACATATGTATGCATACATATGGGGATACCCATATGTATGCATTATATATTATAAATACCGCAAATATTTAGTCACAACTTTGCAAAATTACCAGGAATTATCAGCAGCTAATTAAATGATTCTCATATTCTTATTGTAATTGATGCTCTGAGTGTGTGTACTGAATAATTGTTATTTGTCTATGATACTATTTTTGATATGATACACGTTGGCGAAAATCTGTAGCAGAGGGAAAAAATGAGTGCTGATGTTACATCTGTGTTCCTTACGTGTTACATTGTTGATTTCAAAAATGTAGAAGGGACACACCTGTCTGCTCACACCTGAGCTCCTTCATCTTTGGATGTGTTGGCTGAACAAGGGGACAGGAAGCTGAGGCACAGTACTTACACAGACAGGTGTTTTTCCGCCAGCATTCTGTTTTTAAGGCACGGATACACACATCAGTGGCTGAGGTTAGGCTAGTGCAGGAGGCCAGAGACGTGCTTCTGCATCTGTTTGCAGACCTGTTTTCAGTCCAGTGAAAGCCTGAAGCACAAGGCCTGGCCTGAAACCCACAGTCTAACCCATAGGCTGGAAACGCGACCCTTGGTCATGTCTGTTGGGCTGGCTTGTGCTTTTCTACCTTTGCCAGAGGTCCAGATTCCACAGGAGGGAGTGGGCAGTGTTTCCTCCCAAAACTCAGCACGGTCTGAGGCACTGCTGAGAAGCAGGAGCCCCTTGAGGCTGGCGAGAGCTTGCCCAGGCCCCGGCGTTGCGGGTGACGCGAGTAGGGAGCGCCAGGCAGCCCGTCTGCCATCGGCTCTCTCCAGCGCCAGGTACTGGAAAGGCAGCGCTGCCCTGTGCCACTGCACAGAGAGTGACACGGCGCTGGCGTCACACCGCTCTTGTCCCACAGCAGAGCCCATCAGCTGCCGTGAGCGGTGTGTGTGTGGGGGGGGAAAACAGCTCCCCCAGTCTGGCAGCCCCGCGCCCTCCTGCAATTACCAACAGGGCCTCGCTTCTGTCACCGCTTACTAAAAACATGGCACAGTTACCGAAATAAGTGAGCACTTAAGGGAAACCCAGACCTTTTATGTCTGCCACTTATTTCCTGATTATCTTCCTGGAGGTCAGGCCCTTCGTTTTGACACTTAATGAATAAAATGCCCACGTTGCAGGAAATGGGATAATGAATTGTGAAAAGACATAATCAGCAATGACTAAATAATTAAGGGAATTGAAATGTAGAGTCATGTGGGAATGTATTAATAATAACATGATTTTTCCATATGCTAAAAAATTCTGTCTGTTTTTAGAAAATCAGTCATCACACATGCTCTGTGGAAAAAAAAATTAATGTAGACTAATATGAACTGTAATTAGATGTTCTGCTTTTAAACAGCTGAATAAAAGATGAAATCATATAGAAAGTATATTTAGATACAAGCCAGAAAGTAAACTGATTATTATTCATAGTGCTGTTAATAGGAGCTGTAATTTATGCACCTAGTGGGAATCATGTTAGGCAATTAGGAAAGGGAGTCACACTTGACTTCCCTTTATGCATTTACATATTTATGTATTTTTCTATATCTTGCCAATGTCTCCATCTTTCCTGTTACCTTTAATCCACAAAACTGCTTAGAATAAGACCTTTTACACTGAAATTCTCTGCTGGAGCTCAAAAGTTGGCCTTCACTTAGATTAAAGGAAACCACACAAGCTTATCTTTGATCTTATTTGTCCCCTGGCGCTGGACTTTTGCAGGTCCTCAGTACTACATGAAGAATGGGACTTCTTAATTTTTCTCCACACCTCATCTTCAAAGGCTTGCAGCAGAAATTTTACCAGCAGTAGGTCAGGATTGTGCCTGCTTGTGCTGTCCTCTGCCTATGCTACCCTCTCCCTGCTTACACAGGACCCGGGCTCTCAATTGCTTGGTCCTTTAGTCTGCACTTAACAAATCCTGGAATCCTGTAATTCACCACATGCCCAGCACTGAAATCCCAGTGATCTGGATTTTGCTTCTTGGCATTGCTGAGTTCATTGAATATACAATCCATTATGAATATTTAATACTTTCAGAAGTTCAGTGCAGGAATGCACTGTGCTTACCTTGTGCAAGAACATGGTTAATGTTTTCATCTGAAAGTGTCCTGGCATCCAGTCACATGCTAATGCAGACTTGCAGCAACCCCATAAAATATGGGTCAGCTGGAGAGGGTCACATCACCAGATATGTTTGAACAGATGGGTGGGCTGAGGTACAGAGAGCTGTTGTGGTTTGCTCAAGGTAAAAAAGCAAGTGGCAGAGCAAAGATTAAAATGCAAGGCATTCGATCAGCAAAGGATTAAGTGCCATGTTCATCTGCTTCATTTCCAGACATATATAACATGTATCTCAATTAATCTACAGATTTGGAAGTATTCCAGCATTTGGAAATATTCAGCCCATAACTTTCAAAAAAAAGAGGCAGGGAAATGTGACAGGTAGTGGGAAGGAACAGCAAGGGACTACAGGATGGGTGGACCTGTGGACCTTCTCCCACAGGAGCTCTGCTGGATTGCAGGGCAGTTTCACAGGTAGCCTGTCCCCATGAGTATGCAGGAACAATGCAAAGTAATAAACTGAGCCAAGTCTCCTCTCACAGCAGATAAGAAAACTCTCGTTTTTCCTCTCTGTATAATGAGAACTGAGCCAAACTGCCCCATAAGCCTGACACTGGCTGCTACCAGACATGTCTGAGATGAGTCCTGGATGAGCCTTGTAATACATTACCAGTCCTGAACTTTAGGTTATTGTGCTCTAGTTTTGCTTGCCGTGTTTGGCTAAGGCTGTTCTCATCATTTTGCTGGATGCGATGCTGCAGAAGGAAAGAGAGTCCCCCCAAGGCATGAGGCATTTCCTCACTCTCTCTGTTCCTCCACAAGCTCTCCTAGAGATGAGGACCTGGTGTCTTGGCGCAGCCCTCTGGCTGCAGGGCTTGCATTTTGGCTGTGGACCATCTTTTGTAATTGGGCTGGCGAGGGCTTCCTCTGCTTCTGCTTGGGGCTGGGGTTGCCAGAACCAGCTGCTCCCCCTCCACCCAGGCTGCAGATTGCCACACCAGCACCCAGCAACAGCACCTCACCCTCTGACAGGCCCCTGTTTCACACTGCCCTGTGCAACCATCTTCACAGTACTACTTTTAGCAGGCATTATGCAGTCACGACCCACTCTTTGGCACACCCTGACACCCTCCTCGCCTCTCCCGTTCCAGAGCCAGGAAGCAGGAGGTACTCGCTGAGCAATATCATGTAAAGCTAACAGGCAAAGAAGAAAAAAAAAAAAGGCAATAAGTGCATTCCCATGCATTCCAATAATGCTATTTTTTTATCAGACAGAAGGTGATTTTAATTCGTCCCCCATAAGTGCATCTCTCTGCCGGGCGTTGCATGGGTATGGCTCATTGCATTTGTTCTCTGTCAAAGTGTGATATCCTGGGATGGATCCTGCAGGCTTAAAATAGAAATGTTCCTTTTTGCTGCTGCTGATGTATCATTGGGTAATCATTAAATAAATTCAGTGTTTTACTGCATTAACAAAAACACATGATTGTTTAACAGAGTATATTACAGAAGATGGAGGCTTTAATGGTCTCTATGGATTTTTAGTTTGTAAGAGTACATTATGAAGCTGTCTTGGTAGGGTGCTGTTTTCATATGTGAAAGAAGTTACTGGCGTTATACATCATTTTTATATCTTGTTGCTAGGCAACATATCATAGTGCAGTTATTGCAAAGGTGTCTGCTTCCTCGTTAAAAATCTTCATGTTGCTCCTTAATTCTGCAGAATTAGCCCTGTTCTTAATCCTATCCTGCTTCCTTGGATATCTTTTGATTGAGGTTTCATCCGTTACATTTTGGAGAAATATAACAGATCTTTTATTACCTGAATTTGGGGTTGAAGCCTAAAGCATGTGCATTAGTGCTAATCTTTAGTTTCCACCCTCATGGCAATTTGTTTTCATGCAGGGAGCCATGTGTTTCCATTCACTTGGGATTCAAAATCAGAGAAGTCATTTCAGTGGTGGTATATTTAAGATATGTCCTATGACAGCAAGGGTTAAACAAGCAACAACAATAAAATATAGGGTCTACCTAGGGTGCTCTGGGAAACTTATAAAATTCCATTTCAAACTCATTTGTTCTGCTCTTCAACACAATCTACAGCTCCTGTTTCCGCATAGTGTTGCTGCAAACTCCTAGTATATTAGCATTTTCAAGTCTAAGGACAGTTTTGCCTCAGCTTGGGTCAGGTTGTGCAAGATTTGAAGCTTTACAGGGCTGAGCTGACTTCATCACCTCACTTCATTCTCACCTGGAGAAGGCAAATCTATTTCAGAAAAATGCAGTTGGTAATAACAGACAGTATCACTCACAAATATCTTCCACACAACAAAATAACTTTTTTTTTTTTTTTTTTCTCAGTGCCAGCATTTATTCCCTTCATTACTACTTCTCCCAGTCGTCTTTGACTTGGAGAGTTGTCTGCTAGGGCTGTATGTGCTCCCCAGGCACAGGGGTGGCTCTGGCACATGTATCCCCCCCAGATGCTTTTGCAGACTCACATGGATCCACGGCACATGAAGGGGCTGCCAGCACGAGGCAAGGGGGAACTGGGGGCTTCCACAGACCTCAGCACGCAGCAAATGGCTCTTTATTATCCTCATCCCTCATACCTTTGTTAGCAGTGTATTAAAATTCCTTTCATTTACCAAACTCAGTGCGCTGGCAGTTAGTATACCTACTGTTCATTTCAGGGCAAATGGTACTGTTACAATATCTGGTTTTAATTAAGCTGTTCCGGATAAAAAACTGGCATGCTAAAAGCTTTTTTAAATGCTGTTCCTTGGTACTCACCCACACAACAACAACCAGTAAGTCAATGGGATTTTGTCTAACATCTCCGTTGGAAGATACAATTTGAGGTGTGGTATCAGGGCAGTTATTTCTAAAGGCATGTGCACCAGAGGCAGAGAGGAGTGAAAGAAACATAAAAGAAGTTCATTCTCTTATTCTTTTTAAGCTGTAGAAGATTTAAAAATAGATATGAGACATGCTCTAAAGGCTACTTTTTAAGGAAAAATGTGCAAATAATTAATTTATAATAGGACTAATTTCACAATTCTGTGAAATTTTAATAGACAAAATTGCAAATGAAAGAAAAGAAATTGCAAAGGCCAAAATGTTTAACTTCATGATGAATCAATGTACTTTAGTGAAAAGTACCTGCAAATAATTTTGACAGTGTTTTAAGGCTGATAGTTACCTCTTCACTCTGAAATAACTGCGTACCTGCAGATTTCACCCCAGAAACACACTGGACTATTTCTGAAAAAACTCATGGCTCCATTTTCCCCCTACCTACTTCTCTGTAACTTGCAAGAAAAGGGATAGGGTGGACCCACACTACTCTTCCATTGCTTCTAACAACACAATTTACCTTTAATGTTTGGGCCCCTGGATGGTACAACCGCTTTAACTCTGTTCCTCCAACATAATTAGTGAAAACATTAGTACCTAGTGCTAATGTTTTCACTAATGATAGTGCTAGAAGTGAGTGATGAATATCCAACCTGACCAGCTTGGCCTCTTTCCTTTCCTGCCCTATCTCCCATCGGTTTGAGGAGACATTGTTAAAATGCATGCAACTCTCACTGTAGTCCAAGAAGTGTTGTCAGCATCCAGAGGAACCTTTCTTCCATTTCAGAGAAGAAAGGAGTTTGGAGAATCAACATCACTTTTAGTATGTGTTAGTCCATAAAGTCATATTTTGTTTGAGCAATTTTACCAGCTGATCTCTTGAAACTCCTTTGGTCCATATAGAAATCTCTGAAAAGGCATTGCATCCCCTCGTGATCGATGAACTCAGTTATCAGTCAGAATCACCTTAGCTGGATGAATGTTTCATTTGTGGGAAATTTCTAGCATGGGTAGCTGAATTGGCTCAGTTAAACACTTGTCTTTTCTCTGTGCAAAAGGCAGAGTAGAATTCTCTCTTAACCCATCTTCAGACTCAAAATTTAACCTAGACAGTGCCACAGAAAGAGTACACTTGGGAGCACTGAAAAAGCTGTTGCTTCTGATTCAACAGCTCCAGAACAAAATGGAAGGCACTCCAGAACAAAACAAGTGGTGAGACTCCAACTCACACACCACATCATGCTCCACACCTATGTTGTACATTATTTAACTGGTTTATAAAAAATTCAGCTCAGGTTTCCAGTGGCACTCTAGCTCAATGGGCTCCCATTGCTTCAGAAAGGCTATCCTTGCTGATCAGGAGGCCAGATGTGCAGCAGGATTGCCTCTTCCACCTACAGCATCTCCCATCATGTTCACCTGCAGGCTGTCAGCTCAGGAGGTGAAGAGACAGCCTCCTTCTTGGACTCAGTGGCAGACATGAAACTGCACACTGCCCCCAGGGAGACACTTCCCCACTCCAGGAGTGTGCAGGTGATGACAGGCCACCTTGTCCTCTGCCATTACACTGGTGAAACACTTCATTTGGGCACTGGGGAGCCACAGGGGGGGTTCCTATATTATTGTCAAGTAGACAATGCTTATTTTTGTTTGCCACCAACTGGCATGGTCTGTAAAATGCCCTACCCCAGCAATTCAGCTTTTCAGGGCTCTTTAGGGGTTTGTGGATTAAAAAATAGCTGTGACCAGGAAGAGGCATGTTACAACTTCTATTTGCTATGCACTTCATTTAAAAACCCTTGATATTTTACTTTGATAATTTACTTTTTTACTTTAATAAATTCTCTGCTTCCCCACTGACTCTCTAGATGCCTGTAATTCTTAGACCACTCAAATAAGCAGGATCAAGACAATTTTGTTCGTCCAATGTGATGAATCTGCCAGCCCTGTCTGTTACCTTTCTGTGAATTTTAGTCTCCCAGGACCAGAGCCAAATTTGATACCTGGTGCTAGCCAACACCTCATAGTCCAAGTTTTTTTGGCCAACACCCTTCAAAACACACTAGTGCCAGAACCTCTTCAAAGCTGATCTTAAGAATTGTATAGACTGGTTTGCTTCACAGCAGCTCTCTGATCAACTCAGTCATGATGCGTCTTTCTTGTAGGAGCCCAACAGCAGCGTCTCACCATCTCATGCCATTTCCATTTCAGTTCGAGTTACCAGGGAAAACATCATAAACCAAAACAGAAGGAATGCTGAGCCAATCAGCATCTTCAACCATGGGACAAGTTTTCTGACATCTGCTTTCCTGTATTTTCAAACATGCATGTCTTGGCCCTTGGTGGTCTTCTCCCCACGTAATTACTGTCTCTTGGTTAGGATACAGAGGTGGACGATGCCTTTGATAAGCCCACTTGTTAAATGTACTGTGGTACTTCTGGGGAAAAAAAAGAAAAGAGCAAATATGCCTTAGTAGCACTTGGACTTTAAAAATACTATTACACAATCCTAGTGTGCTAAAGTCTATTTGGTAGTCAAAATTAAGTCACTCTTTCCATGTATTGCTTCTTTTCTCTGTATCCATCTTGAATTTCACCTCATATTTGGATTGCCAGTGTTTTGAGGCAGGAATTGCTCTTTCAGAGTCTCTGTGGGGCACTTTGCTGAGTGGATCCAGACCAAGACTCAGAAAACAACTACGTGTTTATACCTCCCATTCACAATTACCATGCAGATTCATAATCCAAAGGCAGATTATTTCCAAGGGCCTTGTGTTTCTAACTGGAAGGGACCCTTCCTCTTAGCATTTCAACATGGTTTGGAACATCCTGAAAGGACCCTTTCCTACAGAATGGGGGAGAGATCCAGAACATGGTGGTTCACCCCCGTGCTGCTTCATCCTTTGGAGGACAAAGTTCAGCCTCATCTGAAATTGTCTCCTAAATTCAAAAGATTCTGAGAGGTCCCAAATCTTGGGCTCTTTTGCCAATAATTATGTGTCCGTAGCTTTAGTGGTCATGAGGCATTGCTCCCAAAGGCACCTTCACCTTAACGAGACTATTCCAACTTCAGGCTCTTGCCATGTCTTATGAAGGTGCAGAAGTGAATCTGTTAAACTTGTATATCTGGAGGAAAAAATCATACTCCCTTCACTACCCTATAGCATTCATTCTTCTGACAGCTTTCAATAAAGTCCTGACACATATGTTCAACACTGGAAATGTGTTTAGCTTATGTCGTGACCTGCAGATAGTTTTGGAGACTTCTACAGATTTCACATCTATCCCCAGCTCCCTCAGTTCAGCCTTCTACTTGTTTTCTTCCCAAAATCTCAGTGTACTTTTAAAAAAGTAAGGTGGTGATATGTCATTTAACATGTGTAGGACTGACACTTTCAAGTGATCCTCCAAAATTGCTCAGATGTCCAGTCTGAAAGGGTCAGAAACCAGTTTATTCCTATGCAGACTTGTCCTGATAGATTTTGTACTACATTGTTATTTCCCATGAGTATCCTCCAGAGGATACTCTTTAGGCTTTGGTACCCCTGTTTGCTGAGGTATCTCTTCAACTCCCCACTTCCAGTTGGAAAATCAGAGTGCCGATCAACTTGTCTCCTTGTTGCTCTTTGGATAAGATTTCTCCTCCTGCATCTCTCTTTAAAATGCACTTTTCATTAACAAAAATTCTTGGTCTCTGTGGACCAGCACTTGGAAGAGAGGAGCAGCTTCCTCGACACTAACTCTGGTTTTCAGTGAAAGATACTCAACACAAACTCAATGACACACATCCCCTCACTGCTGTCACTGCTGACTTGGAGCCTAGTGCTCTGACACACCTCACTGATAAGGGACCAAGTGGCAAATGCCCTCCCTATCAGAACCTTACTCTAGAAAGGGTCTGGATGATGATGGTACACCTGGGGTCACCTCAGTCTTATCACTGTAGAGGAAGCTGGTGATTCCTGCACTGGAAACTTGCCCCCAGGGCAAAATCTCTGTGGAAGCCCCTCTTCAAAAACCACAGTTAATGTCAAGTAAGTTACCTTTATTCCCCCCTCAGTCTCTAATTAGACATCCCAATTATGCAGTTTAATTTAATTAAAGTAATGATGCAATTATACAATAATTGATACATAATCGGCATGCAAAAACCTGTGTAAGTATTATTTAACCAAGAGAGCAAATTTTAGATGAACCTTTTCAGTCTCTTAAGAGTATATCATTTTAGCAACCAGCTTGAGGGAGGGATTTTGCTTCCTCAAGAATTTGTAAATCCTTACTGCCACTACTAAAATTACTTTTTCTTACTATTTATGGGCATTTAGCTTCCATTGACTTCAATGGAAGTTGTCTCTGAGACACAGACAGAAGTAAAGCTTAGAGCCTCCAAAAGGCTCACCACAATTATCTCATCCAAAGATGGAAAAGTGCTATGAAGTCATTTCAGGAATGCCTAATACTGGATTGCCTGCTGCTAGAGATGATAAAAAAATAAAATAAATCTTACTGTAGATTGCAAGAGAAGACAGCTCTATGGTACCTGTACTGGTACTTTCTCAATAAACCTTACCACTTAAGATAATTTTTTTTAATTAACTGCAAATTGCTTTCTCATTATACAAAATAAATGTGCAAAATGTGCATATTACATATGCACCACACTTGCAGATGTATAAACTAAGCCTTAGCTGTGTATCTACCTAAGGTCTGATGCACCAAAATGACAGTGTGAATGGGGATGCAGGAGTCCTGGCTGTAATGGTATGAGCAAGAACCTGGTTTTCTTGACTCATTTTTCTGAAACAGGTAAACTGAGAAGTGTGTGTTTCATTGTATGAGGATGTCATCTGTAACTGCATAGCCAAAGACCCATGTTCTGAAATGACATCAGAGACCTGGGGGCTAGTCTGATAAAAAATGGGATTTCTGCTCATCCTTGGATAATGCTTCCTTTAGCCTACTCCCCATCCTCTTTCTGTTGTGCAGTGAACTGTGCACTCTATATGGCTTTTTCCCACCTGTGATGTGGCTGAATGTCAGCAATATTTTACCCTTGTTTTGGGAAGCACTGTGGAATCAAACGTCTACATTTATATAATACTCTATAAGTAATCCAGCGTGCCTGGATATGTGAAGAAATGAGAATGGCCTGTCCTTTTCTTTGTCTCTGTTGCATAAGTCATGCTTTAAACTAGGAGTGTTATATTGAGAGATGTTATAAAGTGAGTTTATTCAAAATACCTCAGTATCTGTGTCAGTAGAACTATTTACAAGCAGGGAAATTTCAGAGGAAAATGTGAATGCTCCCTGACAAGCAGTCACTTCAGCTTTTGTTGTTGTTGCCGCTTTTTACACAATTTGCTGCTAAGGTTCTAGTTTTAAGTGTTATTACCCATGTGTGTGGAAGTATAATTTTGATTTGATCCATATTCTCTTTAATGCCAAAATTACTGAGAAAATTTGCTGAGAAAAGCCTTTTAAATTTGGTTTCAATTCAAATATGATGGGTTTACTGTCATTTTTTAATTGTCAGTATTCATGTTGCTAGTATAAGTGTTTAATCTTTTTCATGATAGACACTGAAAATATGTTTTAAAAAAGCCCACAAATGAGCAATTGTTCATTCCTGGTGATAAAAATTCAGTTTATATATGGAGTCACTGTGAGCCTGCATATATTGCCCACAGTTTCCAAGCTTAGGAAGTCACAGGTGCTTGGGTGACCCTCTGGTCACTGGTAAGGGTCACATAGAGAGATTTTTTGTCTTCCAACATTTTTTTTCCTCCCACTTGGTGGTTTCAAACTGAATGTAAGAGGACAGACTTGGCTAGGCACTGTATAAAGAAAGTTTCTGGTGCGTACCAAGTCCTAGTTCTTTGACCTCAAGGATGCAGTTATTTCAGAGACAGGGGAAAAAAGCCTTTCCCATGTCTTTCTTGAGTGAAATTCTCTTGTTGATGGGCTACAGAACATTGGTAGGTCCATCAGAAAAGATTGCCCAGGGAAGTGGTTGAGTCACCATCCCTGGAGATATTTAAGAGACGTGTAGATGTGACACTTGGGGTCCTGGTTTATTGGTGAACATGGCAGTGCTGGACGAATAGTTGGACTTGATGATCTCAGAGTGTTATTTACTCAGAGGTCTTTTCCACCCTAAACAAACAATTCTGTGACAGACATCTGGAGATGGGAAGAAAGCAAGATAAATGCAGGTAAAAGGTATGAAAAAATTCAGCAGGCATACTACTGCACAAAAACTCCCACAACTCCAGCATGTTTATATACCATGGAAAAAGTCAGCAAAAAGCCTAATGTCCAGTTATTTCACAGCTCTGCTTACCTCCATTGCTGGCAGAAGTCTCATCAGTGTAGATCAATTTTCACCAGTCCTTATTTTAGCATCAAACTCACCCATATTTGTGGTAGGAACTTGAGTCTGAATTTGTCAACAGTTTGGTGATTCTGATAGGCCAGGGGCTGCTGGCTTTGGTCAAGATGCAATAACTAAAGGAAAATCTTTGAAAGAAGTATAACTGCCTGAATTACTACTCTTTTATATGTTTTTAAATGAGAATGTAAAGGCCAAGGGCATTTTTTCCTATTTAATACTATTAAATCCATCATTAAATCTCTCACTGAACACTGGGTGAATTTAATGGTGCCCTCAAGTGCCGATGCTGATGCTTGACTGTGTTAATATTGTTGTATATACAGATACAATAAATAACACTTAGCTAAGGTAGTGTTAGCAACCTTATTGGGTATATCAGTACAAATAGCTGCACTAATGAGATTAAGCATCAGAAACCAATGGCAGTGTGAATCGAGGCACTGAGGCTAAAATATGGATGGGGATTCAACACATTGAACCTATCAATAAAACCAAACAGACTCTACTAAAAACTTTACTGCTAGTTGGCATTAAAGGATTAATTTGAAAGTACAGTTTTTATCTTTTCTCATCTCACTTTATCGCCTCCTCTGTCTTAAAACTCCTGTCATTCTGGTGCACAAGTGTTATGAGTGCTTCTATTTGCTGAACAGTCCGCAAAACCCTTGGCAGGTCACGCTGATTTGCCTTGCTGTAACACAAGTTCCCTTTGGTTGATGTAATCCAGCACTGGGAATGAGTTGGATTTGTACCATTGGTATTTTTTATGTCTGGTATTCTGAACACAGAGTTGCACTAGTTGAGTCACCTCTAGATCTCTCTGCATACATCCTTTGGATGTAGTTGCCTTGCCCATGCAGATTATTTTAAGCCACCTTAATTGCAGGATCCCCAAATGTTCATTATTACAGTACTCTCTCTTTTACCAGTGCAGAAATCTCCAACTGACTCCATTGCATTTTTGAGGTTATTTCCAATTTATGGTTTTATCGCTAGTAGGGAAAAAAGCTTTATGTTGTGATCTTCCTTCTGATGGGCTTCTATGTATGTTAAAGCTTTGAAGAATATATCCACTGCTTTGTTTTACCTAGAAACTCTTTCAAAGTGAAAAAGAACTGACCTAAAGGACTAATTCAAATCAACAGGGGTGAAAACCTTTCTTGGGCAGAGAAGTCCCTGAAGGCTTAAGTGGATATTAATTGCTACGTAGACATTATCTGAACCTTCTCATTTCAGTGAATTGCAGTTTGATGCATCTTAGAAAGAGAAATCAAAAGAAATTAATGTTTTCTGCCATGAAACAACCTTTTGTGACTTTTAGTATTTTAAATTTCCAGTGCTAAGGCAGTTATTTCTGATTCCATGCACTTTAAAAAATAGGTAACATAAATAAATACTGGTAATGATATGTCCTGTTTCCTTTTTCTTTATGTATTACTTTAATTTTTCCACATGATTTCTGTGAGGTTAAAAAAAAGAAAACATATACATCCTCATTTTTTAAATGTCAGCAAAGGAATGTTAATTATATTGTAAAGTGGATAAGTGAATCATGTAGTTAAGAGCTCAAAAATAAACATGCATTTGTAACCATCTTATTTCCTTGCATACCTCTTTCATAATGTAGCCTATAATTTCATAACACCTACTGTTTGCTGGCAAACACATTGAGGAATTTTTTAGAGAGTTGTAAAAATTTTTTCTAGCGTCATTTTTCATATCATTCTAGCAGTAAAGCCAAGCTGTCTTTGTGGTGGAAGTCTGGTACAGCATCAGCAGAGAATACCTGGAAATGGTGAAGCAGCAGGAAATGCTGTTCCACACAGGTTTTCTGTGTCCCATACAGGGCCTTCAGCAGCTCAAATTAAACAGTTAAAAGCTGTTTCAAAGAGCTGTTTATTTTACTTTCTAATAATTTAGTGTGATTTTAAACCATTTCGATAAATCTAACTGTATTTCATTTTAATTAAAATGGTTTAAAAATCATTGCCTTTTTTTTAATAGATGTAAATTTCTCGTGCAGACAATGTCTACAAAAATGCATAAGGTACTGGTGTTAATCTACTTTTTAATGAAATAAATGGTACGATGGATGAAGCCAGAACATGCTTTCAGAGTAGATGTAAGTCTTCAATATATATTTTCATACCTTGTACTATTTTTTCCATCTGGAATCGCAGATTGGCATTGTCACCCTCAGTACAGTTTATGTTGAGACAAGGGTTTTCTTGAGGGACTTTCTGACTCAATATTTATTCTTTCAACCTTACTTCCAATTTTATGAGTTGTAACTCATAATAATATTATGGTACTTACAGAGATTATGGAGGTGCTGGGATGCCTAATTCAGGTTTGCAGACTACCTTGCAAATGAAAGCCAGTGCATATAATAAGCATGAAAGGGCTTAAAACAGAGAGAGCTTGAGACAATAATAGCTTTGAGGAACACACTTAATGTAAGCACTAGACAAATGTAAGTTGCACAGCTACAGAATGGCCTCCTTCACTGCTCCATGGCTGTGTTTGCAGCTAGAGAGAAGTGCACTCACAAAATGAGCTTTAACAAGAAATGCCAGATTGCCTGGGGACATCTGAGGCAAACAAAGGGGCTCTGCCTGCCTCTGACAGCATTGCAAAGGCCACCCCATGTGTAGTGGGGAGTAATGGTGAGTGCTGTTTCATGTTCATGGCACTGGCTCCTGAGAACAGGATGGTGAGCAGAGCTCCCAGCCAGGCTGGCTCCCTGCTTGTGCGCAGTGCCCTTGCAAGGACTCCCAACACACCGTGCTGCTGGCAAGCCTAACATTTCTCCACACATCAACAAGGAACTGGCCTCCAGCCCTCTCCCCACTCTCCTAGAGGATGGTCCAGATCTTAGGTCCACTGATGTACCCCATGCTATCTTTGTGCTGACCATAGCAAGATTGTTGGGCAAATTCCTCCGTTGTGTTTATCCCCACACTCAAATCCCCAAGGTTTATTGTGGTGCATCAGGAGCTTACAAAATCAGAAGCAGCAGAGGACAACTGTGGACCATAGGTTATTGATACATAAGAAAATAAGAAACTTCTGATTTTTGTCTTTTTCTATTATTGTGAACTGGCAACAGTTTCCACTGATTTTTTAAGTCATCTCTTGAGAATCCTGTTGAAGTGTTGAGTAGAGGTTCTGCCTTTCCTTGGGACACTTGACAGTTAGATACAAATAGATTTTCTAGAAGTCATGTTACAGGGAGTTTTCCCCCATGAAGATGCCTGCACAAATCAAGCATAATGGCTCTTGGTGTAGCAGAACTGATTTCATCTGTGATCTTTTCTCTGTTTGGGTTTTCTTCCACTTCGACAGAATCTCCCAGCATTTCTTAAGAAATGTGTTCAAGGAAACAAGCTATTACAGCATTGGCATACCCAGTTCCATTGTGCTACCATATTCAAATGCACCCTGATGGATTGAGCTCTTTGAGCAAGAATATGAGATGTGGGATGTTTGTTTTTTGTTTCTTGTCCTCTGATGATCCCTAACTCCTTCCTGGGTCCAGTGTCCCAGTCTCTGGTATTCTTAATTTCTGGACATGAACCTATGTTCAGCTCTGTAAACCTCTGTACCCTTAGCTGAACGAGTATTTATTGGCTTCAGACATCACATTGTACCATTATGCTACTTCTAGAATACAAACCAGCAAGATTTAACATCTTTCTGTCAATTCAGATCTAGGAGGCACATGATGTAACCTTGAGAACAGATGGCTGAATTCACATACACTGAAGCGCACAGTGCTACACTGATTTCTTAATCTCATTCTGAATAAATGACTTGTATATGAACAGATTTCCCAAGTTGTCAGAGCATCATAAACAAAATTGTTTGCTAATTGCAGTCAGCCACATCCATGCAAGGTTGTCCAGGAAGGATTTACAGGCTGCTTTGCCTTGCAGAACCTCTTTGTTTTATGGCAGGGAAAGGGGAAGGAGAATCTCTGTCTTGATGCTCAGCTCTTCAGCCCAAGGCTCCAGCTGGTGCAATTTTCACCTGTAAACTGAACAGATTTAATTTAATTGCATTAAGAAACCACAAGTGCAAAACCTCTTGGAACTGTAGAACTGTACTTTATAGCGCTACATTTGACAGAGTTTTAACTTCTAATACTTTGATTCTGACTTTTTTCTTCTTATGTGTATTTCTTACCCTCTCTATCATCTTTTCACACTGACCAAGTTTGTTGTAGTAGCACAGAACAGAAGCTTCCTTGCTTCTTGTTATGGTTGGCAGCCTTCACAGGTATGTTAGCCAGAAGGCATTCTGGTAGCACTTTAAACTTTAACCCAGAGTACAAGGTCTTTACTTCATGTAGTGTCTGCCCACACCTTGTGCACAGAGCACACAGGCTTCACTGTGTTGCCCCTAAGTTTGTGAAAGTTGACATGCTCAATCAGTTGGCTGAACAAGCTGAGCTAAAAATACCAATTCATACTCACTGGTGAATCTCCACTGTGGATACACAAGAACTCTTTGAGTGAGCTCCCAGATTTCCAGGAACCAAGTAAGTCTTTATGGTACCCCTAGTCCTCTTAAAATGGCTTCAGGGGTATAAAATTGGAACTAAGAACAAATTAGACCAAACCAATGCCCTGTTATTTCATCTTCTGACAGGGAGTGATCTAGGATCACTAATGTACCTATCACAAAGCTTCCAGCCTCCCACAACATAAGAAAATGGAAAAATTTGTCTAGTTTAGAAAAAAACCTAATTTTTTTCCCCCACAAAATTTGCTTCAATGACCTCCCTGCATTTAGCAGTGTATTTTTGTCTGAATTATAGGAGTGTTTATATTAGAACATTGCATGCATTTGTGGAAAAGATATTTCAGTATTGATAAATATTTACCGTGATGGTATTTCTGTCTTCTCCAAACCACAGATGTTTTCCTTACTAAATGTGTCTGATTTTCAGCTTTGAGCATTTTTTTCTCTGCTTTTTTTTTGTCTGTATTAATACAATCATCCATCAAGACCCTGAGCAGTGTCCTGGTTTGTTGTTGTTTTTTTTCAATAGCCTTTGTTTTAACTTCTTGAAATGTTTCCAGAGCAATCCTGAGGCCACTACCACTGCCTAAGAATTAACATGCTTGTTACGGTCTCTGAAAATGTCAGCTATATGCACTTTTTCATTATTATCTGAAATCATGCAGAGATCTGGACCTTGAAGTATCCTAGGTCTTTTCCTTTTCTGTTTTTCCTCCCCCCACTCCCAAGAGACAGCTATTCATCTTCATTAGCCACTTCTGTTAGCTTGCTGCCAACTGAGACTAGAAAACTAGCTGCATCAGTCTTGCATGGCAATTCAGGAATTAGAATCCATAGTCCTTGGGTGCAGGAGGTTAATGCACTAATAAAGATTGTACCTTGATTAACCACATCATCTCAGCTTGCCCAAGCAAGGTTGGTTTTCAGACAGTTTGTTATATCATATGGCTCAATGCATTCATCTAGAAACATAGTTTCTTAGCTAGGAAGAGGTATTCATCTTTGTGACTAAAGGAGAAATTTTATCCTTTTTTTTTCTTTTCAGTGAAGAATACTTTTTAAAAATTAAGGAAATTGTCTAAATGCTGTTCTGTGATTTACCTGTAAAACAACACCTTCCTTGCCTAATAAGGGGAGGAGGCAGGTTTGTCCTAAACTCTGATATGAGAGAGAATGACATGGATTATAAGCTAATTAACTGGCTTTTAGAATCAAGCCACATTTTTTTTAGTTATCCATAACTTCTAGACTTACAGCTCATTTATTTCCCCCCAAAATGAATGAAAATCTGCAAGCCTCTGTGTTAAGGAATTACAATCATACAAATGAAGGATCTAAATAAATCAGTTTGATAAGTAAGCAGCTGTAGCCTTCTTTTACATTTATCTGTCCTAGATTGCTGAACCTTGACTAAGTGTTGCAGGTTATTTTCAGGATGGTTCCACTAAAGCGGAGATAACATATTCCAAACAGAAACTTATTGCACTGGCATTTCTGATTTGCTGTAGGGTGAATTGATCCACAGATCACGTTGCAAAGGCTCCTGATTTGGAATGGTTTAGTTCTGTAGATACCAGATATCTGGAGATTTAATGCTGAACACATTCTTTAGTGCTGCAGTCTGCAAAATCTCTTACCTTCTCCCTTTTCATGGGCCTGATTTCTCTGTTTTTCCTTTCTTTATTCCCAGCTCATGGGCACATGCATGCGCACACACACACTCACAAGTCCTGTTTCTATCAAGCAGTTTCTGCTGATGACCATCTGTGCATGTCTGAAGAACCAACACAGCAAAAATGACACAGTCACAAGCTACAAAATTACCTTTATTTCTTTGTTTAGAACAAAAAAAAATATTCCTTGACGAGCACTTGCCCCTGCATTGTCATGTATCTTTGGACATTATACCAATGAAGCCTAATGAAAGGAATTCATATTACAGAAAGCAGCAGAGCATTTGGAGAGTCTTGGGACTGGTGCCAAAGGGGAAATGTGGTAGAATGTGTTTGCAGCAGATTGCTATGAAAAAAATGATTCCTTGAAATCATTTTAGCAGGAGTAGGTAGAGACAGAAGAACTGCTGACAGAGGTTCAGTGCTGAACTGGCACCCAGCTCAGTGTCCTTACTGCAATTTCAGCGGTGTGATAGGGAGCTCTCCATAGTTCCCTTATTTCATTCTTCAGTTAGAGGGTGAAACCCTGTGTGCCGCTTATCTCAAGTTTAGAAAGCATTTTGCATCACACATGACAAATATTAACTATAAATTAAAACCCATCCAAATGAGTGGAGAGAAAATAAGTAAAAAAGCAAACAACAGAAGCTGGAAAATCATAAGGTATTTTGTCAGGTGGTGATGGTTCTGAATAACATGTTATCAAAAGGATAATGACCAATAAGAGATGCTCAAATGGAAAGCAAAAATTATCAATTGCTCAAAGGAAAATATGGGGCTGATGAGGAAGTAGAAAAAGAGTTCTAAGTATGGATAAGTGACATCATAAAGAAACAAGACAAAGCAGCTTTGTCTTTTCATTTTATAAGTGTGCATTGGAGGTTTGGGTTAGAAAAGTTGCAGCAATAACAGATACTATAGGAACCAATTTTGACAAAAAGAAACTTGGCTTTTCAAATGATAGGAACCTTACCACAGTGAAATACTGTCAGCTTCAACACAATCTCCAAAAGTTTCAGTGTCTGACTCTTTGCTTTGGATATTTGACACTAAAATCATAGCTGTGTTGTCAGCTAGTGGCAAGGTAGCTTCATTGAATTGAAAGGGATATTTGCCAACTGACAGCAGTTAAAAAGAGAGACTCGTGTCGGGAAAAAAAAAAAAAAGATAATATTGTGGAGACAGAGGAGTAACTAGATTATAGGTTCTCAAACTGTGTCTTGCAATCACCTGCTAAAGGGTCATGGAAAGCTCTGCATTAGCTTAGCATGGCCTTGACTTCCAGCCGAATAAATACATCTAATGCTTCCCTAAAATCTGCATTTCAGTGTAGGTAACTACAAAGACAAATCCTCTCCAGTCCCCCTGAGCTAACCAGCAAGAGTATTTGCAAAGGAAAATTGTGTCTCACAAATCTCCTGTAATTCCTGTGATATGTCAGTAGAACAGTGGATGAAGTTGAGTCAGCTAAAATAACTTTCAAAAGGTGCTTGACAGGGCCCTTTATGAGGTGCCACAAATATTTCTTAAATCATCATGTGTAGAGAGACAAAATACTATGAATCAAAAATCAGCTAGGTGAGCACAAGCAGAGAGGATGATTAAACAGTCAGTTTTCTTAATGACCAGATGATAAGTTCTGGTTTTGGCACCAAATGAACAGCAAGATTATACATGCAATAGGACTTTAAATCTACATGATACCCATCTCCTTACTTGTTATTATCACAGTTTTTCTGAATCAGTTCAACCATTCCCGGTATCATGTGCCACACAGCAAGACTGATGACACTAGATAAATAGCATTGACTTACATCTAGAGTGAATACTATTATTTACCTCTGTATGGTACTTTTCCTGAAAAATTATCTACAAGCTAGGGTTAAAAGCTCCAAACAAAACACTGCCAAGCAGTCATTAATCCCCAGGAAATGTCTGGTTACTTAATTGTTGCTGCGGATACTGGAGTTGGACAAGGATATGTAATAGTATAGAAATCTTTATTTGTAGGTTTTCCCTTCAGAGAGAAGAAAAGCCAAGTTGGCATGCTGAGTAAGATTAACTAGGCTTGGACCTTTATAGCTTGTAAAACTGGACATTTATGTATGACTGCTGAAAACTGATTTACTACAGGTAGAGATGTGTAGAGTTGCAGGGTTGTAGAGTTACAGTATGAGTGTGAATGAGACATGCCATCACCACCAGCACCACAAAGATGCTAGTGCAAAACAACGTTGCTGCAACTCTCACAAGGAGAAATGTGTGTTACAAAACAAAGAGAGGGTGTCTGAGCTGCTCCTTGGACTTGTGCATCTGGCTGCAGGAGGAGGAGGGCAGTCATTGTCATCTCAAACAAGCTGTCCTCCAGTTGGGCAGGACATATCATTATCCACGTCTATTTTTAAGCAGCCTGGTCAGGGCTTCCTTCTTTGATCTAGAAGTTTTTGTTTTCCCCACTTCTGGAGCCCAAATGTCTTCTCAGTACTTTCTTTAGTTGACATTTTTCAGGGCTTTAGGATTAAGTTAATCAAGTTTGAAGAAGACTATAAATTGGTTTTAAATTGGACAATTATCTTGTAGTGGCTGGAACATTTTCTGCTGCTTGATGTTTCTGACTTATTTTTTGTTTGATTTGTGCTAAAAATGACTCTCTTTCTAATTTCAAAAACCTTTTGTGTCAATCAATGTTCTAACACCAATTTGAAGGTGCTAAGGCTCTTAAATACATTTAAATTTTCATCAGTCCTTTTCAAACAGTTTTCAGTCCAGTGGGTGCCTCATGCTAGTACTGCCAATACCAAACTCTAAAGACAGAAAAGTTACTTGAGAAAATGTGCATGAATATTCATTTTACAATAAAAGTTGAGTCCTTTCTGTATAGTTAGGTAAATAGTTGCCGTTTAGGCTTGCATTTTCAGACATTTCACACCATGTAGCAAAAAAAAAAAAAAAAAATCTCGATATAATCATACGTCCCTAGTAGTGTTTTGAATCTGTCTCAAATATCTTCAGATAGAATCTAAAATACTGAGACTTGGCACACTTGAACATATTCTGGATTTGTTTCTGCTTGATCTTGCAAAGTGTTGACATTTTCTGGACACCTAAATCCTTTCTCCTGATTTTTGAGGCTCTGTTCTTGGCAGCCAGAAGGAGACTCTGTACATAGTTGAATGTTTCTGTTTTCAAAAAAAAAATTACACTGCATTCAAATCTTACCACTCCTCAGTGCTGACAGCCTGTAATTTGAGACACTTGTCATGGTGGCCTTCTGATTATTTTTTCCTAATTTTATTTAATTTTATAGTTGTCTGAGTTTCAAAGAGTAGAGATAAATAAACAATATGATCACAACTCAATGTATTATTCTAGTAAATTCACATTCAGATATTCATGATAATGGCAATTATTAACCCAGGCAGATATCAGTGGTCTCACTAAATCTTTGTGTCAGAAAGGGTTAAAACAAATTTAAATTATGTAGAAAGCTTTATTATGTACCAGAACTGAAAGTAAAAATAGGAGAAGAGAAGCTAGTTGGGAAAAAAAATAAGACGATTAAGGCTATTTTTCATTGAAGTGTGGATGAGAAATAATGTTGGAGAAAAGAAATGAAAGATTTTGACATGTCAAAAAGAAAGGTCACCCTTATTTTTAATCAACCCTCTGGTCCTTTCCATGGATGAAGGCATCATTGTCAGACTCGGGCAGGCAAGGTGGGAGGAAAGAGCTCTGCTGCCGTAACAGATTGGTTTGTGCTGGCACAGAGCAGACTCCTCAGGAGACATTTTCCTGAAGGTGACAGTGGGGTCACCAATTGTATAACCTGGAAGAACTGCTTCTTGAGCAAATGGCAATCACAAGCACCAAATAGAATATTTCACAAGTAGGATAACTTCAGGTCAAAGCCACCAGCTGTTCCCAGTCGGGCTGCCCCCATTCTTCACTTGACAGAGATAATGTAAAGCATTGCCCTTCAGAAGAAAGGGACACTTCGTCATTCCCATGTGTTCTTTTGGGCTCAGCATCTCAACTAGGGGAAAACACTTTGGTTGGGAACAGGGTTTTAGCAGTGGAGACGCCTCTACTCTATGTATGCAGCATCACATTTCCCACAAAATAAATGGTCCTCTGAGGAAGAAGTGGGAAAAGCAGGTGTGAAAGTGGTACTTTTTTAGATAACAGACTTAGGGTTAAATATCTGCATTGCAAGTCTCCTTTTTGTCAATTTATAGTCATACACCTTTACTGTTGGAATATTTCCTAATACATAATTCCTTAATCTTTTGCAAACAGTAGCACACGTGACACATACTTGTAGCAAACAGTAATCCAGATTGCCTATGTTTTTTGCTGCCTGAGTTTTAAGAAGTTACTGTATATTAAAAATTGCTATATACTGTTATTGCTGGCACTTATCAGATAAAGAATTCATAAGATGAATGATCTGCCTCAAAGAAGTGAAAAGCAAAGCAATTCTGATACTGAAACTGCAAACCAGATGATGCTCTGATTAGAGGCACGCACATAGATTACAGAAGTATAATAAATCATGTAACTTTTTAGCCTCAAATAAAATAAAAGAATGCAATTTTTATTAGGAAATAAACTGTTTATCAAGAATGCTTTAAAGGTGACATTTATTGCTAATAAACTGTTGAAAGGGCTGGTCCTTTCTTTGGCAGAACAGCCAGAGACTTTCCACTATGTAAAAAATGCAGCAGCTCAGTCCATGCTGGGTCAGGAAGCAGTTCCATCAGCACTAATGAAGGATGGGCAAGAGACTCACACACACTTCTTTTCAAACAAGACTTTTTAAAAAGCAATGAGTCATGGAAATAAAACTCCAGTATTATTTTAGGAGATTGTGGATCTCTGCATGGCTCCTTGGAAAATCACTGAGAAACAATTCCACAGTTAGTTAATGGTAGCAAAACCCAGCAAAGCATCTGCCAGGCAGATTCTTGTTAGGGTCAGCAGTTCCCCTGCTTAGGCAGGATGCTATTTGCTCTTCAGTTCTTCTAATGTATGGGCCAACTTTTCAGGGTTGTCATGCTTGGCACTATTTCTCATATTAATTCTCATAAGTTACTGTGTACCAAATACTGTGGCTGATGGTGCTGAACCTGCCAAAAAAATATGTCCATCCCTTAAGATTCTACACTAGAGAGGAACAAGCTTCTTGTCTGAAGTGTTTCATTTATCTCTCCTAAAGCAGCCTTGCTTTGGAGACCAACTCGTTCAGACTTGGATCATAACAGTACTGAGCATGTGCCTACGTGCTACCTGAAGCTGTGTAAAGGATGACTACATAAAAGTCAGGTCAAGCTACATCTGCCTCTTAGGTATGAAAAAATGTCCCTCAAAGACAAAACAGGGAGGAGAAAAGGAGCGAGTGCAGCACACCGCATTTATTTGCGGCATGCCACATATGTGTGTCCTGCAAGGCATAAACACGTTGGAGTTAGGAACTTACTCAACTCCTTTACAATGATAAAGGCAATTGTAGGGATTAACTGTTAGCAGGTGGTAAGCATTTACCATTCTGACCGTGTCTGTGAAATCTGTTTTGTGGTTTGTCCACAGTGTGTAACCCATTACTTGGTCATGAATTGAAATTTCTATTCCTATCCACAAAAAAATGCTCTTCTATTAGTTTCACCAGCCCAAATACATTGTGTGATTAAAATGTATTTGCAGATTGTCAGAAAAATCAAACTTTTTGCACTTAAGATACATTATCTATTCAGGAAAATGTGATGGTGCTTAGGAACTGCTCTCAAGAGTCTTTAAAAATTGTTGTAGCTCATGTTTTGTCTAGATTATATGAAAACTGGGCATTTCTAGAAGCTGCAGTAACATAAATATTCCACTGTCCAGGTACTCTTGCTACTGATATGCTATCATTGTCTCCTTTTCTACTGACTTTCTAAATGCAGTTTGCTGAACAATATTGTTTTTCAGGAGATGACCCATTCATGGCCTCCGCCACTGTCAGCTATTCACACACCAGGAAAGGCAGAACAAAGCAAGTTTCCCTTCCCAAACAAGGTAAGGCATTCAGCATCATGTAGAAACATTCCCCCCTCACCTCACAATATGTCCTGCACAAATGTGTGAGGTCTCTGGGCTGAGATTGATGCCATGGTGCATCTTCTCCATGTGTGTATGCCAGTATTCCCTGTCTTTTCCCTTATTACAGCTTCAGCAGGGCTACACAGTCTGCATCTCTTGGCAGCAGAATTGATGGTGTTGTGGGGGTCACAGGTTCCTCATAGCAAGGCAAAACCACAGGTGTCTCTGGTGGGATGTCCAGATGGGGTGGCTTCTGCTGAGGCTCCTGACTGATACTTTAGGGCACAGGGAGCACTGGAAAGTCAGGGGGCTCCTCCTTGCATGCATTGCTCCTGCGTCACTTGGCTTCACCAGCTGAGATTTTTGTTGAAGCCTGTGAGGTCTGAGGAGGCCTTCACTAGTACATTGGCCTCTAGCTGGGTTTGAGGACTGGCCATACCTGTTCTGCCACCAGCCTGGCTTCAAAGGGGCAGCTTTGCTAGGGAGGCAGTCAGCCCAGTGCCATAATGCCCAGAGGGGCCACTGAAGCATTTGCCACAGAAACATTTGATCCCCCAAGAAACCAAAGCCACTGGTCCTGCTGATGCTCCCTTAAAACCAGCCCCACTATTGGAAATGTATCCAAGGGAGAAGGCTGTGCAGCATGGCAAAGCTCATCAGCACAAGCTTGGGGAAATCACATTATTTATACACGGTAAGTCAGGAGGGAATGAAATCAACTATCTTGTGCAAGAGCCAATAAATTTCACATTGTATCACCATATACTGTTTAGATGTCACAAGCATATTTCATGTAGCGTTCAAGCTTGAAAGATGGCATTGATGCTGTTTATAGTCTTTCTCCTGTTAAAGCAAGCTCATTTGGCAACTTCTAAGTCCATTCTGCAAAATTTAGTTTGGGGAATAATTGTAACTACAAAGCCAAGAAAGCTTCATTTGCCTACAGTAAAACAGCTTTTCTGTGGATGAGAGTGTCATGATTTTGAAATATCAGGGGTGTAAACCAAGATATCTCTGGCATGTTATGAAAGAAAAAGAAGGAAATAACTCACTATTTGCTTGTTGAAGGCAGACGAATGACTGACGATGGTAGGTAAACCAGAGGCTTGTTAAGTTAAAGTCCTGAAGAAAGGAGGTGGATCAGCAGCTCACAAGCAGGTGAAGTGCCTGATAGGGATGACAAAGTGAAGTGGTGTTTGCAGTGCTGCAGTTTCTGCCACCATTATCACCACACAATGTGTTTGCGTGGCACATGTGCGGATGTGCGCAGGCAAGGCGTGCCCCTGTCGGTGGATCTGTGTGGCCATTGTGAATCCACTTCCTCACAACTGAATGTATTGTGATAAATATAGGAATAAGAGAACCACAGAGCAGAGAGCAAAGATACATGAATAATGGTTGATATTGACTTTCTCATCTTCTCTCTGCCTGTTCATCCATCTCTCTGGGAAATTTTCTATTATTTTGAATTGCAGAGCCATTTCAGAGATCTACCATTCATGTTTAAAGATCTTTTTCAAGGTGGTTTCCTTTTCTTTTGCTAAAGTAGAATTACCATTTTTTTTAAGCTTAGGCCTGAGTAGTCTGCATGGCCAGAAATTAGAGTGCTTTGTGTGGAATGGGAAAGAAGTACCTTAAAAAACACACTGGAGTCCTGGAACAATCCTGTATTACTTGCCATAGATTATGTTAGTTTTAGACACCACTTCAATTTTAAAATATTTTAAAAGCTATTCTGTGATTTAATCTGGTAGTTTGTACAGTTACAGATTTTAGAAAGCATCTGCTTTTCAGGTTCCAAAATGCAAAAATGGTTTCCTAATTTTTCAGATATGTTTTTCAAACCTTCATAAGCTATCTATTGCTTGTCACAAAGCATGGTGTAAAATCTTTATTGGATGTCATAGTGAATATCTCCATAGCTCTTAGAAAGCTTTCCCACAGGTAAACTATGTCGCTGTCCCTACTTTTCAAAACGTGAGGGCTACACCAAACTTTTGTGGATCGGACATTATTCAGATCAATGGGTCTGTCAGTTAAGTAGTGATCAAGGCCAATAAAGGGACTGAAAGGCTAAAATCAGGGCAACAGCTTCATCTCTTAGTTCCAAGCAATGCACGGTAACATGAATTCCTTTTCAGTCTTAATGGCAGTGTTGAGACGTCAGTTCAATTCATTTGCAAAGACTTGCAGCAAGAGAAGCAAGCAGGCAGCACTCACTTTTAACAGAAGACAATTCCCAAACATAAAAATACTCATCATTTTGGGAATGGGAAAAAGAGAAGCTTGTAGGACTCCTGTCTTGTTACAAGGATGCAAATCGTAACTACTTATCTGTCCATAAAAACTGAGTGTCAGCATCATTAGTTTGCATTCATGCCACACTGCTTTTAACCTGCAATTCAAGTAATTAGCGATCTGACAGCTTGAAACTTGAAATTTATTAATTAGGCTATTAAAGTTGCAAAGGCCACAGCAACTATAGCTAGAGTGGTTTAGAAATCAGTCTAGTAATAAAAGCTAAATATCTGAGATTTATGTATCACAAATATAACAGAATTGCACATTTGAAACTGCACATGTGGATGTATCAATCAATATAACTAAATGCTCATTTGATGGAGGGGATGGATGTGCATATGCTGTACTTCTATATGAAATCAGGCCTCATTAACATGAGAGGTCTGCATTGATTCACAAGAATGGGAGGAGAGTCTGGGTCACATTTGACACATGTGGCAGTGCCCAGTAGGTTTCCAAGTACTAAGCCGCTGGAGGAGCACCACTAGAGACCTGTCCTTTATGTAATGGAGGGCATAAAGTTACATTTCATCTTTAACTTTGAATTTTCTTTCTCTCTGGAATTAATTTGTACTCTTGAGTTTACTAGGAAGGGGCAATGACAGTCTCCTAATTTCTTGTTTTTCAAAGCTTAAGGATAATTGATGGCATGTGTGATGTGACAGGCTATGTGTGCTTTCCTTCCTCCTATCTCTGCCACACTTCGTTATGTACAAATGATCAGGTATTTCTTGATTTTAATTTTATTAAAAGCATCTTAATAAATAAACATTAAATGAATAATTAGATTTTTAAATAAGAGCTCAATTGATGCTTGTGTGGATGAGCTTTCATGTTCAAGCATTAATTCTCTAATGCGGGAAAAAATGCTGTTAATTCTGCTGCCTGCCTTGCTCTCTCTTTTTTTTTTTTCCTGTGATTTCTTGTTTTGGTAGTTTGATCGGATGCTTGATTTCTGGTTATGTATATGTGATATTATGGGATCAGCCATCATTTTGTTATTTGAGAATTAATTTATCCTCTCCAGGAGAACTGGTTTCTTGTCACAAAGCTATTCAGTGATTATTCTCAGCAGATACTAAGTTATCATAGTGATGTTGTTCTTTACAAGCACAATTCATTTGCTTTTTCCTTTCTTGTTGATTTTAACTAGCTGGAGGAAATACACTGGAAAATAATCTTAAGAAATGAAGGCTTCACCTTTTTTTTAAAGTTACACTCTTTTTTTCCTCCATTAGTGGGAATAGTCTATATTTCTCTATGAGATATTTTTACTAGTGTTTGGCAGAGGCAAGATACTGTGCTCAGCAGTTAAAGGGGAAGGTGCATTCTTCCTGAGGTTAATGAAAAGGTAAAAGAGTGAGCAAGATCCTTCTTTAGAAGTTTCAAACACTTTTACAAATACAAGGATATTTCCCTCAAAAAGATTGTATTTCCCTGAACTTCTCCAGGTACATAAATTCTCTGTTTCAGAAACGGAACATGCTCTAAAAGCTTACTTTTATTGGGAGTGTGGTTGACTACAAGAATAACATTTAAATTCAGGTGTACATACTACTACATCACCGCTGCAAGCTGATCTTGACTTTCTAAGATTACATTCAGTCACTAGAAAAAAACAGGCTTTAATCTCCCTTCATCAGAAACATTCACAAAAAGCTGATGCAATTTGTCAAAAGTACACAATTTCAAGTTGCTGAGAAATTACTCTTGGCATATGAAACATGGTAGAGATCTTTTCATATTGCAGTAGAAGGTAGAAACTCTTGGGGCTTGCCTAAAGATTTGACATCTCACATTACAGGTATGCAGGATGGAAGTGAGTTGCAGATGTGTTTTATGGTATTAAAATTACAGATGAAAGCCATGCAGTCAAAAGCATGAGCAAAAAGTGCATATAGAGGGATTCTGATCAGCTGAGCCCTCAATATGCCAGGGCCTGCTGTCCAGCCAAACTCTGTTTAGAGGGCCCAAGAAGCTCTTCGGTCCCCATGCCCCTGAGGAATTCTCCTGAGCAACCCAGCAGCACAATCTCAGCCTAACCAAGTCAGAGCATCCTCAACTCTCTAGGGACTTGTAGTTCTCTCTCCATGAGCTGTGTGTTTGGCTCATCTCTCTGCCTCTGTGGACCAGGGATCTGCTCCAGCTCCCAGTTCCTCACCAAAAATGACCACAGGTGTTCCTGTGGGTGCCTGGCATCTCGGAGCAGTCATAACTGCAGCTGTAACTGCAGCATGGATATGAGGTGGTATTCCTCTGTGTGTCTGGGTTATTCAGAAGCAGACTTACATACAGGATACTTTTCCTGCTGCCATCCATGGCAAAGTATTATTTTTCCCTTGATTTAATTATCTTTTTGTGATGGTTTATATTTGTATTTAGATGCTTTTAAAAATATTTTTTTCTGAATGCAAACAAATTCTGTGAGTAAAACAGTGAGCTAACATTTGCACTTGAGGGAAAAGTAGTCTGATTTATTGCACCACATTCACAGATATTGCTGTTGTCATACAAGGTCGACCTTGTAATCTCAGGGACCCAGAACTAGTCTGTATTTTCATTCTCTGATGCTGTCAATGTCAAGATGTGAAAAGAAAAGACCAGCTGTGCTACTACCTCAGGAATCCAATGGTCCATGAAACAATATTGGCCTTCCCTCTGTCTTCCCATCTGAACTTGTAGAAGATAATAGACGAGTTTTGGCTGATCAATACATGAATAGTGAGCAGGAGAGTCATAATAGCTATACAAGGAATTGCACCATCATAAGGTTTACAAGCCTAAGAATAATGGATTTTACAAGAAATATTGGACTTATTCTTGTAAATTAAAATTACTTTGAAACCAAATGAACAATCATCAATGCTGTTTGTACTGTTAAGGTAATGTCCAAGTAAGTATTGCAGCAAAAAAAAACCTGAAAAAATAATACACCTTCCCTTTTTTCTGTCATTACTGTAGGAGTCACAACAGGGATCTACAGGACACAGCAATACAAGTAAGTGCCAACTCATTTCCTGACTTCATTGGGTGGAGGGGTAGACAATGACTTTGAAAAAGAAATGACTGATGAAATAAGGGATCAGTGGCAGACTGGGACAGCACAGAGCCTCAGCAGGCAGTACTCAGCTATGGACAAGTATGGAGAACTGAACTGAAGAGTGACCATCAAAATGTCAGCTCTTTTGGTTGCCTGGGAAGAACAAAAAGTTTTCATTTCATTATATCTGTTCCATTATGTAAATGAGAAAGACTGAAAGAGCAAAAGAGTGGGTTTTTTGGAAAGCCAGATAAGAGCTGACCTACTTGCACAGTCAGATCCAGACTGCCAGAAAATTATGCAATAAAACTTGTTATCATTTATCTTTCATATGCAATGGTATATTTGGTGGCCATTGCACAGCAATAAGCTACATAAATCTCGCCAAACTAACACTAGATAAAGTTTCAAAAACCCTGTGGCCACAGATCTTTTTGGCTAGCAGTGTGGGAAGTGATGGGTGCTTGTGTGGCTCCTGCTCAGGGCTTTCCAATGGACTCCAGTTTACAAATGATGGTGCAGATCAGTAGCACTTTAATTACATTTTGCTATGGTAAAAAAAAAACTTAACATCTGTATTGAACGGGAAGATTGAATTGTTCTATGAAACAAAATATTAATCCTCTCCCTTGACACCTCTGATGGTTGTTGATGTTGTCTTGCATATTAAAAATACATTATTCTATTCTGCTTTCCACATAAAATCATCGCAACCAAAAGAATTATTCTGCTAGCTTCCTGACCTGTCAGCCAACACAGAGCCCTGTTTGCAAATTGCAGGGCTGTGACTGAAGATGAAAAATGCCCTGAGCTTGTAGGGCTTTGAAAGGGTCTGGTCACGCACTGGGTGAGTGAAAAGACATCCAGAGAGACAAGACTAGGAGATGTAGGCTTTTAAAATGGTGTGGCTCTTCACTGGGGAAAGGTCAGCATGAGGAAGACAATGTTGTGAAGAAACATGCAGTGGTGTCACTTAATTGCCGGCATTGTTTGATATTGCTGCAAGTACCAGCACTAAGGAAATAATAAAAGGCAAAGGGTATGAGGTTCTGTCAGAAAATAATGAATACAGTAATGAGAGAAAGAAGCATGAAAGAACCATAATAGAGAGGGCTATGCAAACACAGGCAGAGGCACAAGCATGGCAAACACACTGGCTGAGCTGAGGGCTCTGCAGTGACATCAGAGACCACAGTATTTGGCCAGCTTATACTCAGCCCTAGCTGAGTATTTCCTTCTTCCAATACTTGAATAAAATAGATTGTTCTGCAGATTTAATGAAACCTGCATTTCTGTGTATTACAAAATTGATCCTATGACCTTACAACTTTTCCCTGCTTCTTACTCCTGTGGTCTCCGACCCCACTTCCTATTCTCCCATCCCTCCCACACCCCAATACCTTCAGCTTCTCTCCTCATTCATTCTGCTCAGCAAAATCTGCAGCTGAGCAGAAGCTACACTTGGTTCTGCCTAGCTGATGGCAACCAAACCAAAGAACATCTGGGCCCATGCAGAAGTATTTTCTTCATTGGTGGCAGAAGTTAGGGTCACTGTCAGACACCCAGACATTTTTTATAACATCACAGAGAGAGTTTGACTGAGAGCTGTATCCATGAGAATTCCTGTTCAGGTGCTGGAATACAATATCAAATAAAACACAGTTAGAATGAAACAGATTTTACCAGTCCTGTATGTCAAGCTCAAAGGAAATTTGGGAAAAAATTATTCCGATATGTGGTGGGTTGACCATGACTGGACATCATATGCCCACCAAAGCTGCTCTATTACTCTCCTGGGCACAGGAGAGAAAATACAACCAAAGGGTCGTGGGTGAAGATAAAAAACAGGGAGACATCACTCACCAGTTACTGTCAGAGGCAAAACAGACTCAACTTAAGAAAATGAATTTAACATAATACCAATCAAATCAGAGTAGGACAATGAGAAATCAAATCAGGTCTTAAGAGCATCTTCTCTTCACCCATCTCTTAATCCTGGGCTCAACTTCACTCCCAAATTCTCTACCTCCTCCCCACCAGCAGTGCAGGGGACCGAGGAATGGGGACTGCAGTCAGGTAATCACACCTTGTCTCTGACACCCCTTCCTGCTCAGGGAGGGGACTCCTCACACTCTTCCCTGCTCCAGTGTGTGGTCCCTCCCACAGGAGACAGTCCTTCATGAACTTCTCATGAGCCCTTCCCACAGGCTTTGATTCTTCATAAACTGCTCCAGGTTGGGTCCCCTCCACAGGCTGCAGCCCTTCAGGAACAGGCTGCTCCAGCATGGGTCCCACACAGGGTCACAGGCCCTGCCAGCAAACCTACTCCAGTGTGGGCTCCTCTCTCCATGGGTTCCCCAGGTCCTGCCAGGAAATACTAGCAAATCACTCTGTGAGAAAGAGCTCTAGTGGTCAATGTATTGTGTTGTCCAAGTGCACATCTTCAGAGTCCCAATTAGCTGTTTTTTCCCACTGCACCCTGACTCCTTTGGAGTGGCTCTCGAGCCTGTCATTTGCAATCGTTTTATTGTAGCTGCCAACATTGTCTTTCTCATGGATAGCATTTGCATTTCTGTCATCCTTCCCCCACAAGGAAATCAAAGCATTTAAAAACTCATAATGGCTCAAATGATACTACTCCATCACAATGAATATAATTTATCCCTGTTACCCAGAAAGGGAAACTTAATCTGTTTGAGTGATTCACCAAAATTCCAGCTAAGAGGAGAGAAGTCCTTTTCTTCCCACCCACTATTCAACAGGGGAAATCCCACAAAAGTTCATTTGAAATTTATTTTGAAATTCGAGAAATCTGGACACATCTTCTGCTTGTATCTAAAAAGGTTGGGAAAGAAGTTGCATGAGATGGGGCAGAAACTAGCAAAGACCTCCCAGTTCTGTGGTTAAGGATCTGTGGACTGACTGTTTCCACTGTGTGTTTTCAGCATACATCCACTGACACACACACACCTCTTTCAGGAGACATACACACTGCTTAGCATCTGAAACAAAGTGTGCTAACAGCAATCCCACAACAAGGTGGGCAGCATGTTCTTTGTTAATTCCAAAAAGGCTAAGAGAAACAAAGGTTGGCACAAATTTTGCATAAGAAGAAGTCAAAACTAGAGAAGATTCAGCAGTTCAGCAAATGCTAGCCTCCCACAGTGGCGTCTGCATGCATTTGACAGGTTACATAAGAAAATCAAAAGCACATCTTGATTTGACCAAGAATGAGTGTAAAAAAGCCAAATTATTATAACAGGTAATTATCTTTTATATACCCTTATCCAAAAATATTATCTGTACCATATCTGTGACATTCAGCTATGCTTAGGCTATACGCATTTGTAAAATTTCTAAGATACAGTCAAGTGAGAATGAAGTTGGTAAGAACTGATAAAGCATTAATGGCCAGATTTTCTACTCTGGTAGGCTGGGCTGATGCATTTCTGCCATCTGTACAGGCTTCGTCCTTCTTCTCCACACAGAAGTATGTTAAGTGACAATTAGCATAAAAGCAGCTACAAATGCTTACAGTAGGGTAATCCATTAATATCCAGTTTGGCTAAATCACAGACATTCTGTTTCCTCACAGTACGTATGCTGTTTCCCTTGTTGCTGCATTAGCACACATTGCTGAAAGTAGAACTGATGTGATCTCTGCTGGCAAAGCACTCAGGAATCCATATTCCCTCTCACACTCAAACAAACCAGTGTTCATGATAATAATTCATCACTTAGAAAAGACCCAAGTTACAAATAGAAAATCTTTGAATATAAGCCAACTGTTACTGTTGGTTTCTTGTTCCAAATTACCATAATGCAGATGAGCTCCAGGACTCCCTGTATATTGTAGCAACAGCTTCCTAGCCAGCAAGTTCACCATCTGGATATACTTTCTGAGGTCTATGCTGAAAGTGAAGGGTGACCTAGAGATTATGGAATGGATGTATTCCATCCTGTGTGGATGCTCTGCTCATACCTAAATTTTAGGTGGTTTTAGCTGTTCACTTACAGTGAATGCTGAGCTTCCCTAGAGGTCCATGAAGGCATTGGTGGTTTTGAAGTCATCCAGAGCTTTCCCCATCCTGTTCAGTAAAGTCTAGGCACCTCAGCTGGGTAGACACAAACCCTACCAGAGGGGAAGATGAGATCTAGAAGCGCTGTGTCAAGGTGTTTGCGATACTCGGAATTTCCACTACAAGACAGCTACCTCCAGAAGGTCACTGTCTAGAATGTCCTTCAGCTTCCTTCTGTACAGCAGTGGAAGAACACTGATGGCAGAATCCTGCCTTTTCTGAAGGCAGCAGCAAGCTTTCCAGAGGTGCCCTTACAGCTGCTGCTCTGTGGAAACTGAGGGTGAGGTCTTCATCAGCAGCAAATGGGTGATGCGTAATGCTCACATGCATGGACTAGGTGGGGACTGATCCAAAACCCACTCAACTCAATGAGCAGCATATCAGGCAACACCAAAGCAGCCTGACCAAAATAAGAATTTCTCACATTTTTTTCAGAAGGGATAGGTGGGTTTTGGCTTAACACAGCTCATTAAAAGGTAATGGAGAAAAAGACATCTGTCAGTAAACTAGTCACATTCAACCTCTGCACCTCCTTGTCTGCTAGGCAACATAAACTCATGTGTAGACAGATATTAGCATCCAGCAACACACAAGAGGAGCAGCACCTGCACGCTCACTAGGCCCAGAATTCAAGTTCAAGGTGATTAAAGTGGAGTGGCATACCCTCTAAATCCGTGGTAGAGCTACACAGAAGTCTTACACTGGAGTGCAGCTCTCTCAGGTTACTCAGAGAACATTAATTACAGCAAACAACATCAGCCTTACTGTTTTTTGATGGGGGGATAGAAAGGAGAGGGAGGGACTGGGCCTGACTCAGGAGAAGCAGGACCACCCCACCTGCCAGCAGCCTGCCTCCCACTGTCTGTGCTGTGTAACTAAGTTGTGTTGGGCAGATTTATTCTTTTGGACCCACGATGGGGATCATCACAAGCTAGCATACCAGGACCCATATGATTTGTAAGGAAACATGAAGAGGCATCCCTTGGGCCTCTGATGCTTCTCAAGTATTTGGGTACTTGACTTCTCCTGGCATTTAGTGCCTAAGCCAACACAGCAAAGAGGGCTTCCCCAGCCCACACTTAAAGAAGCTAAAGATCAAATCCTTAATGTGTCAAAATGAATGTGAACCAAAATATCCATTGGCAGAACTGTGCCCTGATCACTGCCTCACTGTCTCCTGCTGATGCTGTTTTGCTTTGTATGAAATAAATACTGTTCTGGAGCAGGGTTTTGGAGCAAGTGCATGTTGTGTGGAGTGCACTCTCAACAGCAGAGCTGTAGGGCCCTAGAGAAATCCTTTCCACTGCTCCAGGGTCTGCTGTCCCTGGTAAAGCCTGTGTCCTCTAAGCATCTCCTCTTGTGGAGTTTCTCTGCCTGACATTTCCGGAGCACATGTCAGTGACAAGAAAAGTCAAGTCAGGATTGGCCCCCTGCTTGCAAATGCTCCAGCAGTGCCCCTGCAGCCCTGTTGTTGCCTCCACAGCTGTCTCTGTGTGTGGCAGGAGTGGTCAGTGTTAGCAATGAATAAAGCATTGATGTGTCACATCTGAGCAGTTTCCGTGCTGACCCATTTCTGATGTCATTTTCTTTTTCTCTTTTAAAGGGAAAAGTGATGTAGAGCCAAAGACCCCAGAGAAAAGCGCAACCCATACATCGTAAGTCACATTTGCGTTTAAGATTGGAGAAGGCAGCTGTGTTTTTATCAGATTTGTTGGGCAAAATAGAATTTGTTTGTTTTCATTAAGATAAAGCTCTTTCACTGATGCTTTTCGTAAAACGGCTTTTTAGATAATGACTAAACATTAATTATTCCTAGAACTTCTGCATGCTAGTAAGTCAGCAATCTTTGCAAGTGAAATGGCTCCATATCACACTGAATAGATATGAGATTATATTTGTGGGTGTGCAAGGCTGGCCTTTAGAACCTTACTTCAACATTACCTTAATGCTGCTGGAGTTTGTCACACTTGCTAAAAAACATCATGTCACATATGCCTTTGATGTACTGATGTAATTTTAAAAGACTGCAGTCTGCAGCTTCACCTCTGAATTACTTGAAATCCAATTACAGTTATCTCTGGTCTCTCACAATTTTGTTGATGTTTTTGAATTAACGAAAGAAGTCAAGAAATAGATAGGAACAGGCACTTGTAATATATCAGTGTTCACCTTCACTTTAGGGCAACAATAGAAGCTTTTACCATTTTTTACTCTAGTATACAAAAGACTGAATTGTTTTGCCAACATAAACCAGTCTATGCAACAGATGGGCTGCAAGTTAAAAAAATTAAAAAATAGCATCAGTCTTCCAAACTAAGCGAGATAAGTGAATTCTTTTAATAACTACCAGGCAGGAGCATCATGAATTTCTGCAAAACCATTCACCTTTTTAATCCCATTTGAGAGAGGGAAGTTCTTGTAACAGTCAGTCATGTGAGTTTTAGAGTGCATCTGGCCCATAATTTATGTTTTCTGATTGCTGTTATTTAAATTCAGAACATTATATCATGTAAATCTCACAAGGTGTCACCATTTGTTACATGGCCAAAAGTAGGCACAGAAAGAGGTACAATAACAGTGATTTATTGTGGGACATTTCGATTCCTGCTGCAAATACGCATTAAAAATCTTCTGGAAATTAATCTAGAAAAAGATTTGACACAGTGTAAGAAATGGCTTGTCCTGTAGATTGTGTTGTGGAATGTAATTATGGTATGCAAGCACATTTAGGCAAACTTATTAAATGAATTAAGCATTAGCAACCTTATGCCTTCTGATAGTATGATTGCTGGGGATGTTTAATAGAATGATTTCAATAATTACCATTTTTAAAAATAATATTGCAATAAAGACCAAAAGAAGAAGAGTTTTAATGCCATCTGGAGGTATTTTGGAGAAATGAACACATTTATTTTTTACTGATATTTAGCAATATGTAAAACATAAGCCATCGTCCACAGGTTTTTTTTGCTAGTTGGTATTTTATTGGTGAAGAATGTTCTTTTCTTCTCCCTTGTTGGATTAAAATCCTGTAAGATTTCTGAACCACAATAGTGGTATCTCTCAACCCAAAATATGGGTTCAGAGGTACCCCCCAATATGTTTGTGGGTTGGATTTGAGACTTCATACTGGGTCATAGAGTGTGTCAGAATCTGGTTTGTGTGGAAGGTTCCTTGCCTTACTAATAAGAGATCTTGGTACCTTCTGAAACTCTGCTGTGTACTAGATACAGTATATTTATAATGCTTATCTTTAAATTGTTGCTATATTCTAAGGCCACCCCACAGCATACATTAGTTCCCCAGAACAATTTTTAGAGACAGAAACAACTGGTTACTGTTGATAAATGACTGCATTCAGGAACCAGAAGCCCCTCTAGTTAGAGAAATTCCATATAAATGGAGGCAGGAGAAAAAGGAGGAGATGAGAAGAAGGGAACCAACAAGTGCTGTGTCAGAAGGAAGAAAGTGAGAGGGATACAGTTACGAAGTAGGAAAAGGAATTGCCAACATCAGTTTTTTTGGAGGGAAATCCAAAACTGAGAACAGTAGAAGAGAAAACCAGAGATCAAAAGCTGAAGACACGTAAAAGGCGTTAACAAACTGAAGATGCACGTGTTACTCAATAGAGGGCTGGATCTGTGAGTGCTAGTGAGGGAAAGTAACTCACATGACATGTGGGCACACACCAGTGCCCCAGTTATCTTTATGCTACCCTGCTGTTGGCCTTTCCTGGGTTTCTTCTCTTTTCCACCATTCTCTAGGACAACTTTTTATCCCTGGTGTCTCAGGCAGTCACGAGTACAGAATTTCTCTGCTCTTTTGGGGCCATAGTAACATGTACCTGTGCACACAATGCACAGCCAGGAGAACCTGCAGTGCACACCTGCACATGGACGTGTGTGCCTGTGTGTCTGGTCTGTCTGCAGATGGATGTTCTCTGCCCTGATGCACCTGGAGAAGACAATGTCTGGGCAAGAGCTCCAGCAGTGCCCAGCTGGGAGCCTCAGGGATGTGCAAGGGGCACAAATGCTGCCAGGGGGCTCTGTGGATAGGAAGGTTGTACCCTCTTGCAAGGTGTCAGTCCCCTCAGAGTGTCAAAGAAGCCCATTTGGCATCTCCTGGGGGTGCTAAAAAGGAGCAGCATTGATGTAGGAGAGAGATGGCATGTTCAGGCCTGATGAGGAGAAACTGTGGATGCACCTCACTGTGAATCAGTGTTTCCCTGTGAAATTGGAACAAACAGCATCAAAAAACCCCCACAAAATCATGTTTGCCTAGAGGAAAACCACAGAAAAGATGGGGAGGATTAAATTAATATTTTTTTCTTGAAAATGTCTTTTTTATTTTCCTCAGGCATGTTACAAGCCTCTCACTCTAGCCAAGCTTACATGATTCAATGGCATTTAATTCATCCCTGGTGCAGATAAACTACCTCCATCCAAACATTATTTATGCAGCTTCAAAGGACAGGTTGATTACCCTCCTGAATCAGGCAGTGAGGCGTTTGTGAACCAAGCATTAACATGACATCTCCCCTCAAGATAACCCTGGTGCCTTGCCCGCTGGGCTTCAGGTCCTCCAAAACAAACATAACCCTGAGAGCTGGAGCCCCTGGACCAGAGGTGCTATCTGTAACCTCAGAGAGCACTGAAACTGAGAGTACGGGATGCATAGTGCTCTGTTCAGGAGCATTTGAACAGCATTATGCATAGGGGCTTTTCCTGCATGTCTAACTCCCTAGACAGACTCATTACAACATAGCTCTCCACTGATAATAATATTAAACATTAAAAAAAATAGTAGTCATTAGATGATGCATATTAATTGATGCAGCATCCTAATGAGGCAGGTGAATAAGGGCAGTTATTGCAGTGCTAAGGATAAGAGATGGATTTAGGAGAATAAGAGTGATGCAAAAGTGGGAAGGAAATCTTAAGCAGACCTGCCTCGTTTCGCACAATATTCCTGTGGCTTTCACTGCCTTGGTATTCAGAATAATCACCTGAGCTGGCACTGAAGAATTGCAATAAAAGGTGCAAACAATACAAAAGTGTTAAGCTGTCTGGAGTCTTCCCCAGTTGATTCATGTTCCTTGTAATTGAATGCTTTTAAAGCCATGAGCATTCTGTATTTGAAGCGGTTTTGTTGTCATACTCAATATATAGAGCTCTCTATAGGTCATACAGTTACAGCTTTGCTGAGCATTTCCAAACTTTTAGGACTGATCAGAAATACCTAGTGATGTTTTGTTCTTTCAGTTTTGTGATCGGAGGGTCAATTTTCAAGGGTCAGAAAACTTCCACAAATTTTGTAAGAAACATCTAATTTTTATTAAAATCCTTTCCCCCCCTGGTTTTACCACCGGAGTCTGGAGGGCTGCATTAAGACATGGGTGTGGGTGAAGGAAGAGTGGTCTTTGGTTCTTTAATATTTGCAGTTACGGGATTTTACTCTTTCTTTGGCAAATGCATGTGTCCTTTCAGTAAGCCTCAGATTGTTGCAATTAAAACTTTTAATTTTATAAAACTTCTGTGCAAGGCAAAATGATTCCAAGCAGTGCACATGTTTCAGAGGACCTTGCAGAGCCACAGAAACACCTCCCTGAGCTGGGGGTGGAGGATCTTCCATCTTCCCATGCGTAAAACATGACAATAATTTAAAAAATGGCACAAATATACAAAGTGCTCAGTGTGACTCCCGCTCTTGGAATGACTTTCGATGTACTGTCTGTTGCGATGTTCTTCAGCACCTTTGTGTTTGTAAATGATTTCCAGTTCAGACTACCCAAGGTTAATCATGCCTGACTGTGATTCACTGCTATGCATTTACCTCGACATTTCTAGTGCACTTACTTAATGATATCAGGGCTAGCAGCTAGATACCTTAGTGCTGTCTCTTTATTAACCCTCCCACAATTGTTTTCATGCTGAGCTGCTCCAGATTTTTCCCTCCCTTTTTACAACAGAATTAACTAAAATTGAGGGAGGCTTTCATAATTTATGGCAGTTGTGCAGGTTTTGTCCTTTGCTAATACTCTGAGAATCACAGCGATCACTCTGTGTGTGTGTGTGTGTGTGTGTGTGTGTGTGTTGGCTTGTTTGCTTTTGCCAAGCAGAAATAGCTGTTGGCTCTGTTCCTTCCCTCTACTGGTCCCCAGCATCACGTGCAGAATGGTTTGCTCAGGGGGATCTTCGTTAGCAGCACTGAAGTCAGCAGCCTCTAAGCTGCCCATTTGCAGCAGCCTCTAAGCTGCCCATTTGCAGATATTAGTGCTACAGTTTCTTGCCCATCCAACACCTGCTCATCATTCTTGCCACCCTGATTCTCCTTCGGGAAGGAAACATCATGTTGGAGCAACATCACTGCTGTTCTTGCTTGATTCGACACATTTGTGTTGGCACGAGCATTGCATGTTGGTTCTCTCTTCCTCTCTTCTGTCTTGCCCCTTGCATCTTCAGAGTGGCTTACAGATAGTTATTCAACAGCCAAAATCATCTGCTGGTTTCCCCTTCTGAAGCCTGAGGCAGAGGGGTTACAAGGTGCCTGCAGAGAGCAGAGAGGACGAGTCTCAAATACAGGTGATCAGTTTGAGCAAGTGCTGCCAGCTCACCATCCAGCTCTTAGCCCTCAGGGAGCTCGTCCTCTCACATCTGGCTGATGTGTGGTCTGGACCTTAAGTCAGGCAACAGCTGCAACCTGATGGGACATTGGGAGTTGGAAGAGTAGCCTTAATCCCACCTCACTTCACTGAAAGCCCTGGTGCAAGTTATTTTAAATTAACCTTGGGCTTTTCCCCAGCTAAAATAATTAGACCACCAATAATTAGGTAGTGAAGACTATCTCATTAATATTTGTACAAAGTGTTGAAAAATGTAATGTCCTGTAAAAAAAGCTGAGGATTACTCCCCCAGAACAGTAAAGGAAATGGGTAGTAGTTTAAGTTTTCAAAGACAGGCTTGGGTAGTAAATGGTAAATGTCCTGAGGAGTGCCACATGTAGGGAGAAAGGGAGAGCAGAAGCTGCTGCTTTTCCCAGGTATCTGCAGACCTGGTGATCAGTGGCAGCTCCTGCTCCATCACCATTCTACCATTCTCTCCCCAGAGTTTCAGTCTTGGGAAAGGGGTCACACAGTTTAAATTAGAAGGATTTGGCTTTAGTCTTGCTGAACTGGAGGAAGAGATGGCAAATAGAGAAAGGACAAAGCATGCAAGCTGCAGAGGAAAAAACCCTCCAGCGATACATCTTCAATATCCTTCTCTTTGTTTGCCAGAAGGACCATGATGGATCAAGTCAATTGAACCAGAAAATAGCTAACAGATGGGCCTGGAGGACAATGGAAGGGGTGAAATCCATGCTGGAGAGGAAGCTGGTTCAAAAAAAAAAGGCTGCACAAACTTTTATGGGACATAATCCACGTTTTAGCTTTCAGATTAGGATACTGGGGCAACATCCTAACCTCTCACGGCTCAGCTTGTGGGCATTTTAGATGGCAAGGACATCTGCAGCAGACACATCAGCCAGTGATTTGGTGAAAACTCTTTTAGTAACTCCACAGGCTTTATGCAGGGCTATCCTGGAGCATATCAATCTGCTCATGAGCCACAGATGACCCTGCTCTGCTGAGAAGCACAACTTCCGAGGGATGGTAGCCAATATGAAATAGCACCCTTTATGATAATTTCTGAATTTTTTTGTTTCTAAAAACTTCAATGTGTCAATGGCTTTTAATGTATATCTGTGATGTTTCTGAGAGGACTTGCAGTCCATGAAAAAAAAAAAAGAAGGAAGAAAGAAAACAACCCCTTACTATGATGAATGAAGGCAGTGTTTTTCAGAGTGATGGAGGTCTTTAAAACTGCAGAAGTGAAAGTCTAGTGTTTATCCATGAACTAAGTCTCTGGCAGAAGAAGAAGGCTGGCTTCATTGCACTATTCCACCTGTTTACTTGAGCCTCAGCTTGCAGAGCTAACCCCTTACACTGCCAGATTCTCACTCTGCTCAGCCAGTGCAGCAAGGGCAGCTAAAATTTTAAAGCCCCCTCCTCAGCTCTCAAATTTCCATGAAAACGTTTCTCTTTTCTGCCCTCTCCCCTGAAATATTACCCTTAGTCCACGTACAGAGTGTTTCTCTGTGTGTTAAATATATAGACTGTTAAAAATGTAATTCTACCATAACTTCCCACCCCCCAAAACAGAGTGATTTCACCTGTGGGATGCATCAGAGTCACTATGGTATTGTCACAATGCTGATGTGAACGTTTCCTGCCAGTTCCTAACCTTTTCTGAGCACAGATTTTTTGAGTTTACAGAGCACAATGCTGCTGATAGTTCACAAAAAAAAACCCCTATTGTAAGTTGATACCAAGAACTCTGTTTTCTTCAAATGCTATAAAGACATTTTCTTGGAAGACATTTGCTCACACACATCTTGACTGAATCTGTCTTTAAGGTCTACAAAGTTGAGGAGAAAGAATAAATTTGTATTACTGGTTATTTTTTTGCCAGGTAAAAAATATAGACACATAGTCAAAGTTGATACAAGTAAAAATAATCTTTAAATAGCACCTACAGTCATAAAAAGATCTCAAAACCATGATCCCCCTGAAAGAAGATGAGTTGGAGCTGATTTGTTTGGTTTAGAAAGAAAACATATGGAAACCCAATCTGACCTTAATTGCAACTGTGGTTTTCCTGGGACAAAATTGAGCTTCTGTTGATTTTGAGTCAGACCAAAAAAAGCATTATCTGCGATGTCAACAAAAATGGGGATAGGTGAATGCTAAATAAAAGTACTACTGAGGTCTGGGGAAGTTTTGTTTGACTTAGATGGGATGAGATAGGGCTTTCACTGTCCTATTTTTAAACGCTCTACCTTTTACTATATATCTTTTACCAGATGTAACAAATAGCTTGCATTAACCACCCTTATGACTCAGTGCAGAGTTTTATTTATAAAGTACCCTTGATACAGGCCCTCTTGTGTAGCATCTTCACCTTTATTATCTAGCTGTACTCTGCACACTGTAGGGAAAAATAATTAGTTGCAGGAAGCTGTCCTCATTTTGATGCCACCCTTGGCTCAAAGCTGAAGGGGAAAGTGGTTTTATGCAAGAGAAACCTTCACTCCAAAACAGCAGCTTTTGTCCTATTGGAAAACTTGCTGAAATGCAGGGCATTATTTCTAATTTTATACCAAGTCAAAAAAAGCTTCTGTATCTCCAGTGTTCATTGAATGCCATTTCGAATAAAGCTGACCAACTTAACCGGATAAAATATCATCATGCTTGAGGAAATGTTTTCCTGTATTATACTGAAAGCACATTATTTTTCTCTTAGGCACTGTTTTCCTTGGACTTTGTCATTTGTAAGGGACTAATTAGGAATTTTGTATGTATTATGTACTAGCTTGGGATACGGTGGTTAAAGAGGGGTTGCCAGGAAAATCAGGAGATGCAAGTACCTGGGAAGACATCTGTTTCATTGGAAATGCCTCCATGAAGGCAGACACCATCGACCCCACTCCGTGTTTATTCTCAGAAGAAAATGATAAATGGAAGCTCAGCGTCTCGCACGCTGGAGTCGCGGTGTGCGGGGTGGTGGTTTTTGCTGGGCTAGAATTTCTGGTTGCCAGGGTAACACATTTTGGAAATTCTCTACTCTGGGCGAAAGCTGCTGCAACTTGAAACCCGCCGTAGCTGATGCTTGGCAGGGGCACCACCGCTGCTGGGTGTGGGGGGCTGCTGGCTTTGCCCAGGGGTTTGGGGCAGGGAAACAAAACAAAACGGGTTCAAAAGAAGAGAAGAGTGATTGGGAGCATTTGATACTTCCAGACTTCCAGGATGTCATAACCTGATTCTTTTCTCCACACCATGTCAGCCAGAAGATGGGGGGGAGATGGGGGGGTGTTACCTCATCTCAAGGCTGAATTGCTGGGTGATGGGCAGAGGAGAGGTGTGTGTGCGCCTGGAGGGTGGGGAGAGGAGGAGGGTGAGAGGGGAGGAAAGAGAGATACAGGGTTCTGGCCACCTGCCAGGAAAAATAACTAACATTTTGCAAAAGAGAAATCCTAAGACTGAGGTCATAGTATGGAAAAAGTCTGTTTCACAGACTCTTGAGCCTGAATACAGGCCAAGTTTTTTAGGTTGGGGTTTTTTTTCCCCCCTAAATGCAGGCATCCTATTAACATTTGAACACTAAAGCTCGTCCAGGAATGGAAAGATTTTGGAATCTGAAGTGCCTTAGTTTTATACTTTATTGGTACACAGATATAATTTTTTAATAACAAGAAAAGTGAGATTCTGAATGAGAAGCTCCCTCATTTTGCTGTTAACTTACTTTATGACTATGAAGAACAAATTAAAGGAATCTAAAGAAGTGCCTGTTTCTCCCACAGAGTGACCAACTCGAAAAAAAAGAGACATTTCAAGCTTGGTGGACAACTTTTTATTTGCCATGCAAAATACCAAAAGATACTGAAACCTGAAATTATGATGAATTTTCCTGTGTGGAAAAGTCCGGCTGTTCAGCCATGAATAGCTATGATTTTTTTTAAACCCTTATAGTGGCAGGCTGGCAATTTAATGACAAATTACTCTTCATACCTAACTAAACAAATTATTGACGTTTTTTCTGCCTTAATCTTTGGATTTGGATTAAAAGTCAGAGTGTGGATATTTTTTCACTGGGGAAAAAAATAACCCTTTGGATTTGTTAGGATGTTATTGCAAGCAAGTTTTCTGGTCTTTGATTTGCTAAGCTACAACTGGAGTCTGCCTTCCTCAGGGTAAGAATATTTCCACATTATAATTTCACCTGTGGTATTTTAAGAGGGAGAATATTATATCTCAGCATGTATCTTGGCTTTGTGCATTCTGTTCTTTGTTTAGCATGCAGACAGGCTTCATCTCCCAAAAGAGATGTGGAATATATTTATCGGCAATTTTAGAATTGATGATAGATTTGACAAGCAAGCAGGGTGACACACCGAAGCTATCAAAGCTGGAGATGAATCAGGACAAAGGTTTGGATGAGGTATATTGTTCCTGAGATTCAGAAGGATTATACTTACTGATCATTCCAAAATCAGGGCAACTGTACCACTGACTTACAAAGATAAAAGCTAAGTTTTCCAAAGGAAAGAAAAAAACAACCACATGGTTTGATTGGCCCACAGACCTTTTATGGCAAAATAGTGCAATTACAGCTGGCATTTCTGCATGCTGATTTTTATTAGTTTTGTAAGATATTTTGTCAGGATTCATTTGTGCTGATTCCCCCTTTCATGGCATAAACTGTAAGCAATTCTCAGTAGAGAAAAGGAGTCTCTCGACATACTTCTTCAGAGACACAATCCAGGATGTGTGATAGATCAGGTATACTAAATTAAAACAGAACTGATCTGTTACCTGATAAACATGTAAACTTACTGTATATTTAATTGTATTAGAATTTAGTGCAGTTATGGGTAAAACCCCAGTACATTCACCATCATCTTTCCTAAAGCAAAGCAGACAAATCAGTATAAGTAATATCTTAAAAGTATTTAATAGCACTATACAGACAAAGACAAATTACCCTTTTGTACTGGCTTGATGACCAATTTTTGTGGCATTTAAATGGGTACAGAGGGGGTCTTCTGTTCTGAAGTCTCCCAGGGAGATAAAGCAGATGTGTGACCTGTCTTGACGGAGGCCAAATACAGCAAAAGAGCAAGGAAAAGGTCTGGGGCTGGGAACCCCAGAACATCACAGAATTTACTCTCAAAAATTTGTCTGGTTTATACTGTTTTTAACTGTTGGTCTTAAGAAACAATTCAGGTCCCTGCTCACATAAAATCTATGTTTTCCTTATAACATACAAAAATGTGATATGAGGCATAAACTTCAATACTTGCAATAACTGTAAGCAACAGAAATTTCTACACACTTCTATGGAAGAAACAATGAAGCCTTTTGCCACAAACTGTTGAAAAATTGGGTTTTCCTCTGTCACATGGGAAGATTTTGATCCCATAAATAATTATAGACAAGCATGAAGCCTTTTAGCAGGAATTCTTTCAGTATTATTTTCTGAAAGACCAAGAATTCCTGTGTGTACCTAAATTTCTGCCTGTGCTGTGCTGCCCATCTCCAGTTCAGTTAAAAAGCATTTCCCTGAGAGCAGCAGGCTTTACTGTGGGCAGCCTCAGTAAAGCAGGATGACTTGCATGTGTAGGAAAAAGGGCTTGCTACAAAGTGGCTGCACATGGAATGATCGAGGGGGGGAAAAAGAGGAGTCTGTGTTTGTCAGAGGTCTGTTTCTCCACCACATCGCTTGCAGCTGCCATCAGCACATGGAAGATGGGGGGGTAGCAATCCCAGCACAGCCATCCCAGTGAGCAAGCAGCCCGGCTCCGAGGCCAACTTAGGACAGATGTCCTGTGTCCTCCTGAAGAGTTTTACTCTTGCAGCTTTGTATTCAAGAGAAAGAAACCTCTCCCTGAGCTGATGCCACTCTCCAGCAGGCATGCTCTTGTGAGGAGCCCTGCAGCACCCACAGCAGCAGCCTGTGACTGGTGCTGAATAGGCAGGAGTCAGGGACCAAATTGCCACATCTGAAGCCTGGGAGTAAAAGAATAAATAGACAAGGGGGAAGATCAGAGGTATGGTAACAGAAGACCTGTCATCCAGGATTTTAGGAGTTTCATTACTATATGTAACACATAAGACTAAACACATATAAAGACATATATAATACGTAAACAATGAGAGGTGGGCAGAAAGCTGGATGCTGAAGGTAAGATTTGTAGAAGGATCTCTAATACGGATATTATTCCAAAGTTGTATATGTTTTCCTCACACAAAAGTAAGTGGATTACTTAATAACCATCATCTTCAGACTGTGTGAAAAGATTATATAAAGCAACAGCCCTCCTTTAAAAATTATTTTGATTTATCTTTATCTAAGAGAAATGGCCAAGTATCTCTTTAGCGTGATCCCATTTGGCTCAATGACATTGCAGAGCTATGAATTCAGTATAAGAAGAACAACTCTTTCTGAGCACTGAAGAATATAAAAGCCAGGGTGCCTAGCTGCAAAGCAAATACCTTCTGCTGAAGCCGCTTATGTTTTTCTACTTGAAAGAAATTAAAATCCCACCTTATTTCTTCACATGCTCTTGTCATACACTCAGATTTTTATTCAAATGAATCTCTGGTTCTTTTCAAAAAATGTCTTCTGTATGAGTTGCATTAGCTTTAAAGACTCACCAAGAACAGCACAGTCCAGGCTGACACTCTCCCATCAGAGAAGGAACTGTATGAATCTTATCCTACAATTCTGCAGCTCAGTTAATTAAGTATTTGATGTCCTAAGAAGCTGCTGCCTCCCAAAGCCAAGGAGAGGAAGCCAGACCCCATTTCCATCTTTGGCCACCAGACACAGTGACGTTCAAAGACTTTTCACCCATCACACCATGTTACACAACTCTTCCCCTCTCCCCAGCTGATGAAATTAAGTAGCATGAACAATTAACCCCTCTGTTGTTGTAATGCAGCTGGGTAAAGCGTGGCCTCATTTGCTGCTGCAGGAGCATATGTGTTTGATGCTTTGGTAGTGCGGCTCTGTGAATGGGGTGGAGGAGATCCCTGTAGAACAAACCTGGGGAACAGCCCCACAACACTACCTGCCCTGCTTTCCAGGTACCCTTGGGCACCTTAGGCCCAATGCAGAGTATGATTTCTGATTTCTCTTTCCCTGCCTTGTTACTTGCTGTCCATCCTCTGCCATCCACCACTTCTACTTTTTTTCCTTCATTTTCTTCCTTGATGCAACCTCTCTGCTGTTTTCCTACCATCACATTCCTGGTTTTGTCAAGATTCACCACCTGCAGCCTCATTTCGTATTGTTTTTCACCTGTGTGGGCACTGCCTTTTTCTACTTCTTCCTTACAAAACATATCTCCTGAAAAATGGGAAAGAAATAAAGAGATGCATGTAACAAGGGACACAGAAACCACACCCACAGCAGCTCAGGTTTCTGGATTAGTGCATATCATCATTTGCCTCCTTTCTCCCTTGATTTTTCCATCATGTCATCTCTGTTTAATGGTGAAGACTAACTTTTAACTCCTTTGTCAAGTGCCCAGGTATTGCCCCAGTCTTCCTTTAGGGCACATGGTTTTTCATTACTTCTCTTTTAGACAAAGAAAATAAAAGAGAGAGAGAGAGATATTAATATGGAGAAAAGTTTTACTTAGCTACAAAATGTTTTCCTTTTATAACTTTAGGCATGATTGACAGATAGGTTTATTTAATCAAATTGCCTTTTCTGACAGTGTATTATTTAATGAGGGAGTTCTCTTTTTGGATTGCATAGGAAATGTGGAAGCATCTGAGAATTTCTGATGTGCTATTTACTCATCCATTATGTTGGGAATCAGTGTAATTTCGATGTCAGCAGTAGAATTAGTAACAATAACTGTTAACTGTCACAGAATGATCCATTTGGGGATTTTCTCAGCAAATCAGGATATATCCCCCACCCTTACACCACAGAAGGAAGTTTTTAAAAATATGTCAAATTTGAACATATTTTTGTTTTGATTATCCCTTCCAGGCTAATGGTAAAGGCACATATTTTTAGACTTTAATTCAGCATGGAGTCACTGATATGAAATCCTTTAGCAGCATAAATTATCCCTACTTTTTTCCCCACCATTTATTTCACTCAGTTTCTGAAAAACTTCTGTCAAGGATGGCTCCCCATTGAAGTGCACCCTCCTTTCCTTAAAAAAAAATAAAAAAATCCCTTAGAGTCTAGTTTCCAGAGATAATAAAAAAATCCCTTTTTGGCAGTAGTGTGAATTTGGCCTGACTTTGTTCTGGTTTTGATGTTGTACTTCACCATGTGAGAGCAGGGGAGTGCCTGAGTGGACAAATGGAATTACATGAGGGAGGCAGATAGGGCCCAAATCTGGTTCTACTCTCTTTAGGTTATGTGCAGCCTCACATAAGTAAATAACTGATAAATGAATAAAACCTTTCAACTGATACATTTGATAAGTACCAAGACTTTTTGTATGACTCCAAAGTAAGGGCAGTAACTGTTAAATTAATTGCTTTTTAAATAAAACACATAAGAGAAATTTTTAAATCCTTCATTGTTCCTGAAAGTGTTTTAGTGCCTCATTAATTCTTGATTAGCCTGGTTGTTAAGAGGCCATTATTATGTGGTAATAAGGTGTAGGAAATTACCTTTAGGACTATAGTCATGTCACACAGACCTGCTATAGTTAGCACCTCATCAGGTGCTCAGACCAAGTGCCAAGGTGTAAATCAGGGGTGCCCTGCCTGGTGCTGGGGCACATGGTGGTGCTCCTGTGTGATGGGCTGTTGGCTGAGATGGGGACTGAGAAGTCTGGACAAAATATAATCCTCTCCAGCAGCCTCCTGTCCTTCAGGGGCTTGCCAGTCTTGCCTTTGGCAGAACAGGAAAACTGCTATAAAACAGTGGAATAAAATTATTTTGCAATTATACTCAGTTAAGTAATTTAAAATATGCCTGAAGCTAGTGCAGATGAAAGTTTCATTCTTTGCTGTGTGATTTGTTAGGTAAAGTCAGAGGAGATTAGGTGCTGGTCTAGGAGAATATCCCCAAACTAATGACCTCTTCAGGTCATTAGTGTTTCTTTTGAACACACAACTCCCGTCAAAGCCTGCTACAAACACTGGTAAAGCTAATTGTTATTACCCTTTTACGAATAGGAAAATGAGCCTTGGGGGCTATTTTATTGTGATTTGATGCAACATTAATCAGCACTCTACAGAAAAGAAATATTTCTGTGTCCTAGTCTGCATCTATTTATTTTTCGGTGTGTATTATGATTTTTTTTCCCCTAAATCGCTTTGAGGCTAGTGATCGAATGCTCACAGTTCCATTCATTACCTGTAACAGGGGCTAATGTGAGACAGCAGCATCACCATCTTTGAAGAGCACTGAAGATACTCCCAGCCAAAACCACAAAGTGAATCTCACTAGTACCTTCCTCCTTATTCCTTCTGTGGGTTCAATTCTTGCACAGCAGATGAAGCTCTGTCCTCAGAGGAGGGAGAGCAGCTCAGGGCTGGCGTGGCCACAGTGCCCAGGAGTGATGCCCTGCAGGGATGCCTGCTCCCTGACCTTTCCTGCTGTTGGGTGTCAGAGGGCTCTCACACCTCGGGAGGGGAGTTGAAGGAAAGATGCAAGAGGCTCATGTTATGCCTCAACCCCCAAAATGGGGCTGTGACCTGGGTTTCAGTCCTGAATATCCATATTTGTTGATAAATAGCTAGACACTCATTTCTGTGTGCTTTCACCCAGGTCTTCAACATTTCTGAGCCCCTGATGTGGTTTCTTGGGGCTTCTGTGACAGCGTCCCTTGCCCCAGCCCCAAGTGCTGTCCCAGAACTCCTCGGGGACTGACCCTGAGCCACAAGCAGCTGGAGAAGGGCACCTCCATTTAACCCTTTGTCAGCTGCAGAGTTGGGGCTGTGGGACAAAGGCTCCATACTTGGTGTTTCAGCTGCATCAGAAGCCAAAGTAGCTCCAAGACCTGTGCATGGGCAGCTGCTGCAAGCTGTGGGCACCACTCCCCCTCATTCCCAAGCCACCAGACCCCAGAGCACCCCAGAGGGCATGGCCATCCTTCCGAGCTCATTTTCACCCAGCCCTTCTCACTGTGCCAAAGGACACCCCTGAGTATGGCATTGTGTTTGGCAGATTTCGGGTGTGCTTGCCTGCCTACCACCTCACAGAGCCATGGCAGTGCTGAGCTGGGACAGAGCCAGATCCCCAGGAGTGCCATGCTGGCAGCAGACAGGCAGTCAGGGACCGTCACCCCTGCTGAAGTGACATCCCACATGCAGCCCCAGTGGTCCCAGGCAGGGCTGTAGAAGACATATGTCTGCTGCTCCTTCACACATCTGCTGAAATGTATTTGTAACACCTCATGATAATAGTTAGCAGCCCAGTTGTCATAGCTGTTACAAAGATGGGGGGAAACTCCACCAAAAAACCAAGTATTTAAAGTATTGGCACTTCTGAGTGCAGTTTCTGATCTCACAAAAACTAATGGAAGAAGCAATTACAGCCCAAATCAAAGACTTTTAGGAGTTAATAACTGCAGGAGTGTAGCAGTAAAGAACGTCAAGAGTTAACAGTCCCAGCATGATAAAGTTTATTTAATCCTACTCTAAACAAGCAATATAACAAATCCTTGTTAGGAATGAATGATCTCTCACATGTAGCTTAAAATAATCACATTTTGATTTAAAATGCCAAAATAGGTCAAATGTTATGGGTTTTTCTAGAAGAAATTGAAATCGTCCAGTTCAATTTTATTTTTTTAATTGTAACATTTTGCAGATGAATAAGTGCATTCTTTACATAAAACCCCTTGCTCTGTCTCAGGTAGGAATGCCTGTTTGCCAGAGAATTAGAGACTCTTGAGTGTTGACATTTTCTGCTGGGGTAGCTCTGCTGCGCTCTGATGGAAGAGATACTGTTATATGGAGAAAGATACAGTTTCAGCACCTCTTCACCTTCCCACCTTGTCTTTGGCTTTCTTTCACTTAAAATTTCCTCCTCGTGCAGGCTCCAAAGATGAAGTAGAGAGTGAACGGAGTAAGATGTTGGGTCACTGAGGTAGTGCCTATGTCTGAATCTGACTGAACAACACAGTGCAGTGTGACTTTGTTTAAAAGTAGTGAATCACTTTGCCTCTATTTCCTCACTCTGATTGCATGAGAATTATCATGGCTTTGCTTACTTTTGATTTCATAGGGTGTTGGGAAATGGACCTATACAGAGATCCCTCACTAAAAAACAGTGCAATAGGATGAAGTCTAGTAGCAAATTGGTCTTGATAGGATGGATCCTATTTCATACTAGCTAATGATCCTGGTAATGAGGAGAGTAAGTTCTCAAGCTTTGGTGTTCAGCTGGATGGAAGAGTGAGAGAGAGTATCAGTAAGAAAATTCTGACAGACCTTTTTTTGCTCCCTGTTCTTCTTTGGCCCTTCTTTAAATTGCAAATAAACTTGAAGCATTCGAGGCATTTATAAAAAGATGTAATGAGGGCCGGTTGCAGCATTTTTGGAACAGGAAAAACCTTTCTGTAGTACACTAAAAAATACACAGTGATTTCTTTAGACTAATAAATGCTCTGCTGGAGATAGTCTGGGGGTTTGTAGAACTTCTGGAAAAGTCATTTACATATTTCAAAGCTCTTTATTGTCAGTCTCCTACATTTTGCCTATTTTATTTTTTATTTTTCTCAGCCATCTCTGCTGTCATCAGCACTAAAAATATTTAAGTCCTTGATATAATATGTACATCTGAAGTTTTTTCTCTTATCAATAAAAATCATTTGCCTTGAAAGTAATATAGTGAGCTAAATTAATTGCTGATGAAACTGGTTTTACTAGAGTGACACAGATGATAAAAGTAACCCAATACATTTACTTCAGATCTACTTCTGACCATTAACAATGTTACTACTAAATTGAATTCTTCAAAAGTCAAGTGTCATTCCTTGTATATATGACTTTTTAAATATATATTGCACAGTATAGACACCATATTTAATTGCAAATTATTTGCAGTTATACTAAATTCATGTATGATTATCTGTGTGGTTTATTCTTACTTAAATATCCACAGCTCTGTCAGTTTTAAGTCCTGCATATTTTATTTCCACACCCCAAAATACTTCTAAAATAATAGTGATTGTTCTGATTGGACTCAAGCTGACATCAAGTAATAGCAAGTTAAGTGAAATTTAAAGCCATTTTTTTCAAAGGTGGAGGCCATAGGTAGATCCTGGTGGGCCTGCATAGAATTCTTTTCCTGGGAACTCAGTATCAGATAATCATGAATGTCAAACATACCAGCCAAACAACCAGCTATATAATGGAGTGGATTTGAGCTCGTGCTCTTTATTCCTATCTGACTTTGTAAAACAAACAAACAAAACTAAAATGGCAGCAACATAAATCCTTCCATTGCAGTCACGTAGGAATCTGAGAATCCATCTCCTGTATGCTTGGTGGTTCATGGCAACACTTGCTCCCAGCACTGCTAAGGATGTTTGCATCTGTAAGTGTTGATCTGACAACTGATGACAGAAAAAAATATTTCACGGAAAGTTTCAATTCACTGCCAATGAGAGAGAAAAAATGAAAGTAAGACAGTAAGTATTGTGGACCCATATGAAACTCAAAACAAATCAAGGTTTAGAACTTTGTGAATGGAATGAAATTAGCTTTTGAATCAGCATGGGTAATTGATATTTTGTTTAATGCAATAAAAATTATGTGGGGTAACTAAAATAAAAATAGTTTTGGTAATTTTCTCGCAAAATGAAAAAAGCTACATTCCAGGGTAATATTTTCATTTAGGTTACCTTACTCCTGAAAGTGCTTGGGCAGCCTTGTTACAGTACTAGATACAAGCATATTTCAAAGTAATGTTTCTGAAAGAAGGAAATGAAAGCACAGCATTTCAGAAATGTTGAAATGTATAATTTTATATAGAATTTAAACTTCTTTAGTTATTTAGGGGAAAGCATTTTTCAAATCTAGCAATTACCAAGCATTTTGGCTGGTCCTCCCACTCCTCTTGATGGTTAAGCTATGTTAGAAAATTCCCCTCGGCTCTAAATCCCTCACACAAGACTTTAGTTAGTCTTGACCATGCTTGAGCCTTTGTGAAAAATTATTGTTGACATTTTTCTCAAGATGATTCAACTTGTCCAAAGATTTAGGGTGGCAGAAGGAATTATCAGACATGATTTAGACTTCCAAATGATTATTTTTTATGAGATGGTTGTGGTAGTTTGCAGCTGGGTGGTAGAAGTTGGCAATCAGAATACAATTGTGTCTAATTCATTTTTATACACTGTTCCTATTAGCTAAAAAAGGATATTTCTTTTCAAGTGACATTACAATCCTGACATAGTATTTTTGACTGATTTTTTCTCAGAAACTGCCAGCATGGTACAGCCAGCATGCCAAGCTGGTGTCCAGAAGAAAATTTAGGAGCAGTGATAGAAGGAAAGGAGAAAATAGAAGCCCTTCTTGCAAACAAGATTTTGTAATAGATATTCTGACATGATATGAATGATGAGGGATGGAAAATTCATAAGGTTGTGTGGAAGTGCAACATAGAAGAGCATAGAAGACTGACCTATAACTCATAGGACTGTGTTTAAAGTGAGTTATGAGAGTTGTTCCCTGGTGTATATTTAAAAAGAGACATTAGAAAGGAGATACAGTGTGGTTTACTTTTTGAGAGCTAAATTCATAATTTTTTTCCAAAGAGTGTTTTTAAGAAAAAATACTTTTTCTTTTCTTTTTTCTTTTTTTTTTAAATACGTATATATTGGAGTGCAGGTGGTGTATTTCTGCACAGCATGTGAATCTGAATGCTGGGAATAAAACTCTTCGCTTCCAAGGAGCAGCCTTCCGCTGGTTATTTTTGCTGTTGCTATGTCCAAAGCTGATTATTTCTAAGAAAGAGGACCAGCCAATTTTGCATCCAAAAAGGGGTTATCTCAGAGTAAAACAAGCAGGCTAGAAGCACTTGGTGACATCAGACCCCAGGGCAGCTGAGGCTCTGTGCCAGGAAGCCCCTGGAAAACCCTGCCTGTACCTTGACTGGGGCTACACAGTGCAGTTTGAATTAATGGCACCCTGCATGAGAAACCATCCCTTCAACTGCTGCTCCATGGGAAGCAAAGGAATTATCTGACCACTGCAGGTTGCACATGTGTTTTCTCCTCCCAGCAGCAAAGTTCATGGCCATGAACTTGCCCCAGGTGCCAGTGCCAGCCTCCACCTTCCCTGTCCCTGCAGAGCTTGTGCCCCATGTCCTGGTGCTCCCTTAGCAGCTCCCTCCCTCCCTCCCTTCCTCCTTCAGCCCATCCTCAAGCAAACCTGAGAACTCCTCTATTTTAGTGGGACTGCTATCAGTTCAGAGATGGCTGCCTTGTTGGGATTATCTTTTCCCCTTTCAGCATCTTGCAACATATCAAAAGCAGAGAGGAGTAAAGAGAGCACTATCACTAATGCACCATCTCCTAATAAGTTAATCTTGATGAGCTGAGTAACCCTGTTGGGGGAAACACACTGGCCATGGATGTTGTTTCAGGAGCAGTGCATTCCCTCTCTCTGAGCCAAGCATGCAGGGTGCAGGTCTCATAAGGAGCAGCAATCCATTTGCGCCATGGGGCAGGATGTGCCTGTTGGGCGGAGAGCTTTGCTTTGCTTTTACAGTCTGCTTTGGAAGGAAAAAAAATGCATTTTTCCCTGTGCCTATCCTGTGCTGAAAATGAAAGGCTCTGAGGAATCTGCTCATTGGAGAGATTTAAGCCCATTCCCACACAAATTTGAGGGCTGGAAATTTTAACAAAAGTCACAGTGGTCCCTACATGTTTAATGCACAGAACTCCCTATGGCTCACTCCTCAGCATCAAGTGATAGCACATCACCTTGGCCATATGTGAGCTGTCAGGTCTTTCTGCCTCTTGTTTCTTTCTTTTTTCCCCCCCTCTTGCCACACACTGAAATAGTTATTTGGCAATTTATTCTGACATTGTATTATTCCAACAATAGTGGGATGTAATGGTGTGTAATTAGGAGCCAGAATATAACAGTGGTATGAAGATGATTTTCGCAGTGAGATTGCTTCGAATTAAAATTTTATTACTTGAAAAGTGTCATGCTTTTGCCCTTTCCAGTGTTTGAACAGTGTCCATGAATGAAAGGGAGGACCCTCAGGGATGGATGGCATGATTTTCAGTCTCTTGCACTCTAGTTGGAGATTCTCCCAAGGCACTGCTCTTCCACACTATGTGAACCTATAAGGGCACAATATATTTTAAAGTCTCTGTAAAGTGTTGATTTTACAGTGAAACTCCTTCCACTTTTGAGGGGGTGGGGTTGTTTAGGGAGCTGTCTGTGTAGCATCTGGAGTTGTGAAAAGTCTGTAGCACTTCAGACCTGACAAGTTTCTATAGATTATCCTCACAGCCCATATCTTTAAATAAAATGGTATGCTTCCTTTCATAGTAGCCAACTGGATTCTTGTCTGTTTATTTGCTTGCTTTAATCATTTTTTCTCCATCTAGTCAAATAAACCTCTAAATTCAGTGTGTATGCTATGGAACTTCATCCAAAACTGTACTGTCTCCTTCCTGACAAGGCTGACAGAGAGTATAATCACTTGTATTGTCCAGAGTACTGTTTACATAAAGGAGCAATAAATACCTGTTGAAATTTTTACTGGAGGCCTCCCAGATGGATGGTTCATTTATTATTACAGACAGGGTTTCATTTACTTAGTTATTAAAAAAAGCAGGCCGCTACAGCCCATTTATAACTATATTAAAACTAAATGAAGCTATAAGTATTGCAGACGGGACTGAGTAAAATACATTTAGTGACTTTCCAGGAAATGGCTAGGCAAAGTATTTGAAAGGAAATGCTGAAAACTTTGGGGGTCCTGCTGTGTCTGTCACAGATGTGCTTCTGCTGGCTGGAGCTGCAGAGGGAATGGAGGAGGTATAGTTCCCATATGTTCCTGTGCCATTTATACATTCTGCAATAGCCTCTCTGTATCAGCCAGTCAGTCATGTACCTTTGGGAATTGTTCCTTTCCTCCTCTAGCCTTTCTTGACATGGAAAGCTCCAGCTCAGCATGTCCAATAAACTTCTTCTTTATCCCAGAGACAGAATATCAACTGAATATCAACTCCAGTTACAAGAGGAGACGAAGGTGCTCCATCAGCATCCATCTGTGAAGGAAAGGCAGGTTAATCAGGTGGATTCCAGAGGTCTTAGTTTGGAAGGTATCACCAGGGGTCCAGCACAGGCAGCTGGAAGTGGAGTGAAGATTGTAGATGGTCTTTGTGGCACTTTTCTAGCACTGATGACTTTTCACCACACATTCTCACCCCTCCTTTGAATTGGTCAGTGGATCGGAAGCACATGGTTGTCTATTGACCAGACCATGGTTTTATTATGTCCGAGCTAGACAAATAAAGGACAGTCCCAATAAGACAAGGCCAGTGTCCCAAAGATTAAGAAGTTATTGACCATAAACTGATGGGGTAGAAAGGCCTAGAAATAAGGCAGCTTGAAATTTTTTAAGCAGAGTTTGTTAGGTTAGCAAAAGGCTGCATTTCCACAATCAAGGCAAAAAGCAACTTTACTGAAAGCTAGTTCAGCTTCAGTGGTCAGGTAAAAGTAGTAATTAGAAAGAAAAAGCAATTTGTGCAACAGACATGAAATTTAAAAAATATGTAATATGAATGTATGTGCATGAAACATAACAGTCTAAAAAAGAAAATGTAAAATACTGAATATGGATAAAAGGCGTAGATGATACTAGAGGAAATCTCAACAATGAGAATATGGGGTTTCTTAAGGTACATGAAAAACAACAATAATAAAGAAATTCTAGCAATAGCCCCTCATTAGCTGGAAGTATTAAAGCTGTAATAATGTTAGAGTCAATATTTATTTTTTTTTTTACATGAGAAGAAGCAGGTTTGGCTATTAGACAGGAAGCTGAACAGTGTCCAGAGGCAGTAAGTTATTTAAAATCAGCTACCCTCAAGAGAAGTATCCTTATACCTCAGATCTTCTATGTCACCATACAGACACTGGCTGTATGACAGACACAGCAGAATCTGAGGGTCATTTGTGCTGTACCTTGAAATGTGGGATAAACCTCACCTTCATGATGACTCCAGCATAAGGACAGATGCTTGTACTGCTGGGGATTAGGCAGCAAGAGATCATTTGTAAGGAAATAATCACTGAGTACAAAATCAGATGCTGCACATTCAGCGGGGAGACTTGGCAGTGGCAGCTCTGTCTCTGACACATTAAATTCCCCTAGATTTCTGCCACCATGGCTGACACATAGGCAGTACTGCAGCTCATGCACTCTTACTTCACTTCACATTTGAAATGAATATTTTTTAGGTGGCAGCATCAGCAATGGCTCAGAAATCAGAGAGAGAGGGTTAGTAAATAACTGCTAATCACACCTGGAGAAGCCTGGGGGGTGCAGGGGCAGGGAGGCAAGAAACAGATTAGAAAATTGCAAGCAGCACATTCAAAACCTCTACTCCTCAAATGTGTTTCCTCCTGTCACACAGAGCATGATTAGCCATGAAACTTTGGTAAGCCCTCAGACTGATTGGACTACTTAGGTGTGAGCTGCTGATATGTCGCTCGTCACTCTTCCCGTTCTCTGAGTATTCATGCATTTTTTGGTGGCTGCCTTGCTCAGGGAGTGGCCTCACAGGGGTTTGTTTCCTTGTTTTCCTGAATTTCTCTGATTTTTAAGGAGGTACTCTGGGTCCTTCTACCCAAATGTCATTCTCAGGAAGTGCTGTGGTCTGTGGGGCACTTTCTCATCACCTTGCCAAGGACTTAAAAAAATTCAGGGTATGATTCAATTGCATTTGTTGTCCCTTTCTTTATAGGGGAAAAACATCACCAGGGCAAACACAGTCACTCACAGGGGCAGCTGCTGCAGAAGAAACCTTATTTCAGCTTCTGCTCATAGGAGAGAGTGATGGCTGTATCCCTTGGAGAGGACTGCCTTGCATTTCTAATGAGACTATCAGTGTAATGGGAATTTAGCAGAATATTTAGCTGGTTTAAATGGTTTTGAAGAGCAGTGTAGACCAGCCTAGATGGATTCAAGCCAAGGACAGAAAACTTTTCCTTCAGAGTACCTATTTTTTATTGGAATTGCTAATTCTATTTCTATAGACTGAGTCCGTTCTTCAGGCATTTAAATTCTACGCTCTGGAATTAAATCTCACATTGATATATAGGCTTCATTCCAGCATTAAGTACGTTAATATTTCACCAGCCTGATTTTACTGGCTTTCTCCCTCTGTTTTTAATTAGATTTGACAGTATTCTATATAATCATGTTTTCCTGCATGTTTCTGTGTAGCAGAACTTGCACAAAATGTTTGTTGGGGGATTTTTACAACTTAAACATCATATATTCAGAGTGAATTTTAGATGCTGCAAGCAGTGCTTGCAGAGGTCTTACAAGCCTGCTGAAAGCTCTATTACAGCACTTATAAAATATCCTCTTGATCTGGTTGTTTACCTTAATCCATAAGCTTTTGACTTTATTTTGTATAAAACAGAAATAAACACTAGACTTTTCAGATAATAAAAATGCATGAGCTTTTCCAAAGTGAGACATTTGCATCAGTTATAGCACTAGAGTGAAAAATAATTTCAGCAATCAGAATCTAATTAATTAAAAATTACTACTGTATAAAACCAGCCACTCCTATATTTAGGATTAGTAAACAAAGCTATTTGAAATACCTGTTTTGGCTGTAGGTAAGTGGTGAATATAACTGCCCATCTGTTATGTGCATGTAACCAAGGTTATAGCAACAACATTCATTTCCCTTTTTTTTCCTCTCGCTTGGTTTTTTTTTTCCTTTTTTTTTTTTTTTTTTTAAACAAAGGAAACATGTTCATCTGTTTCTTATGAATTCTCTGTACTTTGTACCAGGCATATTTTTCCTAGCATTTCTCTTTTAAAAAGCAATGGAAGACAGCCAGAAACTGAAGGTACATTTGTCTTATTGGAGCTTAAGTCATATTATGTACATGAGTACTCCTAGCTGAAACAATCCCAGTAACATAAGGGCACAGTCTGGGTAGGAACATCATATTCCCACCTGGCATTCTCTCTCATTTTGCTGGGGACAAGATTTAAACATCTTACATGGTGCTGTGCCTTGGAAGGTTTTGTTTTTTATAATGTGAAGGAATACTTTTTTTCTCCTGTATCAGCACATGTGTCGTGACTTTAAGCATTTGGGGTCAGTGGGAAAGTCTTCTAGCATACTGCTACTTAGAATAATATCTATTTTCTTTCTGGGTTTCTAGTAATACCAAAACTAATGTCCAGTTCTTGAAAGGTCATTATGCATTTATGGGAAAGAAAATAAAATGCCAATATGGTACATTGAAAAATAAGATAATTTTCCAAAAGCATTCAGAATGAAACATTGTGGTAGCATAAACTTAAATGAGCACTTAGTTATTTGATTTTGATATTTCATTGCAACTCTTTGCTTAGTGGGGTTCCTTTTCAGCTAAAATCAAAGTATTTTTCCACTACTGAAGTTCCTTTCCTACATAATGAGCAGAAATCATAGAAGTCCATAATAAACACGGTATTCTGACTGAGGTGCTGCCTAGAATCAAACTGGGACAATATACTTGATGAGATTGACACATTCAGGAGATCTTTTACAGATTGCAAAGACAGTGACTTCTGAGTTTATTAAAATTACAATGGCAATATACATGTATTTGTGCCCCGGAATCACAAACCATTGGCATGTTCTCTCCTAAAACATTAGTGTTAATGATTTAATTACTATCAATATTTTTCCTTTCCCTTCTTGATTTTTTTCTTCTGGTCTTTATCAACACTATCATGAAGAAAGACCATATCTTATATAGTAGCTTAGACCACCAGAGGGACATAGAGTTTTGTCCCTCATTTGTATAACCTCTCTTGAGGTGCCGAAAGGGAATCTTTCTAATCATAAAAAAAAAACCCACAGAGGAATTTTTTGAGAGTTTTATGCCTCAATTAGTAATTTGCAGGGGGAAGGAAAGAAGGCATTAGGCCAAGGAATGTGAAATTTATCAGAGGTTAAAGTGAAATACAAGGTGTGGTGCCTGCTGCTTCTTTAATGTGCACCAGCAGATGTGAAGGATAATTCCAGGCTTCAGGCATGTCTTCACTGTGGAAGAGAATAGATCGTTTCCTAAGTAGGGCTATGCTGGAAGCACCTCAGAGTGGCTCCATATGTCAAAAGTGACAACAGATTCTTGCCTGGCTCTTGAGGACAACCTCCTCCAGGCACGGCTGCATTGACATCTCCTTCCCCAGCAGCTCCTTCTTCTCAGGAGAATCTTCCAGCTCTGTCAGAAATCTTTGACATAAGGCCTGACTCTACCCTCACACTTAAAACTTGTTGTTACTTGGATGTTAATTCCCAGAGGGGAAAGTAAATGTCTTCCTGCTACGCCCTGGACTCTGGCTGGGGCTGAAGATAACACTAGCTTGGGACTTAGCTTTCCTACAGTGACAAATCAGGAAAAAAGACAGACAAGCAAAGCAGTGAAGTTGCAAGTCTCAGCTATTCCATTTGAGCAAGGTATCACATCCTGGCAGCCTGTGATGACCTTCCATCCCAAATCCCCTGTAATTTTGATCAGGAGTCCCACAGGTCTCTCTGCAGTGCCCCACTTGGCTACCCCAGCCCCAGTACCCTTCTGAACCAATGCAGTGAGTAACCCTCAGATTAAAAGAGGTCAGGTTTTCTAATGAGCTGTGTAAGAGATTTGGACACACAGTCACACTGACACTGGCAGATGTTGTATATCAGTGCTCTCTAGACCACTTTGTATTTTCCTCTTCATGTAAGCCAGCCTGCATACCCCCTCCATTTCCCCTGTAACTGAATGGCCCATCACCCCAGGCTGCAACCCCTGGGTTACTGGAGAATGAAACCAGCTGCCTTGCTGAAGCATTTCTCAATATCCCAAACCCATCCTCATTCCCTTTCAGTATGTCTCTACCTGTCTCATTCTTTGTAGAGAAAGGAACAAATGCATTAATTAGAGTGTGGTGAGCACTCCCACCTGAGCCCACCCCTCACTGCCTCCACGACCTCACAGAGATTTCACTAAAATCTATAATTAGGTACTGCCAAGTGACTTCCTGACCATGTGTGCTCTTTTCAAGTGCTGAAGCCCTAAGTGGTGCTATGTGTTTTTCAGAGCTGCTTCAAGTACCACTTCATTTTTCTGGCTTTTGTTTACAAGTTTGTATTTATTTACCTCTTTGCCAGTGCCCGAATACATCAAAGCCAGGTTCATTTTAAAGAATCTGAAAGCCCATGGATGATGTCACTTACTGGCCTGAATTTTGCATGTTCTGAAAAAAGTGTAAAGGCTGAGTTTGCACATGAGCTTGTCTGTGCTTGTTTCTCCAACTTTACACTGTTTGCCAGAATATGTAAAGAAATCCCATCCCGAACAAGGGTTATTTTAAATATGGTCTGAAGTGCTCTGCTAACACAGGGTGTACCAAAAGCTCATTCTGTGCTGAATCCGTGTCAAAGTGCTTTTGAGATAAATTACAATTTAATATAACACCTCTTGTGAGCTTAAAGTGTTTTTCTTCTCTTCTGTTCTCACTCTCTTCAAGTGGGGTCTGCTGGTCCAGTTATGGAATTCTTTCAACCACTATTGTTTTCATGATGGAAATGAGCTGTTCGGGAGAAACATTCCTCAAAAACATCCATACTCAAAATTGATATACCTTACTTAAGACACTACCAAATGGAATCCATGTAACATAAACATGCCCTCCTCACCCAGGTGTGCTTCAGCCTGGGCTGTGAGAGCTGCCCTGGTGCCCCAGGAGCCTCTCTCCCCAGGCCAGCTTCAGCTTCACCCCCCAGGTGACAGTGTGTCCTGCTCTGGCTGTGGCTTTGTAGATGAGCTCTGAGGGCCTCAGCTGACAGTGAAAGCTGTCTGGGAGCCAGTGAAGGCTTTCAGGCACGGAGGTTATACCTGCACAGCTCCTGCTTTGCAAGATAGACCTGTGCAATGGCAACTTGATACATGCTTGTGACAAAGACTTGGATCAGGCTGGCCAGATCCCTCTCTAGGGGGAAAAAAAGCAAGCAAGCATTTTATGATGACCTGTTTTTTCCTATCCCCAGTGTTAGGAGCGTGTTTGTAGTCTGATGGTAGTTCCAAAAGGCGCCGTGAGCCCCAGGCAGGCAGTGCTTTTCTTGGAAAGCAGCACTTCTGAAATGAAAAACAGACAGGGAAAATAAAGACAGGCTAAGATGTACAAGCAAGGAGAGTTTGAAGGGCCAGTGCTGTGGTTTGTTGTTCCTTTTGTGTGGATGGTACCGGGTTGCAGTCCTTGTCTCACACCTCACACAACCTGAAGGCTTCAAAATATCCTATTTGCTTCTATTGAAAGGCTCACAAAACACCTTTTTTTAATATGTTAATAGAGAAATCCAGGACAGTAATAAATACACAGAGGTATTTAGAATGTTTCATTATATGCTTTTGATTTTTCAGCTTCTGTTTAGGAGAAGAACTGAACTTCTAAACCCAAAGTAAATGTACTTAACTACCACATCACTAGCAGAAATTCATGCACCCAAGGGAGAGCAGGCAGTGACACCCTAAGAGTTCTCCTTTTCACACAAGCATACTACTTTCTGGTTAAATCACTATCAGGGCAGATCTCATCACATAGGTGGCAAATCCTAGATCTGAGCTTTCTATTTTCACTCACTGTTTCCTCAGGCGTGGCCTAAACAGATCTAATTAAGAGAATGAGCAATTATAAGATTGTTTGGATCCCTGTAAGTGACAGGATCTAAGGCCAGTATGGATCTTCTGGTGTTTACAGGAAGTTTTGCCTCTGAGGTGGTTTAGCTCCTGGGAGCTGTATCCTGTGTCATCATACCTGTCCTGTTTGCCCACTTCTCAACAGGGCTTGTTAGCTGGGTCAGTGCCTGCGTTGATGTGGTTATCAAAGGTTTTGCTGGTTTGGGAGATGGCAGAGAGAACTTTTTCCTGACAATGGACATACTTCATACTTCGAGATAAAACATAGGCAAGTCCTGCCGGGAGATTGTCAAGTCCCTCCAACTCAATGAGTATCCTATATATTTGAGGTGTCTGCATTGCCAAGAGATTTTGCTGAGTTTGATACGTGGATTTTACAGAGGAGAAATGTTGGCACAAGTAGAAGTAAATGTGAGAAAAAAAGCAAGAGGAGAATCTTTAAGAGATGAACTAGCAAGGATTCGTGCTCTGACCCCCAGTCCTGTTCTTGTACACCTACGTTCCCTGAAAGGTGCCATGGGGAAATAGGGAAGCAGCTGTGACAACAGCAACAGGCAGGGACTGTGCGTACAGCGAGGAGCTGAGGAGAGCGTGGTGAGGCTCTGTGCCCTTTTAAGACACGGCACACCATGTAGCCCATGTAAGAGTCATGCCTTTCAGGCACACTCTTGGAAGATCTAGGCACAAGTACAAGGAGGTGGTTTGAAATTACTACATATGTCTTCTTGCAGTACTTAGACTCCGGGGACCACCCACGTCACAGGATGTGTTTGAATTGCTCACCAAGCTTTCTTCTGGAGCCAAGATGAAATTACAGATTCTTTTTTACCAGAGTGCAAGAAAAATTAGCAACTTTCTGAATTATTACTATTATTACTGAGGCACTTTTTAAAAATAGGTCCTATTCTCTAAGACTTTTCAAACACTGGGGGAAATCTTTGCACGTCTTCAACTCCTTTAACTGCTGGTTACTTAACCTTAGATTGTAAAAAAAAAAAAAAAAAGTATGGAGGAAAAACCAGATGCCTCTTCTTACTGAACCAGTTTAAGCAAGTTGAGGAAAGAATATGGGAAGGGAAGGTGAAATCCTCATTAGAAAAGATGCATTATTTTCTATATTTACAGGACAGTGAAATCCTGTGAATCTTGTGCACTGAGACAATATATTTTAGTTTTAATTGTTTCAGTCAATGTCAATTTTACATCAAACATGCAATAAAGTAAAAGTGGCCTTTGGGAAACATCATGGAACCTTATTTTGTGCTGCAGTATTGCCAGTGTAAACATCTACTTCTGTTCTGTAAGCTCAAAGCCAAATGGACAAAAAATTTCCTCTCGGGGAGACTACTGACCTGTCAGCATCAAAAATATTATTTTTAGCATATAAAAATTGTTTGTCAGTGATTGTAATAGCAAGAATCTTTGCAAAATCCATTATTACTGTAATAAAAATTTCCTTTTAGGCAGCAGTAGTAGGAAATCAGTTCAAAAGTTAACTGATAGCACCTGGATAAGATATGTCACAGCTACAACGTTACTGGGATAAAATATATTTTCTTTCTATTTGCATTATTAAATAGTTACAATAGCTCTGAGAAAATATCCAATCTGAAGCATTTTGATAACTTACAATTTATTCTGCTTGCTTTCCAGAATGCTAGAAGATGACCTCAAGTTAAGCAGTGATGAAGAGGAGAATGACCAGGTAAGAACCAGACAAGTAACGTGTCACTTGAAGCATGTTTCATGTCGAGACTGAGCTACTGCAAATATTTTGGTAATGCTTTTTCTAAACATACATAAAGGTTATCAAAATACATGGCAGTACTGTAACTGGAGTAACAGATGTTGCTGCTCAGAGCCAGCCTGCCTGTGCTAACTGCTGGATTGGTAGGGAACAGGCTGCAGAGCTCTTGATTTATTACCTTGATGCGACCCAGAAGGTTTTTGTATCAGCTTCCTTCTGATTTGAATTTGTTTTGTTTTAAAGAGTGGCCAAGGAGGGGAGAAACAGGAATTCTGGATTAAGGGTTCAGGCCAACTTTGCAATCATGAGCTGGCCCCAGGGATTAGCTGCTGGGCTGCTTATCTCTTACCTACCCCCAGCACCCCCCAGCCCTGGCCTCTCCTCTGAGCATTTTTGGTCCTGACTCTGCGTGGCCCATGCCTGCTAAGAAAGCTAAAGAGAACTGAAAAAAGCCTTGGCTGTGCATTTGATTCACTCTGTAACAGTGATTACAGCAACTGCCTGTGTTTTAAACACCCTAAACTACCTGACTGGCAGCAGATACACCATCCAATGTTTTCCATGTGTCAGGGGAGCTGGGTTTTGTTGGCTGTAAGATGTGTCTCCCAGTTTTTCCTTAAAATACTGCTGTGTTTTGTCTAAATAATTAAGGACTCAGCAGAATAGGGTTGGAGCTTGACTTTCCCATGACCAGCTGAGTGCCTCATTGCCAAACAGTGTTATGCTGTGTTCTCTCCTTCTCAGTATCCTGGCATGGATGATTTGGTTGGGAATGAGAAGCCAAGACCCCCTTCCCTTCCTTCTTTTCCTAAAATGCATGACCCATGCCTTCACCAGAGTATATGAAGGCAGTACTGCTCCTGGTTGCATCTCACAGGTATAATGTGGTTTTCTGTCGTGGTTTTAGCTGGGATAGAGTCAGTTTTCTTCCTAGTGGGTAGTACAGTGCTGTGGTTTGATTCAGTGTGAGAACAGTGTTGATAACTCCCTGATGTCTCAGTTGTTGCTGAGCTTACCCTGAGTCAAGGACTTTCCAGTGTCTCCTGCTCCACCAGCGAGCATGAGACCAAAAGCTGGGGGGGTCCATGGCCAGAACATGCCCCAAACTGGCCAAAGGGATTTCCCTTGCCCAGAACATCATGCCCAGTATATAAACTGAGGGAAGTTGGCTTGGAGGCACCAATCACTGCTTGGGAATGGCCTGGGTATCAGTCAGTGGATGCTGGGCAATTGTATTTTGCACCACTTTTCCTTTTTTGGAATTTATTTCTCTCTTTTTGTCATCTCTCTTTTCACTGCAGTTATTATTCTTATAAAGTTATTATTTTATTTATTTTATTTCAACTGTTAAACTGTTCTTGTATCAACTGACAAACCTTTTTTTTTTCCTGTCTCTCCTCCCCATCCCACTGGGGCAACGGGAGTGAGCAAGTAGGTGCATGGTACTGTTGCTGGCTGGGGCTAAGCCATGTGAGCTTCAAATATGATTATTTCAGTCATGGGTAACTGAAATATCTAGATAGGCTGGATGGATATGTAGACTTCTGAAATTCAGAAACTTAGACAAATAATTCTAGGTTCATAGCATAGGCATGAAGTTCTTCCAGGATTTTCTTTAACTCTTGTTATTGGATGTATCTATTTTACAATATATTCCAAACAACAGGTAAATCAAAACTTTTTAATATTTATACTGAACCACTATTTCATCTATTTTGAGCAAAGCTTCTTGGTGTTAAGAAGATTCAGCACATAGATTCTATTGTTTACATATTTATGCAATTTCTTTTTGTTTAACATATTTCATCCTGAAACACTTCACATTTATTTACTCTTCCTGCTTGTCTAGATAGTTTAAAATACAGCTCACAGACAGCATGGGACAAAGTAAAGTGAGGGATGGAAGGGATGTCTGAAGAGTAACAAAAGCAGGCCAAGGTGCCATGATGTTTCAGCCAGGGGCTGGGCGATAGGGGAGGCACGAGCTGCTGGCCAGGAGAGATGTCCCCCAGCAGGGAGACAGGATCCTGAGTAATGGATGTCGGAGTGAAACAGGCTGGGAGAGACAGGGAGAAAAATTCTGGTTTGCTTCATAGCAAGCAGGAAAGGACATGTGAAAGTGTTTATCGTGCATAAAGAACATGAGTAGGTTTAGGCAGAGAAGGGATTGTGGAAAAGTCCTGCCGGTCGGGCAGGCGCACATGGACCTCTGTTTTAGCACTATGACTTGTAATTATTAACAATTTCTGCATGCTCGTGTGCTACACAAGGTCTCTGCTCAGTCACCAGGGCTCCAAAATGCACCTGATACAGGCTGGGTCTTTCACCTTGGTGCTCCAGCAAGTTCTGCAGAGCCAGGACAGAGCTCAGCACCCACACGGCAAAGAGCAGGGCTGAGATCCCATAACTCACTTCTAATCATCCCAGGCCCTAGCATGAACAGCCTTTGGAGATTACTTAGTTATTTGGTCCCCTTTCCCAGTCACATTTTTTTCCTAACTTTACAGGCAAAAATTTCCCAGAGGCACAGGCTGGCTCCTGCTGTATGAAATGCTTTGTAGAACCTTAGCTGAGACCTGCAGGTTTGCTTAATGATCAATAAACAAATAAACAAATAAACAAATAAACCAATAAACCTGCTGAAAAACCAAAACACTACCTTTCCATCCACCTTGCAGGAAACAGACACAAAAATGAGTAACACAGACTCTTCCAATAACTGCTTGGATGGACCTGTGTTTAAATGTCAGCAGAACTCGTTTCCTTTTACTTCCTAACTCAGAGGCTCTTTAATCACATATCTCCTGAGCTCAGGAACAAGAAAGAAAAAAAAATCAGAGATTAATGGATAGGAACAGTACATGAGAGATTCCCAGATATTTCTCATGTAATAAAATAACCTTTGAGCAATCAGAATCATTCAAGTAATCCAGTTTCTCAAAGAGCTGAAGATGAGCCGTACACAAGCTGAGAAGCTTCTAATTTTGCTGATTTCTAAATGGGGAAGCTTAGGGGAAAAACTTTGAAAACTTGGGAGGAGATTTTGCATTTATGTCTGAAATTGCCAAGCAGCAAATGGGAAGTTTCTGAAGTGGTGCATAGGGGGACAGGTGCTTCTGTGCTCCCAGGGCTGGCATTTGGAGTGCTGTGACCAAACCAAGGAATGTGAACCATGGATGAGGGAGACCAAATGCAAGACAGAGGCATGATAAAAAGCTTCAAGACTGCAGTGGGGAAAGCATTCCCAACCTTCCCTCAACACCAGCAATTAAGGTAGTGAGATTCACAGAGCCAGGAGAAGCCAGAGAGGCTGGATTTGAGCTGAGTACGTGTGTGCCCACAGTAATTATATTATCCACACATATTAGTCCCATAATTTTAATTACATAAATGTATTTTTCCTCTTTAATGAGCATAGTTTATCCATTTAAACTGATCGTTTCAATTTTACAGGCAGTGATCATAGGATCTAATATGCAGAGAGAAAATTTCCTGTTGGCATATTTTACACCACACAGATTGAAGAAAATATACTTTTTAATCCTCAATCAATATCTGAAGAGCATGCAATTAGCAGATACCAAGGTAGTTAACATAAATCTGCAAGTTAAAGAGCCAATTCATTCTGATTTATAACACATAGAGTAATAATTTCATCATCATCTCCCCCAGAAAGCATCTGAAGCTTTGTAGCATGAAGATGTCAAAATTGTACTTAAGATTGTTCAGAGTTCTGAATTGTAGTGGTTATTGCCTTTTGGTTCTTTGAAGTGTGGCATAGCACATGAAACAGTCCCCATTATAATACCCTGCTCTTCTCCATAGAGGTCACTGGATAACTTAAATCAGTCTTGGGTGAAATATTAAAAGGAGATTGTCAATTGTAATATGAACAATTCTCTTCTCCCCCCCCGCCACTTGTCCTTTTACAACATGAACATTTTGTAATAGAAAAGAATTCCTTTAAAGGGAGAAAGATTCCCTGGCATCATTTGTGCAATTCATGTCAATCAATAGCCAAATAAATTAACTGACTGGTACGCGTACATGGAATAATAATCTAACATATTTTTTGCAACCCAAGTCTGCTTCCTCATATGCATTTTTTTTGCACAGGATCAGGTTGGTTGCCGCTGAAGTTTTGTGGCTGTGAAAATTTATTACCCACAGAGTCAATCTGCATTCTGGCTGCCAAGTCTGAATAAATAGAGTCATTGTGCTTGTCTGGAATATGTAACCAAAGTTCATCGAGTCAGCTTGACTTTCACATCCCACGAGATTCATAAAAGCCAACACCCTGGTATGTGCTCTTGATTCCTGCCAAAATTTTGTAAAATTGTATAAACAGAAGTTGAAGAAGCAATCAGAACACACTCCCAGGGACATGGCTCTGCACTCTAGCCCCAGCTGATCTCGAGAGGGAAGACACAAGATCTTTCTTTTCAAAGAAAAAATAGTATGACTACTCTCCTGTGGCGGCAGGTAACCACAGGGGCTTAAGATGCCCCCCTGGCAGAGTGCACAGGGAGGCAGCAATCAATCCTCTCAAGTTCCTCAATTTTGCTCGTGTCCTGCACTGAAGGAAGAGTTCAGGCAGCATTTGCCTGCAAGTGGCCACCCTCCTCAAGAGAGGACAAGGACAGACTGGCCCTGCACGGTGCGAGAGGTGTAAGCGAAACCAGCCCCTCCACAGGCAAGCCAAGACAAACAGAAAGCCTTGTCATTTCACAGGGGACCTCGGGGGAGGAGCAGCCTCAGAAAGTTCACAGCTTTAGCACAGTAAAATAAAAGTCTTGTCAGCCTGATCTGGCTCGCCACCCAAGCCCCATAGGGTGATGGGAGCCCACCCAGCCTGGCGCCTTCCTGGGCTTCTTGGGGTTCCCTCCCACCCACGGCAGCCTAGGGACAGTCAGGGTGGGCTGCTGGCCCTGGGGGACTTGTCCACGCTTCAGCAACACCCTGGTCATGGTCAAGCTGTAAAAAGTGATGCTGATTTGAGTTACACTTGCAGCTCCTGTGGGAACATACATGCCTATGTTTTGTTCCCATCGTGTATGCATTTAGGGTTACCAGGGCGCATTGCTGGAAATGCATCTTTCTGGTAGGACTGTCTGCAGCACAGGCATTTAGGACAAGCCAAATCTATCACAACTGTGCAACAGGACAGAAGTCCATCTATATGCTAGATGGCAATTGGTGTGGGACTTTTCCCCTTCACTTCTGGATATGGAGTGACAGCAACCAAAAAGAGGAAAATCATCCTGAAATGAACAGTCACACAACTATCTCATTCCAGAAGGAATAAATTTTAGTAGAGTCTTTATAAACAGTACTTCTACATATGAAACGTAATATTTCAGCTAATTTGAAGCCATCTGTAATGAATTCTGAAAGAATTTGATAAAGGAGCAAGGCTTGCTTTCTGTAATTCCTGTTAGGAGAGCACTTTCCAAAGTCAAAGATTAATTGAGCAGAGCACCAAGACAGGAACATCTAGAGAGAAGAGTTTATTGGAAAAATTGCAACACAGCACTGCATAGCCCTGTTTATTATTAGAACTATTTTTAGACAGTGCTAATTGTGTTCACATATGCCATGTCCAAATATTTTAATTACATTACGTCATTTTAGTGTTGTGTTCCCTTTTATTCACCTCTTCATCAATGCAATGCTTGATCAGAAAGGAAAATGAATGAAAAAGGAGATTAGAACTCTCAGGTCTGGAGAAAAAGCACAGAGCCTGTGTCATTTCTGCAAATGAATTTTCTCCAAAAAAATTCCTTGATAAACTTCGAGGAAAATATCTTTCTGATGAGAAGTTTCTCACTCCACTGAGCACAGAAAACTTATTTCATGACCTCTGGCTACAAGTCTGACTGCAACCAAAACTGCACAAATCAGAGATAAGCAAAAGTGGAAAAAATTAAGTTTTGGGTAAAGGAATGGCTGGAACCTCAGGGGTTTTTTTTGTTTTTTTGTTGTTTTTTTTTAACTTAATCCAAGGCTCTGTTCAGCCCCCTGTCACTATAATGTGAATGTGTTTTTAGACTGGAGGAATAAGCCTTGCTTAACTTGGGTAAGTCCATTATTTCCTGTGTATTAGAGAAGCAATTCTTTTGGTATCCAACTTAACTAGAATCCAGAGTAAGATTTAAGCCAGCTGAGCCAAGGTTTTTTTTGTGGTTTGCCAGCTCTGATTTTAAGATCTCCATGACATCTAAATTTGCACTTCCAAAAGGCATGACAAGAAGACCGAGATTGCCTCACTGAAACTGTCAGATGAAACAAAATAAGAGTTCGGTCTTGTCCTGCCAAACTTGGCTCACATCACTGCCTATCTTACAAAATCAGAATCTATAGCTGGCAGGCAGGATCAAGCTCTAAATTTACATTCCACAATCACAAATGACAGTGAAAAAAGTTAGAGATCTGCTTGGATCTTGTACATGCACAAAATTTGGAGACATTTGAACATGGCAATTTGATCTGCATGCTCCTCAGTGGCAAAACTCCAAAATAGACAGGAAATTAAATTTAAAGTGTAAGGGCATCTTCCCTGTCTCTGGATGTGGATGCTGTGACTAAGCTAACTCTTAGCTTGGTAAATCTCCAAAGTCTGCCCTTTTTGACTCATATCAGTTTTTTCCAAGACTCCTTTCTTGTATTTGATGTAACGTTCTTAACCCCATCTTCTTGAAATATTTCATTAGAACTTTTTCCCCTTGTGAAGTAGAATTACTGTATGAACATCTGTTTTGATTGACGTGGGAACATATCCTACTGCAATCAATTCAGCAGTGTTGGCTAACTTGAGGCATAAAGAAGGATTAGATCCAACATTTCCAGGCTGGATTTTGCTTGTCCCTGTCTCTCATAAGCCTGTGCACTTTTCTGCCTGCTGCAGAGAGCCCTTGCTGAAGCCAGACACTGTGCCTGAGTCTTGGACCTGCCCAGGCCTGGCCAACAAGCTCTTTTAGCCTTTAGGCAAATGCATTCCAGCATGCCTGCAGGAGAATGGTTAAATAACCAGCAGTCCCAAATAATCAGTGCTGTTTGTAACATCACAGCTATTGAGAGCTGTGAGAGGAGAATGCTCCTGCTTGTGTCCCTCTCACACGTGTGCACACACTCACACATGCACACAAACACAGTCTCACAGCCTCTCCAGGAGCTGCCTCTTGCTCCCTGCAAAGCAGAAGGTCAAGCTCACTTCTCTCCCCTTGGCCACTGAGCTTGGGCAGGGGTGATGTCAGCATGAGGAGCCGTGTGAAGGAGATGTGCACAGAGGTGGAAGACAACAGAAATAGAGAGAGGCAGCTTAGAGAATGTTGGAAAACAAAATGAACACAAAAGGGGAAAGGGAAATTAAGGGAAATTAAGGATTAAGGGAAAAAATATTAATGAAGAAAATAAATTGGTGGGAGAAGGACATTATAAAGGGAGTAGAAGCTATATTAGAACATGATGAGAAATAAGTAAAAAAGATTCAGAAGCCAATCAACCAAAACTACCATTTAAGAAAAAGAGACTGAGGAACCATTGCTACAATTTCTCCTGCACCTAGGATGAAAACTGCCTCCTTTGAAGTCTGAGAGAGTTGAACCACTTGTTTCAATCAGCCTGGGGTGTTACCCTTGTCTTCTTTTTTATTTCCTTGCACAATCCAAGCAGATACTTGCGTAGTTGCAAATGCATCACAGTTGATTGACATAGCACATCCCTGGGAAGTGTTACCACTACTTGGGGAATTTAGGCTTGTGTTTCCCCTATTTCCACATGCACGGACTTCCCCCCAAAAAATCTCCTTTAATTTCTGAGCTTTCAGACTTCCCAATAAATCTTTTAAAGCCTGTGGCACAACACCGACAGTTCTTGTCTGGAGTAGCCTAAGTGTGAGCAGCACTTCAACCAAGTTACTTGTTCCTGGATAAGGACACTACTTCTGTGGAGACAGAGGAGGTTTCCCAAGGTGAATGCTGCTTTGTTTGCAATGACTGAGACCTTCCTAACAGTGGCGTTGGAAATTAACCATTTTATTAATGTAAAAAAACCAAGGATTTTTCTTCTGCTCATCTCCACTGAAAAAGAGTAAAGTTAGCTCATCTGTGTAGAAACCTTGCATGGTTTTTGGGGCCAGACTGCAGGAAAAATCTGAGCAGATGCAGGGCAGAAGACTCAGCATTTACAGATCTATAAAATTCTCTATGTGGTTAATGCCCATGCTGATTATACAGCAATTTGGAGATGCAAATCACTTTACAAGTATTAAATACTTAATACAATGCCCCTAAGAGGTATTTAGGTAGAGCTAAGCAAGAATTATTATCTCTATAGAACTGACAGGGAGACTGTGAGTGAGATGTGGCTTATTGGAAGCCACGCGGCAAGTCAGCTGCAAAGTCAGGATTAGCACTTGGGTCTTTCACTCCCAGGTGCCATGTTCAAGTCACTAGACTGTGTTGCCCCTGAAGATTAATAAGGATTAATGGGCAAAGCAGAGGGGAAAGAACAATGTATGCCAAGAATATAATAATAAAACTCCAGGGTGAAAAATTAATAGTGAGGTGTTGAAAGGCCTCAGAGAAATCATGAAATCCAGAAGGAGTTTTACCGTTTCCTAAAAGATGTGGCTCTGATGATAACCAACTCCAAAATGGGAAGAAAGGGAGACCCTTTTAAGACTTACAGTCCGTAAATCTTAAATAAATATGAACCAGACAGTGAAAATCACATTCATACATTTATATTGCAAATTTACAGAGAAACACTCAAGCTGCAGTTTACAAGTGATTTTAAATCCCTCAGAAATCCACACCGGAAAGCAATCCTCAAACAAAACCCCTAGGAACAGTGAGGAGTACAGAATAATGCAGTGAGAGAAGGCATGTTAGGAATCACTTACGATAAATTGCCTGACCTGATCTCCTCGGGCAACTTCTTGTGGCCACGAGATACTCATGGGCATTTAAACAGGGCAAGCCTGTGGGTGCAGGAGGTTTCCATTACCTCTGTTTTCAGCCCTGATGAGCAGCTCTGCACTCTTGAAGGAGAACACCGAAAACTGGAGAGGGTTTCAAGACATGGGAGAATGATACTTAACACTTTGGGAAAACATGCCTTGGAGTGAAAGATATCCACACGATGAACTGAGCTTGTCTAGAGCAGGGCTGCTGGCTGGCTGGCTGGGTCACACTCTATAAACACCTGTGCAGGGAGAGGAGCTGGGAGGCTGCAGGGCAGCTCTGTCTCACAGGCACAGGTCTAACTTCCAGCACAAGAAGGTGCTTATTAACTCACCGTGGAAGGTGGAAAACTGTGTATGTGGTAGGACTGAGGTAGATTCACCGTAAAAGAATTATCCAGAAGTTTTGCTCTGGGTCCACAACAGCACCCAAATGTGAAGCAGAAATAAAACACTCTGTGGAGTCCCATCACCCAAATTGCAGCATGCAATCAGGTGGTGCTCTTCACAAAAATTTCTTCTTGGCTTCACTAGCTTAAGAATAAACCGCATTTGAGCTAAAAACAAACAAAACCTTGAGAAATGAAAACAGAATCAATATGGAAGACATGTGAAGAGTGAAATGTGAAAGAAGACAGATATAAAAGTGTTTTTCCTGGTTTGGTTCCCAAATGGCACTATATAGTAATGACATCTTTCCTTAACCCTGGCTTGGAAAAAGTGTGTCTACAGCTCATTAACTGCAGTCCAGTACAGAGTGACATCCAGCACTCTGGGTGGTTGCTAATATGAGAGCTGCTGACCTAGAGAATAAATGGTTCACTGCACAGTTCCAGGGCAGCACCTACCACCCAAGGAAGACAAACAAGATGCTCTGGAAGCTGTGCAATTTACTCGTGCACAGGCACCTTGTATTACTTCATTGTCACCAAAGAAATGGTTCAAATTGTCACCGTGTGTACACCTGTGCCATCTCAGGGAAGTCTCTAGTGTAGCTCGTGTAACTCCATACAATCGCTGTAACTGAGCTCTCTCACACAAACAGCAGTTAATCCACAGGACAGGCAAGATGGAAAGCAAAATGCCTGAATCTGCCAACAGCCAATTTATTGGCTTTTATTTGCCAAAGGTTGCTGTGGGTGAGGTATAAGGAAAATGCATCTACAGTCAGCCCACAGTGCTTCCAGGACAGTCTTCCAAGCCCAGCAGAATATACTTCAGAAGTTTTCATTTGTTTCTTCTCCAAAAATGCCTGTGAGCCCAGCAGTTTATGAAGCAATCCTTTTGCAACAAATTAAAAAAAAGAGGGATTTCTTGGGAGCACTCTTAACACTCCTGTATCTCCATCTCAATAGCTGTATTCAACCCGTTCGGCTCACTGCTCAGTCCCAATTACAATGAGCTAGCTCACTGCTCAGTCCCAATTACAATAAAAGTATTTAATTTCCTCTCTGATTTCCCTTCAACAACAGATTGCAACTTGTCACACTTCAAGCTAATTTTGGTAGCTCATTTAACACACACTGAAAACTGAGTATGTTCCCAAGCTCTGGCTCATAGCAATAAAGGATGAAGAAAGGAGATGAAATCTCTGGAGACTGAGAACCCGACCATGATTACTGCTGGTTGAAAACTTGTTTTGTCCCACTAGTCTTGGGGTACACTAGAATCCTCCATGAATGATTAATAGACTATAGACAGATCAATGAAACTCTGCCATAAATGTATCTGAACCAACTCAGCTGGGGATCAAAGAAGTTTAACCAGCCACTGTCCTGTAATTTGCAATTCTTGATGTAATGAAACAGCATAATTCATACTCATTTACTGTAGCTGGTTTCTCTAGCTCAATTACCTGAGACACCTGAGTGATTGGTTTTTTCCCTTCCCTGCTTCCTACTCAGTATTTAAGTTACTATGTGGTGAGTTGGCCTCCAATATCCGTGTTCGTATTGAAGAGAACCTTCCTCCATTTAGTAACCCACTGATTGCAAGAACAGAAAATTCAGTATTATGTTCATTGCTAGTGAACACATTCTACCACTTATCAAGAGAATATTAAGCTTCCCATAAAGCACTTTTTAGTGCTAAGTCTTGGAGATATTTAAATTCTGTCAGCAATATCAAAATTATTTCTTATCCCCAATTTCTATAACCAGCATAGTAACTTACTTCCAGGAATAATAAAGACTGTAGAACATATTCTCAGCTTTCTTGATGGATGATGAGTTGGCCTCAGTAAAGTTGTTAACGATGTAAAATAAAATGCAAATTAAATGTCACAATCAAAATGTAGCTATTAAAAAAATAGTCATGCAGGCATTATATGATACTAAGTACCACCTCTTTGCTTACATTGTTAGATAGATAATACCAGCGTATTAGAAACATAATAAATCACAATAAACTGTTTCTATAGCTGTGAGTTCCTCAAACTATGGGTCATAACCCTTCATGGGGATTCCTGAATGAGTTTGAATGGGATCACAAACTGTTAACAAGAAGCGAGGGCAGGTATTTCCCCCTAAACTGAGCAGCCTAGTCCTGTGGCAAGGAGGGGAACAGGAGAGCAGACTGTAATTAGTGGCTGCAAGTATTTATACTTGCTAGGTAACTGCTAACTACCTTTAATTACAACAGCTCACTTTCTCCAGGAGAGGGGAGCAATATAGGCTAGAATTAAAATTGCTGGCTAGTTGCTAACTGCCTTTCATTGCAGGCAATAGATCTGCTTCTCCAGGGAGGAAGAATAAACTTGTGACTGGATCTTATTCCCTCATCATTTCGAAATGGGGCCATTACCAGCTCAGGGGGTCACACAAATATGCAATCCAACACAGTTGTATTTCCAGCCTGTGAAAGAAAGAAGTCAATAGTCTCATTTAGAGAATGTGTGTCCACAAGGCAAAGATTGAGGTGCCCCATGCAATCTGCATTGCACCTCAGTGAAGAAGGATGTTTATTAAAGGACTTAAAATGAGAGGGAAATTGAAAAAGTAGAATGATCTCACTGAAATGCACTTGTACATTTCTTTCTGTGTCCATGACTGTCTTGTGAATCCACTTTCTTGTCCAAAAGGGATCACCTTTTCAAAGCTTTCAGCAACTGAACACATCGAGGTGGAAACTGAAGACTGGCACTTGAGGCTGCAGCTCCACAGTGTCTCCTGGCCCAGATAGCACCCCAAAATGGGTCAAGACAAGGGACCTCTCCTCTTTCCTCTGAGGGCAGCTTTCCTCAAGCCTGGAAGAGACATTACTCAGCACATCTTGGTCTCAAAAGCAGGGATTTTAGGGAAGTACAAGAATGATAGGAACTCCACATCTCATATTAGGGGGCTTTTGGCATCATCAAAGTTCATGTTTGCTTTCTTGTGGTCTCTTCAATGTCCCTGAGGCTTGTGGCTGCAGAGCAACCTGTCTCCTTCAATGCCTTCTGGCTACCACAGCCACCATGTACCTTTCTCCAGGAGTGCTCTGAGCTCCAGAAGGGAGTAGAAGCAATGTCAAGTAGAAGTGACCTTGCTGATGGACATGATCTTATGTCAGCAGCAGAAGTCTCCACTGCTCCCCCAGTCCTGTTCCAGTTCTCACACTGCACCCTGTGATGTGACACCCTCTCCTTAGGGAAGCAGTTCAGAAAAGGGACCTAGGTTAGAAATAACAGGGGAAATCAGGAGGGAAAATATATATATGAAATTGTTCTTTTGAAACTGGATCAGTTTGCTAAACTGTTGTATTGCACAACCACATAAGCACCTGTGGTGGCCTGAGCCAAGAGTGGGAAACACGGTAAGTGTCTCCAGCAGCATTGCCACGTAGCGGCTACGTGAAATGGAAAGACTGGCCCTGGCTGATGTGGGGAGACCAAGAAGAGGTGACCTGAATGGTGTCTACACAATTTGGCCATGGAAAATGGCTCAGATACTGAGAGAAGCTCCTGAGTTTTGCAGACAAAGATGCAGTGTAGTGCAGGCTTCAGCATCAAAGCTGAGCAGCTTGGAACTCAAAATGGTCATAGCCTCTTTCTAGTAGGAGTGATTAGGCATGGGAGCAGAGGAACCTGAGTTGGTCCTGGGTGGTAAAAAAGAGTTTAGGCCATAAGTCATTCTTAAACCTAAGGTTTGGGTCTCCTCTGAACTTGAACTTGCAAGAATGTGTGGGATGACATTGTCCTAACAAACCTCTTGCAGAGAAGAGAGGAAAAATGATGCCAACCTAGGGGAATGGAGAGTGGCTGCACTCTTTAAAGCCTGTAGCCAGTGGCATGGATAGTTTTGTATCCAAAGAGCATGGAAATAGTATGACCTACTGGAAACAGTGAAAAATACCAGACTTGCCACAATATTTTCCTAACACTAAAAACCATGTGTTCATGCCATGGGAAAACTCCCACTGAGCTGCTGGGACCTTCCAAGCTTCCCACAGGTTCTCTGCCTATTGCAGAATGTCAACAGTAAGGAAAAACCCTCCTGTGAGCCATGCCTCTGTGTCTGCTGACAGTCTGGTGGGTGATACACATCAAACTACATCTCTCCAGAAACCCAGCAGGCACAGGTTATTCCAGAAAGTCCAGAGAGCAGAAATCCAGCTTCCAGAATCAAGTGGAAATTCTTCCCACTCCTGTCAGCTCTTCAGAGATCCATTCAGGGGATCTTTTCACACCTGTCTGTGAAATACAGTGTAACTGCAGCCACAAGTCAGGTTACCTCAAGTTTTTCACTGCAATTTGTTAGCAGCATTTTTGCCAGGCCAGAAGGGTGACATCCACAGTCTCTGGTGCTGAGCAGGGTAACTGTGATTCATCGAGCTTGTTTGGAAATAGGGATGTGGCCCCCAGCAGTTTGATAAGCCAGGAAGAGAAGTTTCAAAATGTATTTACTAATAAATTCAAGGAGAAAATAAGCTTTTATTTCCATGTCCCTTGACTCTCTGTGCCACTTAGCTCTGTGTCCCTTCTGCGCCACGTGAGGCACAGCCTGGACAGGTGCAGCTGGGGATAGGACACTCTGTGCATGTCCAAGTGGAATGGAGTCTTTAAGGCAGATTTTCAAAACATTATGGATTTCATCTTTGCTTAACAGCTGGTTACTTGTGCCAAAGCCATGAATCACACCACTTGAAGTGATTGAAGGAGGGGGAAAAATAATAATAGTAAAGTGGCAAAGTAGCTCAGGGATAGGCTTGGGAGTCCCATTAAACTTGAGAGGCTACAGTTTCTATTGCCATTGCTGGTGGTTAACACAAGAACAAGAACCATGTTTCCCCACCCCATCCAAAGAGTTGTACTAGGCAAAAACTGAAGAGCAAACCAGCAAAAGGTCAATCCTGTACTACGTAGGCAAACGTTGCCAGCAGGTTGACATGGCAGTGTTCATGAAAAGTCTGAGGCAGCTCTGGCAAGCTTTGCAAAATTTATAATTCATCGCAAAGGAACCAAATATGTGATGTTTGTTTCTGTGGAAGAATGGGAGGAGACTAATGGTAAAGGAGAAGGAGTGGGAGTGCGGAAGCAGGGAGAGGGGAAAGTAGAAAACCAAGCCTTGGCAGAAAAAAATTGTCTAAACAGAGTAGTTCAAACCTCAAATACCATGCGGTGCTTTGACAATCTTCTGGGTTTTGGCATTTTAAACAAAGTGTTCTTACATTTGCTAGGCTGGAATGTCCATTTGACTATAGACTCTCTGCTACTTTGCTCGTACTTTAACATTTTGGACATGTGACAAAAATGTGTGTAACGCATTTTTTAAAGTGTTGATTGTGCTCGTAATTTTCAAGTCAGAATATAAAATAAACATCTCTGCCCTTTCTTCCAGCAGGCAGCACAGAGATCTGCTCTCCGCGTTCTGTCTGACAGGTACATTTTGTCATTTTTATGAACTATAAATTGCTTTATGAAACGTTGAGCCCTATTTATTGTGGCATATAACTCATAATCGGATTTTGTCCCCAAAGTATCTGTGAACTGGGATGTTAAACATTTTGCATGCTTGGATTTGTCATGCATGTGTAGAGTTTATTACTGCAAAAATCACAGTCTTGTTGTATTTCATAGAGTATGCAGAATCCCTTGTTGTGATACCAAACGAGAGATAAGAAACTTACTGGAGAAGGCATGAATGATGCAGTAAATTCTGAGCTTTAGAGTTTGCTGAGATATATCTGAGCTCATTTCTCAGCAATAAGTACTTCATTTATTCAGAGATGTTCTCTTTTGACTTTTTCCAAATCCTTTCCCTGGGAATTACTCTTTCTTTGATGAGATTCTCTGTATGTTTTATGCACAAAAACAATGCCCTTTTCTACCCCTTAAGTTTTAAGAGATTGGTATTTTGGAGGAATTTAATTAATTTTTTCACTTCTTCTGCAACTGCAGCAGTGCTCCAGGCAGATAAGCAGGGGACCAAATCCTTAGTGTTCAGGTTTTACTCAGCTCTTTTTCAAGCAAAAAAAATCCATTAACTTCAGTGGGAAACTTGCCTGAATGAGGAATTCAGGATTTGGGCCATAGTAAATGTTATAGTTGGGCTGTAGGTCTGCACAGGTATTTACCTTAAATGACTTTTATGAAAGAGGATTGATTGAAATATATGGTAGCTTTCTAAGACGGTCCTGATTTCTTTTCCAGTTTTGGGAAAGGGGTAGGGAAGGGGGAGGAAACACTGTACATTTTAGTGCCTGTGAAAAAGAACTAGAAGATTTACATTTTTCCACAAATGAGGTACTGTGTCATGCAGGCTGACACAGAGTAAATTTCCCCATGTCTCGTTGGCAGCCCCCTCTGCTCCGTCTGGCCCCCAGCCCCCCGCCTCCCTGGGAATAAGCAGTAATTGACTCTGGAAGCCAGCTCAGGCCAGGATTTCTCCAGAGCAGAGCCTGTCACTTAGGCTGAATTATATGTTGTGCGTGGATGAATAACATTTCTCTCTGCTGGGAGGGTAAGACCGCCAAAATTATTGACCTTCCCTCCCCAAGTTTACAAACACCATTTTGTTTAGAATTTTTTGCCCCGCTTTAAGGAAAAAAAAAATCCCGAGTAAAATGTATGGGATGTGGGTTAAATTGCTGGCACAGTTACAGGGCTCAGAAGTATTTGCTGTAACTGGAATGAATGTAAAAAGAAAGTGGAGTTGGAGTCAGCACTATGCCCCTCTCCCTGGAGGTGTGCAAGCTCACCCCCAAGGCAAAGCAGATTTTGCGCTTGGTGGGGACAATACCGTGACCAAAGGAAACAGGGGGATTTTTTTCACAGCATCCTCCCCCTGGGATGAATGTGGAACATTCCTGCAGGAGTGGCCCTGGAGGTAATTAACAAGCCCTAAACCCCGCAGTTTGATTTCTGTCTCCCCTGGAAAGGAAAGTGATGGATAGATGTTCCCTACCTCATCAAAGGTGGTGAGGTAGCTGAATGCAGGCTGCCTTCATCCACTGAGCAGAAGGGCTTCAGTATTAATAACCATCACACCTCAGATTTAGGATTTATGATCAAATATTTCCCTGTCTGCCCCTAAAAGCATGCTCAGGGACTACAGCTTTCCAACCTGCTCTGCAAAAATTTGGCTGCCAGGGTACCCTCCTTCCCCCACTTCTGGAGGGGCTGCTGGGAAGGCTGGGGGTGCATCCTGGGGGTTTGCCTCCCTGCCACCCATGACCTCACTGCAACGAGCAAATGGGAGGGCAGGGGGCCAAAATCCCACACTGTGACAGCAGTTTCTGTCCCTTCTTGGCTAGAGTGAGGATGCCTGTGATACTGCTGCTCATTAGTTGTGTCCCAGTAGCAACTCCGAGCTCCCAGTCACACACCACACTTCCCAGCAACAAGGGAGATGGCAGCTTACTGTAAAGCTTTCAGTAATTTTGCCCTTTTTATAAAAATATTTTCCAGAAGTTCCTGTTGCAGTTCGTGCTTTCAGGTTCTATTAAAGAGATAACAGTAAGCTAAACTAAAATATGAGAAAAAAATTAAACAAACAAAAAAGAGAGTTTTTAAACCTAGCCATTTATTTCTGTAGTGTATCACACTCAGTCTTGTTCTCAGAACGACACAGTAACCCCCAGCAGATTTATGTGCAAACACAAAGATTAGTGACCCAGAAGCTTGACTGAAACAGCTTTTCTGCTTCCAGAAGACAGGTTGCTCTGCACATGCACTGACTGTTTTGTCAGCAAAGATGCACTGGCCCCATTAGCTTTTCATTCTCTCATGAAAAGCCCTCGGTGTTTATTCAGCACAGCTTGGTTTTAATTTTATTGTGCTCTTCAGTAAAGTGGTCAAACTATACAGATTACTCACTTTCTGGGACAGAGAAGAGCAAGAACTTAACTCAAATACCTTAATGGTATAGTGCTGGCATATTTTCAATTGTCTGGCTTCCATATCCACTGCCTGAATACCTTTCAAGTGAAGAAAAATGCCTGTAACTAAAATATTCAGTATGTTCTGTTGTTATTTAGCAGTTAGCAGTCTGGTTAAGCCAGGTCTTAAACTTGCTTAATCCCACTGAGCTAAATAGATTTTATTATTGACTCCCATGGTTCCAGAACTCTGACCTGAAGGCTGAAGTTAAAAGTTAATTTTTTTTGCAGTCTGTTCCACTAACCCAGAAGCACTTGCTTGCTGGATACATTTGCAATGGAGAATGTCCAGCTGTAAATTACAGCTGTTTGCAATCCTACCCAAACACAACACTCATTATTATTCTTTTGTTCTTTTTAGGCTGAAAAGCCCACCATGAGGGAGACCGTACAGTACTTAATCCACACATTAAATTTACTCAAATCTCATATTCATGTGCAAGATAAGATTTTCCATGAAGTAAAGATTTACAGTGGTCCTAGGGCACTTTTATTCCCCTGGCTGCTTTTAATTCTGTGCTGGAGTGTACGCCAAGGGGGTCTGCTCAAGAGTTTTGAACACTTAGAGGAAAGTGTTGTACCACTGCTGAATTTCCTCTCTGGTTGTAACAAGGGAAAGACAGGTCCTTTGCTGAGTGCTTGGGTGGTACTTGGGAGACCTGCTGACTTCACATCCACGATCTGCACTCCTTTCTGTGTGCTTATAGTGGAGGAGGCAGGCAAAACCCACCAGCTCTGCCCATACAAACCTCAGTGCAGGCATGTAAGGTATAGGCAGAGCTGAATCCAGTCATCTCAGCAGCCATATGGCTGTGCTGGCAGGCCTGCCATTCCCAGCTGATAAGCCCTGGAAAGAGTCCAACTCAATAGCTTACTCTCAGCACCTGGGTGATACAAATGTGTCATCCAGACCTGAACTGTGAAGCATGGGCTATGATGCACCTTTTAGATTTATCACCTCTTGCTGTTGACAGAGTACGGGTCTCAGCACTAACGTCCATTTGGCAGTGGAGACAAGCCCCATTTCATGATGGCTGTGAGCTACACAGCCTGTCAGCCTGTCTTCACCTTCAGTCTGGGCTGGAGGGGTAGTCCTTTGCACTTCCATGTAACTATTCCTCATCTGTCCCGGTCTTATCCTGGTTAGGACACCAAAATGCGGGCTGTACCAGACATGAGCTGGTTTACCCTAATGGGACTGGCCAGTAGGGTGCAGAATCCTGAAGGGCAAATTCATTTTCCCCCTTCCCCACTAGAGAAGTGAAGAGTTTGGGCAGCTGAGAAGCAGTGGAGCCTCACATCTGTGGGGAGAGACATTTGGAAGCAGAGGTGCTGCTGCACTGCCTCTCATGGCTGCATACATGCATTTAGCACTACAGGTGCAAGAAAAATCCAAAAGGTTGACCTAGGATAACCCAGTCCCTTGCCCTGTTACTGTAAGCAGACACAGAATTGATGATTGGTCCAGTGGGATGTGCAGCACAGCTCTTCTTCAAACACAGCCACATCAAGACACACTATTTGTGTTAGGAGGCCTGGGGAGGCACTGCCTGTAAAATATTAAAGCAAACAATAAGAGGCAATTTAGATTTTTTAATAGATCACTTAAGGCAGGCAAGGCAGCTGTGCAAGCAGCCTTAAAACTTTTTGTGAAAAGGGACAAAGTTTTCTTGTTCTCAGGGATCTGCTTGAGCTGTGATTGTGCAAAGCAGTTAAACTTGTGATACCCTAAAGTAAGTAAAGAATCCAGTGACAGCTAGCAAAAATACTCATGTGTTTTGTGTCACTCACGTACTTAATGTTTGTGTTGGACCGATGTTTTCGATAACATCGCCTTTTACACCATGAGAGTTCTCCACATGAGAAGCTACATGGTCAGCTTATCAGTGAGTGACTCAGCCAGCTGGCTGGCCAGAAAAGCTTTGTGTAGCAGCATTGTACAATCAGTGAGAGCCGAGGGGAAGCCTTGGCTTGGGACAGCTGATCTGGGACCCGGCAGAGAGTGACGGAACTGAGATCACAGGCTCCCCAGGAGTCAAAAAGGTTGGCCGGAGAACAGCGTCCGCGCGCAGTGCTCGCTGCCACGGAGGCAGACGTGCAGCTCTCAGCATTAGCACGTTGCTTAAACTTTCTGGATTATCTTTGAGAGGAAAAAGAGAATACCTCTAAGAGGGAATATATGGATTTATCATTTATGTCCTACGTGAAAGTTTGGCTGTTTGGAAGTGCTGGTGTCTCACACTTGCACCCTCCCTGACCCCTGCCCCAATTTAGGGTAGCAAAGGGCAGCTGCTCCTTGGAATGGTCTGGAGTTTCTCAGTCCAGCTAGTTACAGAACGTAAAGGTGGAAGAGTAAGGATACATGATGTATATAGGATAGTTTTTCCAGTATTGGAGAATGTTGTGAAGTAGTGAAAAGGGGCTTTAGAAGAAGAGTCTGTGTAGACAGCTTGGAGTGAAAAGGAATAGGTATCTCTTGTAGAACTGGGATTCCCTCTATTTAATTTGTGAGCAAGGCCTGTAACACTCACCTTTTTGCTGCTGGGTGCTTTCTCATACCTTGACTATTGCTGGTGTTTATTTAGAATTGTTCTATCATAGCACCAAAAATGTGATGTGGGTGTATTACTGTGTGAGAAGGTGGAGCAGAGCTGTCCAAGGGAACTGTAGCAACTTTGAGTCCTACTAAATACTGGAATTCCTTTGATGTTTTAAAGACAGAAAAAGAAAAGTTAAGATGTATTTTTTTCTTCAAGGAAGTGATAGTGTTTTGCTATCATGACAGCCAAACATTTTCCACCTCCTTATGGGCAACCTCGTGCATTTGCTCCCCAAAGATATCTGGGGGAAGTCAATCAGTTCTAGTTCCCAGAAACATCTGCATTTTGAAAAATATCTGTCTGCTAGAAGAAAGGACTGACTAGTAATTTCTCACATAATTTCTTTGACTTCCTTGGTCTTTTAAGAAACAGTGTGAGGATAATTACAGCATGAATGTGGAAAGTAAAAAGGCAGGGTGTAGGTCTGTGTCTTTCATATATTAGTAAGGAGAAAACAGGTCCCATTGCTGGCTGGCAGCATGAAGAATATGCAAAGTGCTGTTGGGAAGAAGGGTGTATATGTGTGCAGCATATGAAGTGCCTCAGCATATGATTAACCTCACTGGGTATGTAGTAAATAGTAGATAACTGTGATCAAAAAAGTATTCATGTGATTTATCAAACTGAGCAACTGTGCATTTTGCAGTGAAGCGGGAGGTCAATCCTGAAATCTAGGGCAAGTAGAGCAATAGGAAATTGCAGGGACTAAGAAGTTAATCATACTGTTGGACTGCTTCCATCTGGTTTTGAAAGACGGAGTCAGTGCAGTGCTAGCGAGGACGCTTCACGGCAACAGATCAGGAATTAATTTTTTCAGCAAATCTTCAGCTATCATTTGTGGTAACACAGGCTTATAAAAATGTAATTTAATTTCTTTGGAATAAATCAAATAGGACAAGAAGGGTGAGAGTGTTTTTTTAATGTGTGTATCTGAGGCAGAAAAGCCAAAAAGTGTGAGATTAGGAGAACAGAAACAATCCAAGAGGAAACAAACATTAACAATATAAAACCTGGAAGGCATATATATGGCCGTCCAGTTAAATTGTGCACATCATTTTCTTTGAAAAATCAGTTCACAGTTGGGAAACATCTACATTTTTATGACCCTTGGAGGCATAATCTTGTCTAACCTGTCTGTCCATCTTCAGAAATGTGGATCAAAGGAGCACTGATCTAATGTTTTGTGGAACTGATGCTGTGAACACCACTTAGATATACCATGAGTGCACTGCAATAGGCAGCGAGTTTGTTAATGAATTCTGTTTTCCTTATTATTGATACTACTTACGATTTTTCAATGAGATTTGAACATCTGGGCAATAAAAGTCGCCATAGGCAATGAACCTGTTGTAAAACAAAAGGGATTTTAACCCTGATTAGTAATTCTGCTAATTAAAACTTGCTTTCTTCAGAGAGGTAGGAGGACAGTTAGCTGATAACATCAGGCTTTTCTTACTTCAGCAGTGGGATAAGATAACAGAGAGCCCTATACTAGGAGTAAGGTGTGTTGTTTTTGGTGCTATGCTGCAAAAAGTGAAATGTAAATACATTTGTACCTATTTCCTGGCAGTCTGATGAAAGAGAGCTCAGGTTCACACAGCACCAAAAGCAGGAAACCAGCGGCCGCTCTGTTCACACAAATCACCACTTTCATTACCACTTTATTTTAAGAAAAGGTGAAAATTCATAGCAAGCAGCAACACCTCAGCCTAGCCCAGTTACATGACACAAATTTGGGACTTCTGACCCCTGTATGCTTGTGAATCACATCCTAGCTGTGGCTCAGGGAGTCTCCAGAGCAGGTAGAGCAATGCAAAGGAGAAATCTCAGTTCCCTTTGAGTGAGGCAGCAGTCCATGCAGCAGATGGAAGGAGATCCCCCCTTCAAGCTTTAATCATTCAGTAATCAGCCAGGCACAACAGGGCTTCCTGGCATCAGCTCCACGGATGATGACATGCTTGCTCCAGTCAGTTTTTCCTGCCTTGCTGCAAAGATGGTTTAGAAATCTCAGCTAAATTTCTGGGTTTGTCTTTGTCACTGGTAAGGCTAACTGCCTTCCACCCTCTGTATTTTTTCATTTTAGATTCAAGAGCATTTTCTTCTTGCTCTTGCTTTTGTTCTGTCCCTGACAGCAGTGGAGGCAGAAAGGAAAGGGGAGACTGGCTTGTTCGAGGAAGAAGAGTCAGGTTCTGCAGGAGGCCAGTCCATGAAAAAGATATGCTTGTGCCCAGGATGGGCAAGGGATTCCTCAGTGTCTTCATGAGGCCCCAGTGGGGACAACACAAAGTCTGTGCTTTGGCTGGTCCTTTGTTCTCTGAGGGGTGAAGAGGATACTACACAGATGCAGAACTGTGTCCACTTTCTTTGCAGGCAGAAAAATAGGATGAGTTAGTACAAAGAATGAGGTACCCTGTGATTTCTCCATGGGGATTAGTTGTGGCTGATCAGGCCTGAAATGCTCCTGCAAGGAGTCACATTGTTGTGGTCTGAGATACTTTGCTCCCCATGCAGTCCTATCCAGATGTCTCCTCTGTTTTTTCATGACTGCCTCAATTTTGATGTAAGTTGCAGGAAACTTTTTATCCTTTCCTCTCTCTTGGAAAAGTATTGGATTTATTCTACCGTTGAGGAATGGTTCATACTGTTCTAGGTTTCTTGCATTTCAGTGAAAGGAAATGTGTGATCTTTGAACAGCCTGGGTTTTCTCCCAAGGAAAAACTGGAGCATTTGTGAAATTAAACAAAGCTCTTACGGTGGAACAGCTTTTTACCACAGCTATTTCACATATGCTGGTGGGAAGGTACAGCAGCAGTCCAGTAGGGCACTGCTAGCTCCCCCAACACATCACTGGCAACCTGATGAGCAGGGAAAGTATTCAGGCTCTGGAACCACTGAAGCTTTTTTGATGAAAACTGAGATCCAAAAATCTCAAATGGCTCATTTTCTTAAGTTACAGTGTTGGTTTTTTTGCTCACTCAACATTTCCAGGGAGTCTGTCTGGTGACATTTTCTTTACAAATTACCAGACCAAACACTTTCTGCTTTATTTTTCATTATTATTGCTTTCTTTTGAGGTTCTGTTTCATGGGTAAATTCAAAATTGAAGGGCTTTGTTCCAAACTGGAATGGCATGAAATTTCAAATTCCTTCTCCAAATGGAAGACCTTCCTTCTCTCAAGGACTGTATTTATAGTAGGCTGCCCTTTTTGCAGTCAGAGAGGGGCCAGATCATATTATGTCTGTTTGCTCTAATGTGTTTTTAACTTAGAAGTAAAACTAGACCTGGATTGAAACTGGGTGTAAAAAATTCTAAGTTCAGACATTACATTTTTATAACCTGAAAATGTTATCATTTTTAAAGGCAGAAATAACTAGAAATTACTAATATTAAATTAGCTTTTTTTTTTCACAGGGTATGATTTAAATGTGACACATGCTCTCTTTAATATGGTCTGCAATCTTCCATCATTTTAGCCAAAAAGAAAGTTGTTTATTTTAAAAATTGGTATTTTATGTCTAACAAAATTTACTTTGCATAGCAGTGTATCTTCTGTGTTAGATTGCTATGAGGATTTTAAAGGGTTTTTCATTCTTGACTCAGGTGCAGAACTCTTTTTCATGCTGAGGCACTGCCTTTCACCCACACATTCACACAGAAGAGAATAGGCCTTTCTCTGTGGAAATCTAGCAGCCAAATAATTCACAAATAGCTCTTACTTATTGCTTACTGGAACAATCAAACATAACTGCGCTAAATGAACTGTTTGTCAAATTAAAAAAAAAAATTAAAATTAATTAATTTATTTTTTTAAAGCAGAACAGGGGAGTGGGGTTAAAGAATCTCATTATTCTGATTTAACAGATTAAAAAACCCAGCTCAAAAAGTCATAGAGACCTGCCAAGTAAATTTATTGCTTTGAAATGACACTTTAAGACACTTTTTTATGCTTTTCTGAGGGTCTACTGTGGCCCTGGCATCGTGCATTCCCAGGGAGGCTTGTCTTGTTTCATGCCCAGGAATGTGACGCCTGCTGTCAGGGAAGGTGCTGGTTAGGGGACAGCTAGACCCTGGTTCCCAGCAGCCCTAAGGGACTTAGGGTTGCCATTCCCATCTTCCCATCCCTTAAGGATGCTATTCCCATCTTCCTTTTCTTCCTTCCTACGTTGCCTTTGGAGGGAAAAGAGGAAAACCAGACATGCAGCCTCTATCACATGACTCTTCCCCTACATGGCCTCAGATCTCCCATGCTTTTGGCTAAGTGTCCCAAGGGGACATTGTCCCAGAGCTTCTCTGTCTGCCCATCGTGGACCCTTGCTGTGTTTCTTGCCCAGGCTGCCCTTTGCCCCTTCCTCAAAACCACCCTGACCCCACTGGGGTGCCTGGAACCTCCCTTGGAGCCCCCATCTCCCACTGGTCTCAGGGCCACGCAGCCGGGGCCAAGCCCCCCTGGTTTGCAGTGTTACCCAGCGGAGGGTACCCAGGCATCACCCACTGCTGGACCCCATCACTGGAGGGGAACAATGGAGAAGCAGCTGTAGTGAGGGCCAGCCCTGTTCTGCTTTGTTTTGCAGCCCCACGGACATCAGCATCCTCCTGTGGCTGAGACAGGGTGGGGCAGAGCCCAGCTGGGCAGCAGCGGGGCCAGCACTGCCCCCAGCCCACAGTGGGGCAGCCACGCCATCAGCTGGACATGGGGGGCTCTGCCTGCACCTTGAGCCTTTGCATTCAACTCCTTGCAGTGACCATCATCACTCTTCCCTGCTAATAATGCCCTCAAGTACTGATTTCCTGAAGCCACTTCTTTTAAGGTCGTGACGTCTCCCTTTTTCTAAAACTTAATAAGCTTGATACTGACCATGTGGAGTTAGAGTGGGTTTGTAAATATTTGTATCTTCAGTATTATTTCTTTGATAGCAAACACTAGGACAATAATTCCCACATTAAAAGGGCTCTTGGGAAGGGTTTAGGAACTCTGGCCAGGCAAAAATAGTTGCCTGAAGGAAAAGGAAAAACCTTGGAGAATTACCAGACTCTTTTTTTAAATTTTGAGACAAATGGACTTTTCAAACTTTGCCCTGAAAAGAGATCTGGTCATGACCTACTATAAATCTCATATGGCCGTTTAAAACCTCACAGTGCTCTGGTTAAACAGCATAGCACCAGACAAAACCTCCAGGGCATGGGGACATTGCTGCGGTTTTTCCCTTTCAAGCTTGTATATTGTCCCCATAACATATTGCCGATGTTCACAGGACCAAATGAGACTGTGGCCTTTCTTTAATGTACTCAGAGCTCTTGTGTCGAGAGCCTGTGAGGTCAACAGGAAAACATGGAATGAAATCTCAGCTGAATATTGGTCTTTCCCAGGCTTCCTGGCGATTTCCAACTTCTCACTCTTTTGTTTTCATTTAATAAGATAGAGCTTGTCCTGCGCTCAATTAAAAGAAGAAAAAAAGAAAAATAAAAAAAAAGGAAAAAACAAAAAANAAAAAAAAAAAAAAAAAAAAAAAAAGAGTGGTGGAAGAGCTAAGACTCAGAAAATGAGCAGTTTTATAAAGGCCTGGCAGATTCCCAGTCCACTGAATCTAATAAGAAGCACACTCATTTTTCCAGTTTGAAGCTTTTTGGTGCAAACATCCCTAGTGCAAATATCTCCCACAGGACTTGTGAGAAAAGCACCAGGATATAAAAAAATAAGAGTGCTGGTATTACGACATGAAAGCTGTAGCCTACATTTTTGAAATAAGGATGTTGAAAAGTGGAGCTCTGAGAAGAACCTAATTTTGGGCTTCTCCAGCTGTCAGATCACCCTCAGCTTTCCTTCTTCTCCTCCTGCTAGAGGGACTCAAAGCACAGCACCTCTCTCTGTTAAAGCTGAAAAGGAAAACAACAACTGCAAAGTCATTTGTGCAAGCCCAGAAAACAGTCTGAGAAGACAGCAAAACCTAAACACTCCTTTGAGATTATCATCCTCTAATTGATAGAGATGTACTGGTTCAGATGTACCTCTGTTTCAGCTTCTCTTTTTACACCATTTTCTGTATTAGCGTATTATGTGCTTGTCACATGTGACCAGATTTTAACTTCAGATTGCTGATGTTTTATGAGTGTTATTTCAATGCATATATATATATATACACACACACACACACACATACATATATATTTCCTAAATTATTGTAAGGGGTTTAATGTTGATGAAAAGCAGCCTGTTGACACCGGATTATCCAGGAGTTTTCCCCTTGTGTTGCAAGTACATCTGCCCCCTCCTGGAGTCTTGAATTATCCCCATGCATATTCTTTATGTTTGCAGACAAAGGGCACTGTTGAAGCAGATGAGTGCCTCATCATTTGATGTTGTTAGCTAATCTCAGTCAAGACCACATTATTTTCTAAGAAATATATTGTCTTATTTTCTTCCATTTGGTCAAAATACAGCATTAGCCATTTAACAAGAGCCATGACAAATTTCTGTCATTGTGTACTGTATGTTGCTGTCCTCTGCCTCTGTAAGGTATCACAATTGGTTAGACTGAGAATTATGACAAAGTTGCCCTGCCCAAATTATTAGGGTTGTTTTATTACCAAAATCTGGTATCACTATGGAGCAGCAGTAAAATGTGGATCTGGTTTGAATTGTTCATATTTACCACACCATCCACCAGTTACTTACCACGCCAGCCTTTTAAATATATTACAACAAACTATGACAACACTTTCTGATTAAATGAGGGAATGTATGGAAAATTAATTCCCACTGCCCCAACTGGAGAAATCATACTCCAGAGTCACAATGCTCTCCTTGTCTGCTTTGGAGACAAGCTGCACAGCGATCTCATGCACTAATGTTCATCTGCTGAACTGGGAGGTTTGCTGGAAGAACTGGTAACTACAAACTCTGTAAACTGTATGGACCTGCCAGTCACTCCTCTCATTAATCAAAAGCTGCAAGGATGAAGAAGAGGTGCAACGTGTGGGTAGTCTGGCCAGTATAAAAAGGGACATTATGGAAGGAAGGTAAAATCTGAAAGGAAAAAAGATGAGCCTCTGTTAAGAAATTCTTCACTACTTTTTATTAAGGCCATACCATACCTGAAAAAATAGATTTTTATGATACTGTTTTCAGGTTGTCATAGGCTGCAGTTTTATTGAGTCAAGTCTTAGCTTCCATGTTGGTTTTGAGTGTTCAGATACACTTTCTGCACTTGTGCTGAAAAGAACAAATACCCCCAAAAGTTGCACTTCTTTTTTTCAGAAGTGACACCCAATTCACATGGCCACAATGATTCTAAGATTACCAACATGTGTCCAAAGCTAAGACATGACAAGGGTTTGCTTAGTTGGGAAGTGATTGCCTTAGGTTTGTCTTGCAGCTGGTGAAAAGCTTGTTAAAGGCAATAGTGCAACCCTGAGATTTTCTTTGTTTAATTTCTTACTGAGACATATAAAGATATTAAGATATTAAAGATAAGACATTAAGATATTAAAATATCTTTTCTTTAATGTTGATATAATTAACATATTATATATGTTGTCAGGGTTGGAGTTATATATTTGGTTGCAGGGCCACATGCATGGGAATTGTTATTTACATTACACACATCTTCAGTTGACATGACACGTTACAACCGAAATGAATAAACCAGCCCTGTATATTAACAATTGACAAACAAATGTAAAACACATCACCATATTATCAGAACCACAACACACTGATTAATGGTGGACAGCACAGCCACCAAGTCAAGGTCACAATCAAGACCTGAACCAATGAATCAGAGCTCTGAGTTTTCAAACAGACACATTCAATGAAGAAGGTAAACAGCTTTACATTTATAAGCTTGACATGAGATGAAACTACATCCAGGTAGTTTCGCTACAAGAAAACCTAAAGAGAAGACAGGTCACGTTTCAACCAAGCTCCTCACAAATGTTCAAGTCAACACAAAGCACTAAGGCAATCAAATACAGTATTGTTCAGTCCTTGCTAGTGGTGCATGGAGGACTGGTGATGTTATATTCAGTCTAGAGAAGGCCACCCATCAGAGCAAACTCATCAGCAATGCAGAGTTTAGAATTTCCTTCTCATGTCATATAGTTGCCATGTATGATTATTCTTCTGCTCTTATTCTCTCCTGGCCGTCAAACTCAAGTCAGAGGTCATTCTGAAAATCACATGCTCTTGCAGTTTTTAAATTATTGATGTAACATTTATGAAAATACTTCGTGCATGATTACTAGGTAAGGACTATGAATAACTTTTTCAATAATTCACCAGTAGAAAATGATGAATCTAAGAATCTGGCATTTGCTGCTAGGCCTGCAAGCAATTAATATGCACCTTTTCACTTTTTTCCTTTTCTGGCCAAACAGCTATGTGAAATAAAGTGGGATCCTTCCCGTAAAGGAAGAGAAAGTGTTCAGCCTCATCCTTTCTTCCTAAGGATCTTTATTTCACATGGTTGCTGGCTGCCAGCACAACATGGCAGAAACTTTGGCCAGGATAATGACAGACTTTAAAACTGACATCTCCTGCTTGGTGATCCCAAGGGGTGTCAATGCTTCTCACAGGTCCATCGTTTTTCCTGCTTACTTCACTGCACAGATGGAGCCTGATTTCCTGGATGTGGTCAATACACCCTGGTGTCTGGTTGTAGATCACTGCTGAATATACCCTTGGCCTTGCAGGCAGGAACAGCAGGCTGAGGTGTGACACACCAGTCTCCTACATGGTGTGTGTTCCAGCAAGTAATGACGACCTTTTCCTGCAGGGAAAGCACTTAGAACCTACACTCAGCAGGTGCCATCTTCTCAGGACAAGCTAATAACCTCATCAGCACATAGTGTCTCCATGCCTTTTCTAATAATAATCACTTCTTTACCCTAAGTTAGGAAGCTAATATGAAGCAGTTCACAGCTTGCCCTGATAACTTTTAATCTAAGACCACAGCTGGCCTTTGTGCTTTTCATCAGATGAATTCCAATAATCATTAAACAAAGTTTTCTCAGTTCTGCTTCAAGTCTGGCCCAACATATCTTGCAGACCTTATTTCTGCGCAACCCTGGTAAAATCCTGCCAGCATGTGATGGCAACATGAATAATTAGTTGTGGCTGAACTACAGCATCTGACTTATAATTATTTTCCTGTTGTCTATACTGCTTTTCTTTGTATCTAGTCTAACCCTGGAGAGTACAGAGAAGTCTGCAAAGTTTTAGTCCATGAGATCATCCCTGTAATTTCTTACTGCAGGCACTGTCTAACTTTAGTTCTCCATGTTAAATAATTGTGATATTGTTTCTTTAAAACCCTTGACAACAAAAATCAAAACAACCATAAATAGTCCACAGACATATGGAATTGTTTTGAGAAAGAAAGCAAATTGCTGAGACTCCTTAAAAATGGGGCTCTACCAAGGAAACCCCAGCAGCCTCTTTGACAGTCTGCTCTAAAACTTTTTACTTGCTTTGATGTTGTCTGTAATTTATGCTCCTCAGAGGCTTTTAGATGAAGGAAATCATCTGTTTTAATAATGTGAAACCTTCTTCTGTCTACTCGAGATGGGAATTCCTGCCCTGTTTCCTGTGCCTCTCTGTCATGGTCAAAAGGGGAAGAAAGGCTTAAAAATTGCAGGGCTGTTAGTGATCAGAGCTGTGGCATCACCTGCCATTTCAAAATGTCTACCCATATTACTTACCCAAATATTACTTACCTCTCACTGCTGAAGTAACATGTTAGGGAAACCTGTCTTTTCAAGCTCATTCTCCACTGTGGTGTTATTTCACTGTATTAGTAATTCATAACGATAGGTTATGTGGTAACAAGTATAGAAAAAAAGCAATTATTGAAATAGTTCCTTTAATTCAAAATTATTTTAATTACTAGTGATACCTGTCTTTTTTTTCCTCATTTCTGTGCTAAGTCTCTTCATGATTCAAAAATTGCCACTAGGCTATCACCCCTGGTAATTGCCATTCTCTGAGCTGAGTGAACAAAGGAAAAATTAAACTGGAGTGTGTCAGGCAAGCAGAATAGGAAATATATGTTGCTGCAGGAAAGCTACTCTCCTCCTAATTACCCTGCAATTGCCAGGTTCAAAATGTAATTTATGAGCAGCATAGATAGAATGGCCACATTAGTCCATAATTTCATGATGATCTTTTCCACTCCTGATTTCAGAAAGAAGTGATTTTGCAGCTGTCAGTGCATTGGCATTGTCGGCAGCTGCTCTGGGCAATGATGCTGGACAACTACACTTGAGAGGTACTCCCGAAGAAATGTAAAGCAGTCTCCTAATAGCACAGTTTTATAAAAGAGAGGTGCTGTAAAGTACAGCTCAATAAATAAAGCATAATCTGATAGGCTGCTTCAGACACTGCTAGTCACATTCAGAAACAGATGAAACGTTGGAAGGAGAAGGAAGTTTTCCAGCTTCTCCTGGAAAGTGGTTGCTGCTGTTGCATGTAAAATTCACCAAATGCAGCAAATGAACCTCATAAACACCTCCTGAGTCTATTTTACTCTGACAAGAATGGAGTAGCCTGCAAAAGGACTGAGTAGCGGGTGAAGCTGTGAACATGTGATAGGCAGCTGACATGTTTCAGCTGTAGGTTTGGTGCTGAGGCCAAGTCTACATTTCAGTAAAGTTGGGGCAGTGACTTAGTAGTCATCTGAGTGAGCTTTAAACACAAAACAGGGGGACCTTCATGGCCAGATGGAGCTCAGGAACCATTTAGTGCCCACGTAGTTATCACATTATCACACCAGTTAGCACCACAGTTTGTGATACTTGAGCTAGTCCCAACAGGGTCACAGAGGGACTGAGGGTGGAAAGCATCTCTGTTCATCCAGTCGAACAGCACTCAGAGTAGCATCAGCTAAAACAGTTGCTCAGGGTCAAAGTTGGGTCTTAAATATCTCTGAGGATGGAGACTCCACAGCTTCTCTGTGTAACCTGTTCAAGAGTTTGACCATCCTCACAGCAAAAAAACTTTGGTTATATTTAAATGGGACTTCCTGTGTTTTGATTTTTGTTCTTTGTTTCTTGTCCTGTCGCTGGGCACCACTGAGAAGAGCCTAGCTCTGTCTTCTTTACTTCCTCCTGTCAGGTATTTATCCTTCCCAGTCATCTCAGCCTGATGTCATCTCATGTGAAAGAAGTTCTAATCCCTTTAATCATCTTCATGGCACTTTGTTGGTCTCCATGTCTCTTCTGTACTGCAGAGCCCAGATCTGGATCCAGGGAGAGGCCAGGGGAAAGCAAAAAAAGAGGAAAGGCTAAGTTCAAAGGCAAAAGGGAAAATTATCTTGCTGATTCTGGATGTGACATGCAAACTTCTGAGTCAACTGACTGAGAGTTCCTTGCCTCCCAGCTGTACACAAAGTCCATCAATATTTTTCTTTGTTGTGATCTAAGTCCATAAGGAAGCTTGCCCCTTCCCTGAGCATTAGGTTACGTTGCTTGGGAGTATCAGTCCTAAATATTTCAGTTGCCTGTAGAAAATGTTGAACGGAGTGCTCTTAGGAACGGGAGATGCCTGCTCTGATTCATTCTTCCAAGGTTTTGTTTTTACTTTGCCCCTGAGGAATTGGCCGTTTTTAATGACTTCCATGATTAATAAAACTGTCTGAAGGCCTGCTGGGGTCTTCAAGCTAGTAGTTATCAACAAAGTCATCTAGCTTTCTCCCCTAGTGCCTAAGATAATGGCAAAGATCTTTCTCCCCAAGATGAAGCTTGCCTAGCTGCACTTAGGGTCGTGTTGGGGTGGTAAAAAAAGAATCCCCAAGAGTTATTTTCATGCTTCACTGACTGTGGAAAATCATACTCTCCTGGAAATCTGTGTCTCATCTCAGCAAAGCTCTTGTGCAGGCTCTCTAACTTTCCCCCAGCTGTTTCCCAGCTGCAGGCAGGTGATGTGATACCCTTTTAAAAGAGGCACTGAATGTATATCCTCACAGCTGGGCACTGAACTCCCAGCAGCAACACATGTTGACTCCTACACCTTTAACAGTCTCCATGCTGGATCACACTGCTGAGGACACATTCCTGCTCTGAAGAGGCTCACCACTTGACACAGCACATCCTAGACCGAGCAGGAGCTCAGGCAGGCAGAGGCATGTTTGAGGCACTGCAGAAAGGGACTATTGGCCTCGAGGCAGAGAGAGGAAAAAGAGCAACAGCTTATTGTGCCACTGGGAGGGGGAAGCAGCACCAACTAGTATTAATTCTCCCTGTCCCTGTGCCCTCTCCCCACTGTCATGCGTGCATTTCCTTTCTGCCCCGCTGGGAAAGGCAGGAAGAGCAAAAGATGTATTGAAGAATAGGCAAAGGCATCTCCACATGCTTTAGTGATATTGTAAATTCACAGGAAACCTAAAAAGATGCATGGTGGTTAATGAACAGCAAAACGTGAGATACAGATTGAAAGGTATATTGGAAGATATATGTTTAACTACATCAGGACACAGCATGGTATAAGACCAATTTTTTTTTTTAATTAAAATGTCATACAGATCTACTGTTTTTCGTAGTAGTTGGTAACACATTTCACAGAAATAAAGGATTGATTACATCCTGCAGGAGGTTGCAGCTGGGGAACCACTGAGTCCAGACACATTGGTATACCACATTCTAGATTAATAAAGCAAATAAAATTATATTTACATTGAAATTTATTTCTGCCTCCCCTTATCATCTGTGTGTGCATGGGTAAACCTCAAGTTTACTTTCCATGGATAACATCTAACAAAAAGATGCAATTCACATTCAGTTTTTCCTTTGAATTGTAAAGGGCAATTTATATAACTCTTTGTAACACATATATTTGTGCATATCATATTTCTTCATAGTTTTTCACAGACCATGTTATACCTGAGGAAGGCACAGCAAAGGTTACTTGTAGACATTGCTCTCTGCTTCAAAATCCTTCATCAATTAGCTGCATGCTGTGTTTTCTGGGTTACAGTGGGTCAGATCCTGACACCTCCACTAGACAGACCATTCCTGCTCTTCAGGAGCACTTCTGGGTACTCTTATCCAAGCTGTAAAGTACAACATTACTAAAACAGAATAACGGGTCAAGAATCTGAGCCTGGTCAGAATGGGAGAAGTTTTTTTGCCAGTGGCTCAGACCCCTGAAAACCTAAGGTTGCATCACAAGCAAATATTCAACAGCTAAAAATTCATTTTAAACATTCTTTATTTCCAGATAACATGTCAATAATAGGTAAACAGCATATCCTGGGCAACTCTTTCTAAGAACATATTAAAGTATTTTTGGATGACGATGGAAAACAGGCTGTGCCTACAACAGAAAGGAGAACAGAAGAACCTTTTACAAGTCTTCAAATAATCTCAAACTAATTAGCTTTTAACATCCTCTCTGCTACAATTCTGGGCTTTATTAGCTGTTCTGCTTGCCATTCCTGAGCCTGCCTAATGTCTTCTGTAGAACAACTATGTAATTTTTCCAGGCATTTGTCATTTCTTGAAACATATAAAAGAGAGCACTTGGATTCAAATAACAGACCATTTAAATGCTGTTCTGCATGGGAGTGATATATGCTGACAAGGACTAGAAGTCAAATTTTCTTTATATGGTTCTTTATGGTGAGCAAACCTACTTAAAACAAGCTTCTTCTCAAGGCAGCATATTGATTAGAGCTGACGGGCCAAAAAGACCTTTGGGAGACAACAGAATATGGCTTGAGTCAAAGAGTAACACTAAAGCTGGCAGCAGCAACATTAAGAGTCAGTAAAACCTGAGAGAGTTTGTCTCATGCTGAAATTTATTGCACCCATTTGGACAGCCATTATGGTAGTTAGTAATTTTATCTGCACAAGTTCATCTGTATTTGGACTCTCAGAGCTTAGCGAGAGGTCTTGTAAGGCAGAACCATACCCAGGGCTCTGCTGGCTGAGGCAAACGACTGCTGTGCTGAGGCGAGGTACAACTGTGTCTGAAGAGAACGAAAGGCTGTTTGTTTTGATGGCCAGCCACAACATTAACAGAAATTCTGAAATAAGGTGATGGCAGGCCAATGCAGATGAAGATTTTCTAGTCTGCACTGCTGTGGTTTGCTTCTGAGGCTTGATGAAGCTGTCACTCGCAAGCAAAAATTGCTGTTCTCTTGGATAGAAGTACATTTACACTTCATGTTTTAGGAAATAAACAAGACAAAAAGAGCAACACTCGGGCTAATATCCAGTGAAACTGTATCAAAATCTCCTGATGAGACATATTGAAAATGTTGGGTTAAAGCCACTCTACAGAATATTTTGCATTGCTCCTTTGCCTAGTTGCTACAAATTACCATTTCAGTGAAAGTGCCATTATCATTACCAGTGAAGATGTTCCTTACCTTCACTGATGATTGGTTCCAGTGCTTAATTACCTTTATTTTTCTAACATGTCAACCAGGCTGCTGGAAGCACCTTCAAAATGTTAGTGGAGGATCTGTTCTTGAGACAGATATAATTGTTCCTGGTACTGATATAATTGAATCTGACAGGGGGTCAGCTTTTGGTAGTGGTCTAATGAAGTAGTGGAGCACTGAGTTGGGAGTGGATATAGGTCTTCAGATTGGATACCAATCCCACCTTAGGACAAGTGGAGAGAGGTGACTGAACCCTGAAAAGTAAATTATGAAGAGGAATATGAACTAAACCTGCCTGAGTTCCCATACAGATTACAATGCACAAGGTGCTGGACATACCAAGCACACAGTTTAAGCAGTCCTTAGGATCTTATATTCTTTCTAAGTCCATCAAGGATAGGAATCTCCAGAGGGCACAAACTGTCCTTGACCAGACAATAGAGGGATCTTAAAGTTCCCAACATGGCCAAAATTTTTTTTTGGGGGGG
>VYXD01001807.1:247775-326802 GCA_013397195.1 Hylia prasina | reverse complement strand
AAAAAAAAATAAATTTAAAAGTTCTGGGGTACATATGAAGGAAAACGCACAAAAGCCGTTGCCCTTGGTCTCAAGGGGCAATCAAAAGCAGCATTGACTGAACCTTCTCAACAACTTTATCCAGTTCCAATTTATTTCTTGCCCATCCTCCCTCCCCCTCAAAAAACATCTCTATAGAGATTGCTTCCTGATTTCACAGGGGCGGCAGAAGAGTCTTGTTCGTGGACTATTCTCAAAGCTGTTCATCATTCTCCAGGCCATTGGTCCAAGCCCATGTTCCAAGGACAATACAGGACACATAGACTATGCCTGTCATTTCTTTTTTTCAGGTCACTGTACTTTGAGACATTAAGAGACTAATTAACATACCAAGATAAAAAGACCCTATAAGTGCTCTTCTACTAAAGAGTTAACTTGCCTGGACCAGGGATTCTCTCCACTCATATTCAGCTGATGCAAGGTCAATGACAAACACACCAAGGAAGTCAGAGTTGCTTTATTTTTCTTGTGAGCAGGTCAAATAAAACACTGCTGATGCTCCATTTATCTGGAGCAACAAGCAAACACTTGGCAGCAGTGGAAAGCAGACGCTGGAATCTGGCACCAGGCTCCCAGCACAGCTGTCAGCCTGCTGACTAATCACTTCACCCCCACGTTAATTCTGCTCCAGGTCTACTGGACCATTTCATCTCAGATACCCTGGCACATGCTCCTCTTGATAGATCGATTTATACAGAAGTGTCACTATTAATTGTTACATATAATTTTATTTTAGGAGGCTTTTTTTTTTGTACTCAAGGTGGGTTTTTTCTAGTGGCTTTCTCTTTTCTACCATGTTCCTTCACAGTGGGAGCTGTGATTTGGCTGCCTCCAATATCAACTAGACCTTAAGCAGACACCCCTTGCCAGAATGGATTTTCTTCAGGGTTTTTTTTTTTTACGTGTGTGTGCATGAGCTTCATAGCTTGTTATTTTAAAAAGCATTTCCTATCAATTTTTCTTTAGTGACTATTCTGACAATTAAGCTGCAATTGCACAGTGCACACCTGACTCTCTTCAGAGAGATCTGGTTTGCCTTCAGTTTGCATTATCAGATGACACTTGTAGTCGTGTCAGCACAAACTATTTAAGAAGCTCCCAGGAAAAGTGTTAAAATATTGGTGGGGCCTGTGAACTCTGTTCTTGGCAGCTGTGCTTTATTAGCTGTGCTGTGCAAAGGGGGTGCAGCTAAGGTAATGCAGGGCTTTCACAGAAGCATTATGTATTGTGACAAGCCAAACAACCTCCAGGACTCTCACTCATCATGACTCCCATTTCATACCTCATCCATTACAGGAATGAGGTATGAAAACATTTCTCTGTTTCCTAAAGATATTAACAAACTCCTGGGAAATCGTTTACCTGGAGAAAAGAAAAGCGTTGAGACTCATTTTTTTTGTGCTCAGGCTGAAACATCAGGCCATGGCATGGCTAACTGTCTTTTCCTGTTAGTGAACGATAGGTTTTTGCAATTGGTAACTGGAAAGAATTCAGACATTTAATTGGTTTAATGCTTATTGTTAGCAAAGGTACAAAACCATAAATTTGTGTCGCTTCCATACTGACTTTAGAAAAAGGATATCCAAGTGCTTTTTAAGAATAATGAAGGACATCTCCTAACACACTGATGGTAGGAAGTTCAGTCACATCCATGTATGGGGTGGTGGCTGAAGCCCTGGAAGGATCATTTGATTTGGTCATTCAGACACAATGGGGCAGAATTAAAACTAGAGCAGAGCCTTGTTATCATAGAAGCATGGAGTCATGGAAAGGCTTGGGTTAGAATAGACCCTAAAGATACAGGGAGTTGGAACTAGATGGTCTTTAAGGTGCCCTCCAACCCAGGCCTTTCTATGACTTTGTGATTGTATTCATCTTTGAACGTTAAGTACACAGTCTTTGTACTGGTATTTTAAACCATGGTAGTATCTGGCTGTTGTCTGTGCATGTTCTAGAGTTTATGGTATCATTTCCCTTTTCTCAGCATGATTTTGTCCTGAAACAAATGGATGAGGTCCACCTCCATTCTGTAGGCTGTCCTTATGATGCTATTTCTTGGCATTCTACAGTTGCCTCAGAATATATCCCCATATGTTCTGTTATGATATTGGCATGGCCTGATCTTCAAGTCCTTATAATTCCCATGCTTTCAGAGGTCTTTGCTGGAAGAGAATTTGAAAAATACACAGGGGCAGCAGCAAGGAGTGGGCATTTTCATGGCTTCTGTGATCCATTCACAATTACTGAGACAGGAATTCCCTACTGTGTGCATGAGAGACATGGAATATCTTCAGTGCCAGGCATCAGAGATATTTATACAGATCTTGGCACAATGTTCTCAGTCTGTGCTTTGAGGAAGCACCATGTGGAATTTGCTTCTTGCAATAAAGGGATAAAGAGTTCTCCATAAAAGACCTTAGATGGGTTGTAGGTTGGCTCTGAGGGAAGAAAGAAGTGATGTTTCAGATACTTTAATCTGGAATCAAAATAAAGGCTCTGCCAGCAGAGCTCCTTTAAACCATGGAATATGTTTTCATCACTGAATTTGAAATACTGCTTCAGAGTCTCGGTCAGATTTACTGTTGGATTTAAATCAGTCAAGTGTAATTGAAGTCAATGGAGCTATGACAGTTTATACCAGCTAAGGGACTGGTGTCTGCTTCAGAGTATTGTTTTCCCACAGTTGGCCTTGATCTTCTAGACAGTGATAGACTTCTTTTTGGGTATCCCAAATACTCCCAAGTATTCATACAGCCTGTCATAAGATTTTCTCCTGTGTTTGTGACGTGAATTTGGATCCCCTTCTCCACGTTTACCTCTCAATGTTAACAATGCAATCCCTAACAGTGTCACTTTTTTATTCGAATAAGCTCTTCTCACTAATTATTACATTTCGCTCTCTGCTGTGAAGTCACAGCCATTTAGCAGTTGCACACTAGAATGAGATGTAGAAGAAAAATAGTTTAGATGATCACAGCTGTGCAGATGACACTGGATAAATAGTGTCCTGTCTCCAGACACAAAAGCAAATACAGCAGATAATGTCTGATAGTGTTAGTGACCTTTTTTTGGTAAGAAAGCTTTGGATACAGTTCTTGCAAAGTGAAATTACACAGACAGCTGGACTCTAAAATATGCTGCATTTTCCCCCTGCTCGGCACTGGTGAGGCCACACCTCAAGTACTGTGATGCAGTCGGACACAAAATGATCACACAGAGACCTGGAATCTTTTGAGATGCAGCGCTGAGGCCAAAAAAGAGCCTTTGTTTATTAATTTCCAAATACATACTTTTATCAAGGTGACAATGGATTGGAAGGTGAAATTCCCACCTCTCAACCACATTGGTCAATCAGACTATCAATCACATTCTCCTCCCATCTGAAGGAATGCAAACATTGGCCATATTTACAAGAGACAATTCTTTGTTTATGTTAAAAGGCATGGGAAAGTGAGAAACTCTGACTCCAATATGAAACATCAGAAGGCTAAGAAAATTCTGGGTGACAGTACTGCATTCACTTTTGGGGACCTCACTACAAGAAGGACATTGAGGTGCTGGAGTGTGTCCAGTGAAGGGCAACTATGCCAGTTAAAGTTCTGGGACATAAGTCCCATGAGGAGCAGCTGAGGAAACTGGGCTTGTTTATACTGAAGAAGGCTCAAGGTAGACCTTATTGCTCTCTACAACTACCTTAAAGGAGGTTGTGGTGAGGTGGGCGTCAGCCTTGTCTTCCATGCAGCCAGTGACAAGACAAGAGGAAGTGGCCTCAGGTTGTGCCAAGAGATGTTCAGGTTGGATATTAGAAAAAATTCTTCACTGAAACAGTGGTAAAGGGAAGTGGTGGAGTCACCATACCTAAAGTGTTCTAAGAATGAGTAGACACGGCACTTTCTGATATGGTTTAGTGGGCCTGGTGGTATTTGGGCAAAGGTTGGACTTGGTGATCTTGGAGGTCTTCTCCAATCTTAATGATTCTGTGATTCCATGAGCATTTGTGTAGCCTTTCTTGTGGCTGGAAAGGTATTTGAGAGACTAGCTCTGATATGTTCCTTTGGCTGAGTCATTTCTCCAAGGCCTGATTCTCCCTTGCATTGCATTCTTGATAATCATTCATGCCTGTGTAAAGTAGGTATAAAGTGCCTTCATACTGTAATGCAGTGAAGAACTGGTATCACAAATTCTTCAACATCAAAGGGATTTTTCTCTTTATATTGTCACTGAATACTTGCAGTTTGGTAAGGAATTGCAGCTGTTTTACTTGTATCTTTATCCATGCTGCATGTCTTTGGGCCTGAATTCCTGCAACGCAGCATATGCCTAGCCTGGGAAATTCTTGTGGCCAGTGTTGAATGCCATGATTTATTATCATGGGAAGTAGTGCAGCTGTAATCAGCAGCTTAATATGAAGCATAGAGCAAGACTCAGATCCAGTGTGATTAACCTGAAGAGGTCTCCTGAGGGCTACCAAAGTAATCTCACTTGGGAATCTGTTTCCACTGACCAAATAGCCAACTCTAGCACCTTCCTGCATAACTGCTCAAACCACCTTGGTGCCATTCAAAGGCTGGCCATGGCCATGCAGCCTGATGGGGCTAACAACTGGTCCCACACAAATAACCTCTAGGCCTTGTCGAGGGATTGAGATGGCTCCACCTCTCAACTTGGATCAAAAGTTAGTTTGACTGGGCAAGAAGTATTAATCTCCCCAAATCACTGGGTTTCTGAACCTGGATATATGAGAAAACTTGAGGCTACAAGGAATCTAGCAGTTCTTCTAAGAAGGGTCAGTTGTCCACTAGACAGTGCAGGAAAACAGGTTGTTGGAGACTTGCATGGCAATTAGGTGCCCAGGTCCCTTGTAGCCAGGGTGATGGGAGAAACTTCAGATGGTGTGTTAGTTTTTAAATGGTCTTATTACTGAACTTCTGGCAAATTTACAAGGTATTTACTCTCTTAAGTCAGAGAGTGCATGTTCTGATTAAGAGCTTTAAAGAAAAGTGGTTCTCGCCCAATTGTTGTTTAATTCCTTAAAATAAAAATATAAATTCTATGATGTGGTAATTAATTCAGGGGCATAAACCAGTAGCAAACTATGCACAAATGTTATGTGCCACAGCCATTAAAATGTAAATCGATCTAACTGCATGATCTTGCTTACATCCTTCAGAAAGAGCAGTCCAAAATAAAAGTTAGCAGTCTTTTTAAAAAAGGTTGCTTCTTGATAGTAATGCGTGAAAACAGGTGTAACAGTTATTACCCTGGTCACTGCAACATAATGAGGATCCTTATAAGACTATACTATATTTCAAAATCTAAAAAGTAGAAGGGGGACAAGAGACTTCAGCAATATCAGCATAAATGGGAAAATATTGTAATGTTTAATTTTTGTAGTATATTGGCTACCATTAGAACAGCAAACATAGATTTCCAGATGTTTGTGAAGAGTCCAACAGTTATATTTTATATCTAGGGCTATAGTAACAATTTCTATTCAGCAGCCTAGAAAAACATTTCATGTCACAACAGGAAAGAAATATTAGAATGAGTATTTTCCCCCCTGATCCCCTGTGTAGCAATTTGTGAATACTTCAGTCAATGACAAATAAAAATGATGGTTTAAAAGTTAAAACCACAGTCACTAAGGCCAGGACATAAATGTACAGATGTTTTGTGATGCTCAAGAACTTTTCAGTCACAATGCTGTTGTGGAGAGGACTGGAAATCCATTAGAGTCAGACACTGTCAAAGGCATTCCCTAAACTACACTGTCGGAAAAGGCTGTTAACTTTTCATATTCTTTCCACATTCTCTTAAGGAAAAAAAATAAAACCACAAAACCTATTCATAATGGCTTTTATGTAGCTCTCACTATTTTATTAGCAAGGGATTAATTGCAATCTGTTAATATAAGTGAGCAACTTAAATCTAGAGTTCACTGGGCAACCTGCACAAGTGGAAAGCTGCATTGTCCTGAAGCTGTTTACAAAATACCAGTTTTCCTTCTCCAAGAAGGAAATTTTTTTACAAGCTTACCAGCTGTTTCTCTCTCCTGTGTGCCTTAATGAAGTTACACAAATGGCTGCCTGAAAATCTTCTCTTTATCACACCTACATGGCTAGACAAAAACCAAGTTTTTAAAGGCAATCCTTGTAACTGGTACATTTAATGCCTGTGCATGAAGACAGACCTCTTGCCATGCAGAAGTTGGCAGATGCTTCTGTGACCATGCATGTATCCCCAAACCATCCTGACAGAGCACGAGCTTTTACTGCCATCTTCTCTCTACCATCCAGTAGTTAAAATATAAATGGATGTCAGCTCCTCCCTCTCCTGTTTATTTTACTAGCTTTTAATTACTAAGGTGAGATCACAGGTGAGAGTTTTTTCCACTGCCTGGCCCCACTGTGCTTTGAAGGGTGCAAAAAGCTTTCCAACAGTGTCATGATTCCCCAAGCGACCAAAAACTCTCTGGAGAAAGAAAGCCATGAGCAGATGTGCCACTTCCTAGCAAAAGGCAGCTGGGATGCTGCAAGTAAAGGCAGTGAGGTGGGAGTACTGGCTTGTGCAAGACAGGTGGTCCAGAGGGGAAAGGCTGGCATATGTTAGGGGAGGCAGGGAGAGGGCCAGAAAGTGTGCAGCCACGGGGAATTGTGGAGTTGAAACTGCATCTCTGATGGCCTGGCCCCTTTTCAAAGCCTCCGGAATTGCCTGCCATATGCGGCTTGTGCAAGATGTCAGGTATCAGTTTTCCATAATGAAAAGCACCATTAGCATGTAAAGACAATTCATTAAGGTGCAACATAGCAGAACTGTAATTAATTATTAGATATTATTTCTCACAAAATGCATCTCCAAGATCACATTGCATTAGCCACTATATTGGACTGATGGAGCATAAACAAGGGTAATGATAAACACCGGTGAATGGAGTTGGGAAGAGATGGTTATCAGGGTACCACTGTGTTTCATGTGGGGTTTATTTAACAGTCTCATTAATGATCTGGAAAAGGAAGTGAATAACCATTTAATTAAGTTTGCATTTGATACTAAATTAGAAGTTGCTGCAGACACCTCTGAGGGCAGCGAAATAAATCAAAAAGAGCTAGAAGCTTGCAAGGTAAAAGAGGAAAATGAGATCTGGTATGAAGAAAAAAGTGAGCTAATGTCTCTGGAAGCAAATAATCATGTAGCTATCAGTAGAGGAATTCTGAAGAAAGCAGTGTTGAAAGGGAGGTAGGGGTGTTAATGGACTATACATTCCCTCACAGCTTGGATATATGTTTACAGAAGCAGCGCATCAAGGAGCAGGAAGGTAATAGCCCTTCACTACAGGGCTGTAGTGAGAAGCTATCTATAATGCTGCACTCTGTTTTGGGCACCCTGTTATCAGAGAGATATAGACAAATTGGAATGAGTTCAGAAAAGAGCCATAAAAATGATCCCATATCCCTGGAGATAATGACTTATGAAGAAAGATCAGAAGAAGTAAATGTTTAAGGCCTTGTCTGAAAGATGACTGAAGAAGGACAAGAAAACAATCTGCAAATATGTGAGAGCAAAAAAGGGAGGAGGATAATTTATCATAGTAACGATTAGTAATACGATGAAATAATAAGTAACAACTATAAATTTTAAAAGGGCAACTTCAGGTTGAATGTAGGGAGAAATTTCTGACAGTGGAATTTGGGTTAGTTTGCAGAGAGGTTTCCCAGGGGTAAAAGTAAAAGCTGCATTCAAGTCATTTAAAATCAAATTGGACAACTCACTAGAAAATGCACCCTGCTATGGGGAAAAATATTGCATTGCCCAGGGAATAAGCTGGATGACTTAATATGATATTTCACACTCAAGTCTTTATGACTGTGATATTTTTAATATGCATGGTCAACTATTTCAGGAAAATACACATTTCTTCTGCTGTCAGGCCTGATAATACAACCACATGCATGCAAACATAACTTTAAAGAAGGCAAGTAGCTCTGCTGACAGCACTGCACTGCTGACATGCAAAAACACAAGCCTGAGCTCTTCAAGTTTTTGCAGGCTAAGTCTTAGATCTTGAATTGTCAATATCAAGACGGTATATACAGGTAACCACATCATTTATGGGTAGGTGAAGAAGTGTGCAAAATGGAAGCTCCAGTGAAGATGTACTATTATTGTTATTTTTATGGTTATTGCTATTACTACTTATGACTGGTAGTGTGGGGTTCAACTACGTTTCTTAATTGTTCACCTTTTTGGTCTCCTGCTTTCATCTCTGGGCTGAGTGTTCATTAGACAGCATAAAACTGCTTTCTATACTCCTTTGTAACAATTAGTATTTTTCATATATCCTAAAATATCTGTGGAATGGGAAAAGAGACAAGGTGAAGTGAAAATTGGACTCTCCCCCAGATAAAAAAGATGGCAAGGGCTATGGATTTAAATGGATATGAGAGTAACCCCATATTTTTCCCCCAGTTATAGCAATGTAATGTTGAAGTCGCTTCACTATTTGCTAGCAGCAGAGACAAGCCCACAGGCATTCAGAGAGTATGCGCCCTAAAACAGCATGGTTCCTATATGCGGAGTTTTATGTTTATGTTCCTGTTTTCTTCTCTTCCCTCCCCTGTCCCCGTGCCTCGATGGGCTGTGTGTGGGGCTGGCAGCCTGGTGGTGCCGCAGTCCAGTGCCCGAGCCTCAGGACTCTCCAGCAAGGGGTCGAGCAGCAGCAGCTCCAGTGAATCCGAGACCAGCTCCGAGTCTGACTCCGAGAGCGAAAGCAGCTCCAGCGAGAGTGACGGCAGCAAGCCCTCGCATTACTCCAGCCCAGAGGTAAGGGCTTCTCTCTATGATTTAGGGTGGCACTCTGTTACTGCACCCACTCACACCTTTTCCCAGCCAAGCCAACACCAGGAGGCTGTGAGGAGATACATGGAAAAAAAAAGGGGAGAGAAAGGCCCAAGGATCCTTGTCCTGGCATGTTGTGAAATATAAGTGGTGGGGGATCTTAGGGAAGATGAAAGCATTTGAAACAAAAATGAAGAAAGAAATAACACTGTTATATTTTCCTCCAATTGGAGATGAGTGGAGCACCTTGCAAGGCTCACAGCTTGCTTAAGTTTTATGCAACTCTGCCTGTGTAGCAATGGCTTGCTTACTGTGTAAGTCCTGATGTGGGTTCCCAGCACTGCAAGGGAACTAAGGGTTTCTCTGCACAGGGAAGCTATTATAAAAACAGTTTGAGGGTGGATTTTCAAAAGAAACCAGTTGTTCACTCATGCACTTCCCTTGCCTCACTCTCTAAGTGAGTTATTCTCTGCTACTGCTGCCTTTATGTGATTTCTTTCAATTCACCTCCAAAATGGACTAAACTGAATTACTCATGGTGCAAAACACTGAGCCCAAACGAGTCATCTGGAAAGCTAGCACTGAAAATTTCCACATGTAGACAAGCCCTAGCCAAACTACAATTAATCTGCCAGTGCTATGACACCTTCTGCTTTCACCTCTGCAAAAAGCTCAACAGACACAACAAGGCTGCTTTCTCTGCTCTGCTTTTCTACCGGGATTGACATTTTTACATGTTTTGGTCAATACACATATTTAGAATTAAACCATGAAATCCACAGCCACATCACACACGTTAATGTATGTAAAAATATTCAAAAATCTAGCAGCAAGGTTGTAAATACACATGAAATACAGTCTGTGTATTTTCCTACTCCACATAAACCATCCAAATCCACCTCCCAAAACTGTCTCACCTATTCTCTCACCCTGGAAAAAAAAAAATTATGCTGAAAAAACAGCAAACCCTTCCTCATATTTTCCTTGGTTATTTGGAGCCATGTTTCCAATTGAGCACAATGCAGTACTCACAGAAATATCCTGAATATATTTTTCTCAGGTTCTGTCATTTTTGTTCCTTGTTTAACACTTATCTTCGGTCTTTCCTTCACAGTACTTTCAGACCCATTTCCATTTAATTTTCCTGTCACTTTGTCCACTTCTTACATATCTCTCTGTTCTTTCCAGTCTCTCTTGTTGCTCTCCCTGCAGTACCCCATATCTTATTTCCCATTCTGAACTTTCTCATCTGACCTGTTAAGACCTTGTTCTGTGTCTACTTAATTCCCTGCTGGAATTAATGCAAAGATCTCACGCTTGGTCTCTCCCCTCCCTGTGGGATCTCAAAAGGTGGAAGAAAAGGAACAAAGGGGAAGGAAATATGAGATGAAAGGAGGAGAAGCACAGGAAGGAAGGAGTGGTTCCTCTCTAGGCAGATACCCATGCTGCTTGGACCCAAGAGCAGCAATTCCTCAGAGAACGCACGAAGCTAACTGAGGCAGGTTGTGGGTGTCATAAAGTCCAGCAGAGAACTAAGTCATGGAAACATGGAGGAAATGCCTCCTCTTAAGCATTTTATATCCTCTCGAGATCTGTGGAACTACTTTTGTACAGAGCCTGAGCTGTCAGTGATCATTGTCACGAAACAGCTGCCCCACTCCAGCAGATTGCTTGTCTCTTTGCATTATATTTGTGTGGTTTGCCCTCTAGGACATGCTGTATGAAACATAAACAAAAATGTAAGTGATTCACAAATGTGATGGCTGTGGTGATTTTCACAGGCAATTTTCATCCCTTGATGGGATATGGGAAACAGCACACACAGATAGGGTATGGGTGTCCCAGGGAAGTAGAATACCTGTGTTCTCCCCAAGGGTAAATGCTTTCCCAGGCCTATCATATGACTGATGGCAGCAGTTCAAACATACTCAAGTGGTGTCTCTGACTGGAACTCCTTTTAACTTTGCATTAACTTGTAAGTTAAATGCTTTAATTTACATTTAGGCACCCAGTGACGCCATCTTTCTAAAGTATATGCCAGTTTCCTATCCAGTAAATGGAAAGAGAAGCTCCTTGGAAGCTCCCTAAAGGGAGGCTATGTCCACCTAAGTTTAAGGAGTGGACTCAATTCTAGATTTAGTCTTAAAGTTAATGTAATCTATTGGATAAGACAAAAAAAAAGTAAATACATCGTGGTTTTTGATTTAGCATTAACTGGTGCTTTCAGGTTCAATGAACTTGAGTAGTCCAGCAGAACACTGGGCAGGAACTCCCTGTTTAAAGGTTGGGAGGAACTTAAAGGAGAAACCTGCAAACCATTATGATGCCTTCATTCTTTCCCCCCAGTCTGAAATATTATATGCATGTACTCAAAGATTTTTATTTCTGGAACAGTGTATCTTCTGCAGGTTATATAACAATTCAAGTGCTGTTTCATGTCTTCTGTAATTTTTTCCTCATCTCATTTTGAGATTTTCAAGTTGTCCTCAGGTGCATAAATGCAGTTGCCTAGAGTGTAAAGCAGCTCATTGTAAAGCATACATATAAAGTAGATTAGATGAATTGCACCCTAAAAGTGTCTGTTTCTTTCCATTGACTATTTAGAGCCAGTAGTGACTAGCTCAGCTGTCTTCACTTTATGTCTGCAGTAAACTAAGAATAATGGCTGAGCTAGAACAGGAGACAACATTCAGACTGGTTTCAGTGATGTGGACAAATTAAGGTGCCTCAGACATTAATGGGAGTAGTTAAAGTTTTGTGGACTGCCAAACCTAAAATTATGAACAAGGAACTGAAACTTCTATCTCCTGTTTCTTTGCTGAAGTCATGAATTCTTTGAATGACCTTAATTAATGTCATAAATGAGGAATCTGGAAAACAAAGATGTCTTACGCTTTTTCAGATGGTTGAAAAAATTTGGGTGTCAAGTATATAGAAAAAGCTACATTTCTGAAGCTAAAAATCTGGTTTGTTCTTTGTTCCATTGAATTATCCTGCAGGCCTTTACTAAAGCTGTCTTTGGTTAGGCAACCATGAATTCCTACTGTGAGAGAGGACAAGAGTGGGGAATGGGATCACTGGCCTTTCAACCAGTAACCAGTCCAGAAGAGAAAGATGCGCCTTTCTGAGCCCCACCAGCCCCACATACGAGATGCAATGGCCTTTACAGGTTTTGCTGTTGTGACTAGTTCGCAACTATTAGTTTCTTCCTCCTTTTTAAGGAGTCACATATACAAAAGAAAATGGAATTTTACCAGTAGACCAACTATAGACGCTATTGTTACCTTTGCAAATAGGATTCACAGGTTTTGGCTGTCCTGTGGACTATTATTGACAAAGACTGCAAACTACACTCTCCCTTCCTTCCAGAAAATTCTTTGTACCAAGAACCACCTCTTACAGTATATGTGTGCTGTGCCTAACACATGGGAATGCCCAGTTCAAATTTGTTAAAGCACCAGTAGCAGTGTTAATAGTAGCAATGAAGTAATAGTAATAATAATAATCATCATCATCATCTTCATCATCATTGCCGTCTGTGCCTTAAACATAATGAGAAAGCACATTTTTATAGGGATTGCCCTGAGTGAAGTATTTGATAGCAGGGCAGCACAAGCAAGTTACCACAAGGGCAAATTAGTACATGGATTTACAATAGGCAGAGTACTTTGCAGGGATGGTGGGCTAAGTCCATGCACATGTTATAGGCTCTCTTTATCTCTCAGTGAAAGTGGTGTTGAACTTTAAGTTTACCACATATTAGCCACACCTTAGGTCCCTCTTTGTAATAACAGCCATAGAGTGACCCTATTACATTGGCATTGTTTAACAGCCCTTTACCCCAGAAAGAGTTTCTGGATAGCATTTTGACAAGTTTCTTTTTGGATGCATGCCATTCATGCCTCTGGTTGCACTTGCAGCCTTGAAGAGATCTGATATATATATAGACATGCTGTGTGGGAGTCATCCCACCTAAATTTGCATACTGCTCCCGTAGATACCTACATCTGCTTGCCACCTCAGCCTCCCCTTTACAGTCTGTGGAGAGGAAAAGACGTGTTTAGGGCCCAGCTCATCTGGCCTATTTCATATGTCTATTTCAAGAGGGAATTTTTCACACCCTAGAAGAGTAGTCCACTGACTGGAGAAGGAACTTGTTGACTAGCTAAGTTATAGGTGTCTATGTTGTACAGATGAATCCACCCACAATATTTAAGGAAATGTATCACATCCTCCTGTTTCTTCATGAAGCCTGGCACATGTGTATGTCTGTGGTAAATTGATCCCTGAAAGTATCTTTGTTAAGTTTCCTGATCTGAGTTTTCATGCCAAACCTATATTTAATTGCAAGTCAGCTGATCTCAGACTGTTACTCCTATTACTGGTGCCCATCTGGACAGCGCTGGCTTTATCCCAGTTGAAAACTGCCCAGTTCTCTAAAAGGCCCTAGGGGCAGCATATTTCCATGACACCAAAATCAATGGGCAGAGAGCATTTTGGTATCAGAATACTCTGGATATATATTCATATGTATTTCTGTCCTTATGTGCTGCTGAAAAACTTCCAATTCAAGCAAACCAACTTTTCTTCCATAGAATGGTGTGTGGAGCAGAATTTGGGGATTTTCTTTTTCTCCCACAAATAATTACATTAGGCATGTATAATGGATGGGCAAAAAATTTCAAGTGAATTTTCCTAGTGCGTTTTTTTACCTGTCCGCTATCTATTCTTGGCTGTTGTGATATGTTCTCTTGCAAGGTACCTTCTTTTTTTTTTTTTTAAATGTGACCTCAAAGTACAGTAATTTTTAGTTAGAACAATCAATTGAATAAATTACTTCCAAAAATGAACTGGCATCACTCTGACAATTTCAGATATTCCAAAATGGTATCAGGGCCCAAATTTAGTGAGTTTTAAAATTCTGATTTTTTTCTGATTTTTTTAATTTGGATTCTTTACCTGATGGGCTGCAGACATTTTACTTTTATCAGATGCATCTTAAAGGATTTTTTTAGCAGACAGATCTTAGGGGGTTTTTCNATTTTTTTAGCAGACAGATCTTAGGGTTTTTTTTTTTTTAGAAGCCACAAGGATTTGAATTTTTATTTAACTTAACCTCAAAAGTGCACCTGAAACTCCTGACAAAACCAATAAAGCTGGTAGCACTGCTGATCCTTTTTATTAAACTTCATAGCTGGCGAATAGGTTGGTAGAACTATAGGTATTATGCCTAAATAGCAGACATACTACTCTAGAAAAGTCCTGCACTGCCAGGTTATGACACTGTAGCATGTAATCACTTTCTTCTGCTGGTTTACTGTCATCCCTTGAAATTCGTGAGCCACCATTTTCAGTAATTACAAGATACATAAAGATGCAGAATGGGATGTAACAGATGAATTGGAAGTTTTTTTGAACTTCCAAGCAGCGCTCACTCTGACCTACACTTATCGGCAGAAGTGTGTTTTTCCCCATGTGCTTCTGATGTGTCTTCTTTTCTGAAATATACCTGAACAGTGGAAAGACTTCCATGTATAGTGAACCTTTTATTATATATCTAGTAAATTCAATGTGTGCACAGTGAATGGCACCAAACAAATCTATCTGTATTTTCAGCAGCAATAAAAAAAAAATGCTGTTCATTTTTAGATAAAGAGTTAAGGGTTGTAAAAATACAGCTTCATCCAAGAGAAATATTGACCATCCATTTTCAAGATTTACAGCTCAGGAAAGAAATTCCTCCTGTAAGATATTAGGGAGCATGCTTTAAAAAACATAAACATAAGCCAGTCCTGCAAACTTCCTATAGGTCTGGGCTAGCTCAGTAATGAGTAAATTAGACACTTTAGCTAGAAGGAATATTTTTATCATATGAATTCCAGTGTCTAATTCTTTTGCTTATTTCAGGAGCCTTTGCTCCATGTAGAGAGCGTACAGTCCTCAGTGGGTGATTCTGAAGGTGCAGGAAACCTGTGTTGCCCTCAGGCATCTACTTTAAATAAGAAGTAAGACACTCTTTTGAGTTAGAGACTGTGGATATTCTCTCTTGAGCAAACTTTCTTCCATGACACAGTTTTTCATTATCCACATGCAACAGCCTTGTGAACCAAATAGTGGTTCCATCTGAGGAAATTAGGAAATTTTTTGCTTTGGCTTCTGTGGGGTTAGGTTATGGCTGGCCATCTACTCCATCATCTATTTCTTGGTTGTTTTTGCCTTTCCTCTTCATTTTATTACATTCAAATTACTGATTGCAAGAAGCACTAGAAAAGTCACACACTGTTCTGAAATAACATTGTCTCAGCTGTGGTTACATTTGAAATCATGATTATCCCACTTCTTCCCTGTCCAAACACCATTATGTTTTAGATGTGCTCTTCTAACTTGATAGTGTTGTGACAGACATTAAAAGAAAAACTAACAGCCACACAATACTCACAAAATGAACCCTTGACAGCACCACCACACAACAAATGTTTGTGGATTATAATGTCAATACCAGGCAGATTATATGAAGCGCCTGGTTAGCCCTCCAACTCCCCATCACATGCCGCTTTGTGTGCTCTTTAAATGCTTTCTGTATTTACTTCAATGGCACAGGACACAAAATACACATCCCTAGCTTTCCTGATAGCTGTCCTCCCCTAGCCTCAGCTGTAGTCCTGCCTTGTTTTCCTCCCTTCCTATCGCCATTGCATTTTTTTTCTATTTGGAAATTTGGAAGTGTTTCCCAGTAGAGCCAGTGGCAGTACTGCTATTGTGGATCACCCTTGGAAATGATGCATCATGGAAGCCCTTCTCCTTCTCTTCTCCAAACCCCACTCTGAAACCAAAAAATCCCCGCTTGAAAGGCATGAACGCTGTCCTGCCACACAGGACCAGTGCCGAGGGGTTGCCATAGATTGGGGCAGTTCTTGGACCTAAGGAAAATCCTTGTGGTGCCCGGAGTGATGCGGCGTTTCCATGTCCCTGAGGGACCCCCGGGGTGGGGGCAGCAGGGTCCCGGCACTAAGCTCTTTGCCGTCTGTTTCCCTTTCAGCCTGAGCCGCCCTCGTCCAACAAGTGGCAGCTGGACAAGTGGCTGAACAAAGTTACCCCTCACAAAGCACCCATCCTAACCCACCACGATGGCCCGGCGCTGGAGGCCCATCCCTACTATGGCCGCGTGAAGGTAGAGCGGCAGGAAGGACAGAAGACCCCAGCTGAGGGCCTGGCCGAGCACCGCAGTGAGGAGAGCCGCACCGCTGCCGCCACCACCGCCGCCGCCGCCGGGGACGGGCCGCGGCCCAGGACCGCCAACAAAGCGCCCGGCAGCAAGGGCAGCCGGCAGAAGTCACCCCTCGCTGCCGACGGCGGGCCGCCGAGGCGGGCAGCAGGGAAGAAAGCACCGCGGCGAGCCGAGAGGAACTCCGCCGGAGACGGGCCCCCCTGCCCCAGCGCAGAGGAGCCCCCCCGGAGCCACGGCTTCCCTGAAAGCGCTGCTGGTGAGGCGCCCAGGGCCCGGCCCGGCGGCGGCGGCTGCAGAGCGGGGCACCGCCGGGAGCCCCGCTCAGCTGCAGCCGGTGAGAAGCGTCGGGCCCGAGGGCCCAGCAAAACGGCGCCCAAATCCAAGGAGTTCATCGAGACCGAGTCTTCATCCTCATCTTCCTCATCCGACTCAGGCTCTGAGTCGGAGCGGGAGGAGCGCCCGCTGCCCAAGGCGCCAGCGGCAGCCGGGCCTGAGCCGCGGGGTGCCAAGGACGCGGGGACCGGCACCGCCAGCAAACCCCACGGCGGCTGCAGTGCCTTTGGCTCTATTAATGCCAGGACTAGTAGTGAAATAGCAAAGGAGCTGGAGGAACAGTTTTACACCCTGGTTCCTTTCGGTAGGAATGAGCTCCTGTCTCCTCTGAAAGACAGTGATGAGGTAAAGTCGCTGTGGGTCAACATTGACTTGGCTCTTTTGTCCAGGATTCCAGAGCGTTTGCCCGAAGAACCGCTGGCCATGAGCGCCGGAGCAAACCAGGCGGCCAGCTTCCCGCAGGGTAGTAGTGCTGAACCCCCCGCAGAGAAGGGTTTACCGAAATCTAGAAGGAAACGCAAGGTGAGCTGCTGGGGAACCGATCAGAGGGGGTAGGGGAGCCTCCAGCGAGTGGGAGGCTAACACCACTTGCACCCACGTCCAGTGCTCGATGACAGCGTCTTCTCCAGGCTGGCCAGAGCTGGGGTTTGTCCCTGCTTTCCACGTAGGGACTGGCAAAACCCCAGGGAAAATGCCATCTCTGGAGGTGATGAAATTCCTGGCCACGAGGGATCACAGCTCCTTGGAGACAGCTTTGACTGCTGGCATGTGCCTTTGTGTGCTTTAGCGAAGGCACTGACTTTATAGTAGCATAGTTTTCTCTCCTGAGGCTTCTCTCAAAATCTGAGCATTTGGAAATGATGTTCAGGTCAGCAAAGGGACAACTGTCTATAGTCTACACAGTATCACTGTGTGTGTGGTAAAAGAAGAGGTGGCATCTTTTTTCCGTTCTGTCAGCAAGAGGCAAGCACTTCATTCCCAGACCAGGCTTTGTGAGGGATGCATTCACAAAGACCTGGGACCTGACTGGTTCTGGATCCTGGCTCCCTCACACCATTTTCCCTTGGGGCTGTAGGTGTAGGAGTAGGATCATAGTCCATTAGCTGCCCCGTCCTCAGCACTACTGTCACAGTGTTTGGGTGGGCACAGCCCTCTCCTCACCCTTCTGCCTGACTCCCACTCACTTTCTGGTGCCGAGGAGGAAGCCTCTGCCACTCCATGGTCGGAGCTGTCCACCAAGCAGGCTTTCTGGCCTGTTTGTACCAATCTGACCCCAAAAGTCATACTGAACTGGAGTCACCATCTGCTCAATTTCTGAACAGTTTTGCTGTGCAGCCAGTCATCTGTGGCCTTCTAAGCTACTGTATGTGTGCAGATGGATCTGTATATTTTTGAGGACCATTTATCTAAAGCAGTATTCCATGTTGTTTTATCTTCTTCACTTTTCATTCTTCTTTTATTAATATCTGAAAGGTGGCAACCCTGATACAAGTGGGGAAGTGGTGGAAACCAAATTCTATATTATACCCCTTTCTTTACACACTACCTCTTTAGATTTTATTTTTTAAGACAAGGACCAATCATCTCTGATCCATGTTAGATATATAGTCAAAGAAAATACCATTTGTAACAAAATGACAGCAAATACCAGCCCCTGACTTGCTGAAATATTTTTGGACCTGTAGTAAATCCAAATCATAAAAAATTATTACTTTTCTCTTCACTCAGTGTGAAAATGAGGAAGAGTGCAGAGACATCAAGAAGACTCACTTAGAGCGAGAGAGTTCTTCAAGATTAGCTGCCTCTGCCCAAAGCATCACAACAGCAAATCACTGCAATATGAATGAAAATAGGTAAGCTTTTTCCTTCTTAGTTACCACTGAATCATACAACTAGTTGCAGTTTATTGCCAGGTGTTATTTTTTCCTGTAGTAGGATTTATTTTTTAATTATCGCATTTTATGTTGAAAAGTTACCCACTGCATTCTCTGTTCTTCTGGTTTAATGATGAAATTAGTAGCTCCTGACACATTCATGTACTTGTGTTTTTGTCCTGTTGCACAAAGAAGTTGTGAGCTCAAGTGTGAGGCTCATGGAACAAGTAATTATAGCTAGAGCAGTGTGATTGTCCAAGACATATTCCCTAACACTGTGTTGTAGGCAGTTCAGATATACAAATATATTATAGCCCTTTCTTTATTTTGACTTTCTTTACTTTCTTTACTTACCAGTTTGAAGCTTGAAGTTTGACTGTATAAATAGAATTATGTATCAGATCTGTGGAAAAGATTGAAAAAAATGTTCATAACAATGTCTGCAAAACTCAGCTCCAGAATATATTTGAGAATCAGTATTTTTGAGATTACAAGTGTTCCATTCTCTTTAGTAACTATTCTAGGGCAAGGAGCTTAAGACTTTTTAAAAAGTGAGATTTTTGAAGGATATAGGGCATGAAACAAAAGATGAATATTTAGCATTCTCTGGCATGGTTTATGCACACAGAGCCTTATCAGTGTCAGAGCAATCACACTTGAGTTTCTCTGGGGGCTTCCTGTAGTCAGACATGCATGTTTTCAGAGTTCAGTTGTATGCTGCTTGGTACATGCTGGTTATCAATATTTTTTTTTAAAAAATACTATTTTTAATACAGCCCTATTTTTCTGGTAGTATCAGGGTACTTCTTGAGGTGAAACTGTTATAAAATAAGAAAACATTTGTATTTATTGTAGTAGGCTTTTCTACTGTACACATCTTTGATGAGATTGAGGAGCAATTCTTGTCATTAATACTTGAAAAAATCATGAAGAAAACTGATATATATAGTGTTTATTAAAAAATATGCATTCAATTTCTTTGTCCTGACATGTCACATACGTCTCATAAAGTGAAAACAATGCCCAGAACAGTTCTTTTCTTGTGGGTGGTTGCATGCATACATGCTGTTCCTGTTACCCCAGTGTCATATGTTTTATGTGGCATTAATTTTCAGAGAGTAGCATGGCTGTCATAGCTTGCTGTGTCACTGGGTTAATTCTGTGCTTCCTCGAAGCAAGGCAATAAGTTTTGTTTTTCTTGACATTATATTCAGTACTTCCAGTAGCAACTCTGTATTAGAGAAACAAATAATTTCTGAAATGTACAGTTGCCTCCTAATTCCTACAGTTGCCCCCTGGTTCGCTCTGCTTCCAAGATGTTTCTGTGGTTTGTGCCACAGTGTGGGACATGATATCAAATGCTGATATTCCCACAGCTGAGGAAGGGCTACTGAGGCTGTAGCTAAACCAGCAGTGCAGATATCAGGACCTCCTGGTCCTCCTGCAACCAGCACCTGCTCATGCAGCACATCCCCTCTCCAGTTGTACCACCATAGATGGCTCTGAGGTTCTCCTNTTTCTTTTTCTATTTTATCTTTCTTTTCCTCTGGCTTTTTCCTTCTTTTATTTTGGGAGTGTAGGGGGAGGGTTTGCCAGTATTATTCATCTCCCAGTAAAGCCACCCAGACTGTTTTGGCAGCACAGCCAAGGGCTGCAATGAGAGGAGCAAAACCACCTTCAGCCATGAGCATTTTCTGTTGTGGAATTACAGTCTGAGATGCAGACTAAGTAAGGTCCTGTTTGACAAGAAAGGCTGCAGGCTCAGAGATACCCGAAATCTCTTGCACCTGTATCAGATCCAGTCTGCCCATTCCCAGCAGATCACAGCTCTGACAGTCCTCTGCTGCAAGTTGTCCTGCATGGCCTCTCCGTATAAGATGTGCTGCTGCACTTTGGCTGCTCACACTATGTCTAGGTGGGCCGTACTCAGTGTCCAAAGGCCATACAGGAGGTGTGCAGCACAAGCAGAAATTTCAGCTACTCCTCACAAGTTCAGGGCTAAGCTTCTGAGGGTTTGGTATACTTCCAAAGAGCTGTGGCTTCCCTTGGATGCTTTAGGCCCACACTTTGACAGTGATGCATAAACACGGGTAGCCAAGGCATGGGTTTATGTTTGAAAAGAGGAAAAGAAACGACAGCATCAGCCTGCACATTCAACATAGTGCTAATGATTTTATTTTTCTTAGGGGGAGAAGAAGGGCACAGTTGTCTATCTTTCACACTCTGAGTCTTGCTTTTGTAAATACCACTGGTCATTAAAGCAAATCAGTTGACATGGTGTTTTTAAGGTACTATGCCATGTGCAGTAAAGGTTCTGAATTACGATTCATGGCTTCTTTAACAGCTACTTTTTAAAAAGACTTGCCAGATAAATGGACAAATGTATGATAAGAGCACATTTAATTAGCTCTGTTCCCTGAAATTATGTGCAGAAATGAAGTATAGTTTTTACTGTATTCTTTTTTGTGATTCCATTAAGTGTATATTGTCTGATACAGTAACTATAAAGAAGTGAGAATTGTCCATAAAAAGTAATAGGCTGAATAAAGGGGAATGTGACAGGGAAAGGTATCATGTTAACATTGTCTTTCTGACCTTAAACACAGTTTTAGTCTTAATGCAAACTATCTTCTTAAAAAAACTTGCATTTTTTGTGTGTTGCACTAAGATTTTCAGCTAAATATTTTCTTCAAATTAGTGCATCTGAAGTTTATTTCTGGGCATATTTATATGGTCTATCTGACTTCTCATCCAAAACTTCTCCCAAATAAATGAAAGCTGAAAATACTGTCTGTGTTACAGATTTCTGCTTTAGAAGATAGAGCAGCTCACATTTCTGTGTCTACTGTTTGCATATGTTTCCTTTTGTCTGCATTATCAGCCTATCTTTCTTTGTCTTCAAAGTCTGTATTAGATTAGTATAAACACTGCTACCAAAGGCTGGGCACTGAGCACAAAGACAAGCCAGTCGTCTTTAAACACATTTCCTGTTTTAGTTCACATATGGTTTTATTGCCATGGCTTATAAATTGTCACCTGTAATGGTGAAATAGGGCTCCATAACCTGAACTTACACTTCAGAGCCTAATCTTCATCTCCAGCTATCCCTTAAGAAATGGTGAGCAAGTAGCCATTTATCGCTGTATTTTTTTTCAAGTACTCTGATACAGACTTTATATTAACTCCAGAATGACAATTTGCCTTGAAGGGAAAGAGAAGAAACATGATACAAATTTGTAAATGAACTCTTGGTCCCAATACTCGTTTCCAGATACCAATAGACTTTATCCTGCCAGTAGGTTTTAAATTCAAAGTTTTGGTAATATATAAAACATTTACCTTTCTCAAAGCCAGCTTTGTGACACTCCATTACTGTAATTTCCATTTCCAGCTTGGCAATGCCAATAAATAAAAATGAGAAAATGCTTCGGTCACCCGTCTCTCCCCTCTCTGATGCATCAAAACACAAATATTCCAGCGATGATTTAACTCCCTCCAGCAGACCTAATGGCAGCAGTCTATTACCTTCAATCTCCTCCAGCAAAAAACATAAGGGTGAAATCCAGTCACAGCCACATCCTGGAGACTTCAATGTAAGTGTATGCTGTTGCTCACAATATAAAGCTTAGCAGTATATTTTCCACTTTGTATTGCAGTCTGTGATAGTTTTGCAGAATTTTATGCAAAAGAAAAAGAAAGAAAGAAAGAAAGAAGGTTGTAATATTGAATGTTATTTTCTAAGTTCAGCTTTTCTGGTTTGGAGTTTAGCAAGGCATAGAAGAAAGGAAAGAGGGCAGGCTGTAAAACAGGCAAATAGCAAAGGCTAAATAAGCAAAAGGTAAAAGGTAATGGCCCAAAACGAATGGCTTTAGGCCCCCAGAGCATTGCTTGGGCTTGATGCAAGCCCCCTAGCTTCATGGTGCATAAGGCCCCTACTGTATAAGGGCTCACTCAGTCACTGCCTAACCATGGCTGTGCCTGCAGACAAATTCTTCTACCTGTCTTAGAAAAAACTTCTTCAGATTCTGCTTATACCAGTGACATCTTAGCACCAGCCTCCCACCTCAGTTCCATCAGAGTTGTATTCATATCCTTATCAGACAGTCTTGCTCACACTAGTGTGCCCAGAGCACTCTTCCAGATAAGGCTGTACTACAACACTGCATTGTGGCCTCTGCCTTCAGAGCACAGAGAGAGAGGAGTAGATGCTGCCCCCATTTCTGCATGAGCCCTGTGATTAGAATGCTGGAGTGAAGAGTCTGTTAGCTCTTTGGATTGCAGGAATTTCCGTATCTCTCTCATCTCATCTTTCAAAATCACACCCTACCCTCCAGCCTACAGGATGCTGAGAGAAGATGATCAGGGGCAGACTAGTGTCACCTCCTCCCCATGACACTGTTCTGCTTTCTGTGAAATACCTAGAAGCAATTTGGATACCATTGCCTTGATGCCCACTGCTGTAGCATGTAGAGAAGCTGTTAAGGCACTCTGCTGCCCATGCTCCTCTCCATGCTACAAAAGCTATTCATGTTTTTTATTCTGTATCTATTTGCTGTGTTTGTTATTTGATATATGAGAGGCTTCAAAAATGTAAGTATTAGTGCCTTCAAAAGCCTAAGTATAGTTTCCTTTCCAGCTAGGAAAACAAGATACCTGAATTGTAGCAGTGGCCTTTTCCAACAATTTTTGCTGTGGAGATAAGTGCCCCCCCTGTATCTGTTAAGCATATATGGGGTTTTGGTTTTTGTTTTGTTTGTTTGGATTTTTTGTTGTTTTTTGGGGTGCTTTCTTTGTTTTTGGGGTTGCTTTTTTTTGAGAGCAGAGGAGGAAGTAGTAAATATAATCTTAATTTTGGACATGTTTTCAAAAACAGGTTACCATAAATTGTGTTTTCCAAGAATATCTCACAGATGTTTTTGGTAAATTGAAAAAACACAATTACATTAAATATTCCAGTAAAAAAGGGCTTTAACATATTATAGTTATTAATTTATTTTTCATTAATTAAATGTAAAGTTTTAAACATTTTAACTTCCAAAACATAAATTTAGAAGTTTATAACCCATTCAGAATTATAATTATGATTCTTCACTGGGTATCTTGAAAATAATTTAAATTCCTTCACAGCCAAATGTGCTGGAAATCAAAAGTAAAAGGTGATTGCTTTATGATCCACACCCTTAGCAAATGCATTTCACTGAGATTTTCTGCATAGCCTAGCAATGCACCATTTGGTCAACATTTAACAACCTTTGCAATAAAATTCTTATATATCTGGTTATTCATCTGAAAACTTTAGCCTGATGAACTGATCTGGATGTGCCATATAGAAGATGAGAGCTCATGAACTATAAATGTTAAACTTAGTTTTGTTTTAGCCCATCTTCCCATCTGGCAGCCAACTTCCAGGCCCAAGTGATCCTTCAAACATCTGAGAGAAACTGCAAGCAAAGCTTGCCCACAGTGGGCATTTATCTATTTGAGCTTTTTTCCCCATATCTCTGGTGCCTTTCTGCCTGTCATCTGACAATGGAACAGGATTTTTTGGCAGTGGTTATCAACTAAAAACCACCTGGGGGCCTCTGGTTTGCTCCATGGCAGTGCACAGTAGCCCCCACAGCTGGTCGCTTGATGGTATGAAAGTGCTCAGGAGGCCACATGAAGAGCTGGGCTGCAGCTGAGGGAGTGCATGAGACCCTGCCAAAAGACATGTGCTTCCACTGCAGCAGGAGAAGTGATCTTTCAAGCTGATATGGGGAACTCTGGGGCACAAAGAAACCTGGACTACAAATTCATACAACAGGGGCACATCACCCGTGTAGTGTGAAACAAGTCAAATGTGAGCCATGCTCTCCTAAGCAAAGTACAGTGTTTGGTTGGAAGCTGAAGGCAAGAGGTATAACTTAATCTTCTAAATGACAACAGATGTATTCTTTATTAATTTCACTTACTGTGTTTCAGAGTATTTTGATAGTTAGTAAGAGTTTAGATCAGGTTCTCCTGTATATCATATTGAAACTCAAACCCTTTACAAAGCACTCTGAGCAATATCTGTGAATTTGTGGCCATCAGTGTCAGGACACTTACACATACTCCCTGCTGAAATAGCACGAAAATTAACTTCAAATGTTACAACACAATGCAAAGACTCTGGTTTTTGTTACTTGGGATTTTTTACGTTATTAGCCAATTCCTAAATGTCTTATCTACTGTTTGTTGTCTAGAAAGCAATTCACATGAATTCAGAAAATGTTCTTCTCTGCAATAAACCACAGTTCCAAACAGAGCCTTGGTCACCTCTGTCCACCACACCCAGGGACTGCAGAAGAACAAAGCTTATCTTTGATGATATGTGAGTACATATGACTTTAAAATAAAGAAAACAATGGCAATTAAAGAGAGAAAAATACAATTTGTCCAATTTGCCTGAAATATTACAGTTATACTTACTGTACATTGAGAAATTAATGAGAAATGCTGTATAAAACCTTAATTTTTCAACATAAATTGAATATCTAAACATAGACTATTAGAATGCATAGAATCATGGAGTCATAGAATGGTTTAAAGGTACCTTAGAGATCACTGAGTGCCAAATCCACTCCATGGGAAGGGCTGCCACCCGCTAGACAATGTTGGTCAAAACCCCACTCAACCTGTCCTGGGACACTTACAGGTATGGGTAAGTCCACAGCTTCTCTGGGCAGTCTGTTCCCATACTTCACCTCATAGTAAATAATTTCTTCCTAACAGCTAGTCTAAACCTACCATCTTTCAATTTTGAGTCACTCCCACTTGTCCTGTCACTGTAAGCCCTTGCCACAAGTCCCTGGTCATCAGAGAGCACCAAGGACTGGCTGTTCCCTAAAGGACAGGGAGCCAAGAGCCAGGATGCAGAATGCAGCTGGCAGGGGCTCAGTCCCACAACACCCAAGCAAGGTGAGCAGGGCAAGCCTGAGTTGGAGTCACCCCTGCATCCTTGAGCCTTGACAGCTGCTGCTGTCGTGGCAAGTTCTGCTCAGATAAAGGTATCACAAAGGAGGGGGAGCAGGAAGCAGACATGGTTATCAGACATGAGTATCTGGAGGGATACCTGGCCCTCTCCACTTCAGCTTCATTCTTCACACATCCCTCGCTCTCCTCCTCTTAAAATAATTTAAGCTTGCAACTGTCTTTCTTTTTGGTAAATTAAAAAATCTGGTTTGTCCCCAAGGTCATTTAGGACATAGTGTTATTTAGTGAATATAATGCTGAAACTGAAGGTTGAAATCCTAGTATCTAGAAAATCCAGATTCTTTTTGACTGGTAATGTTATGGCCTGCAAATACTGATCTTTGTTTCTGGTTAGTGTAGAAGAGGTTCTGTTCAAGGTATGCCTGAAACTGCCTGAAGCTCTGAGCTGTGTGACCTTGACATATTTTTCAGATTTCCAGACTTTCACCCATGACATCTCAAACTCCTTTATGCCACAGGAAACCCTGTGGTAACAAACAACCTGGTTTCCTTAGAAACTACCAGAATTGGGATTTTTAATACTTTTTTTTATTGTTATTACTGTTGTTGTTATGCTTGTTCACACTATCTGGTCTCAAGGTTACTAGAGAGACAACAGCCTCTCATAAAAAGAAACCATGTTTCCTACTATAAGGTATAAATAATTCCTGTGGACTTCAAAAGGATGTAACTAGTTTGTATGTCAAGAAAAGAGGACTGGTGAGATTAATTTTTGTGTATATTCATGGCAGTCATAAGCAGATGTAAGCTGAATAAATGTAATGAGTTTTTCTGCCTCTTTTGGAGAAGACTCCCTGTGTATATATCCTTATTCACCCTCTTTCTCCACCTCCCTCCATGTTTTTGACTCTCCTGGTAGACTTATTCAACAGTTTCCATTGAGGAAACATGAAACTTTTTCTAAGTACTAACTAACTCTTCATGTCTCTTAAAATATTATTTATAATTTACTTGCAAATGCTCAATTTTTTCTGCAGTTTAAACATGTACATATAAGGCAGAAAGGTGTCAGAGTGTCTGATAAAAGTCAAAATTGTAGGATATGCTCACCTCTGGATTAGAAAAAACACAGAAACAGTTACAACAAAACTATTGTGTCTTCATCTGATTTTTCCTCAAGCTGCTGACAAAAAAAAAGGGGACTGATTTGTTTTGTTTTTCCCCTAGGATATAGTCATAGGAGATCTGCTTTGGTCACCATCTCTATCATCTGAGAGGCTTTTATCACTAGGTTTCTCCATTAGTCTTACAAGTGTTTCCTCTGGCAGGGATCTACAATAAAAATGTTTCATCTTTTGAGAGAGAGATACAATTAAACTGTTCATGTGTAATGCCTTCCATATAGAATATCCCCAAGCAACTTGTAGACCACTAAAAAAAGTCTAGAAAAGCAAAAAAGATAAAACACAAAATCAAATATGTCCTAATTTGGCCTTAAAAACCAGAAACAGTTAAATGCCTGTTGTGCTAACTAGAGGAGGGAGATTGTCAAATACTACAGCTATCATCCACAGCTTGTAGCTGGGATACACCACCAGAATACCAGCTACATTGGATTTTCATTCTGAAATTCTTATGCAGAGGAGTCACTGAAATGTAGCAGATTAGACTGGCTGCAAATGTTAAATGTCAACATATTTGACTCACTTGTTAGAAGGATCAAATTAAACATGGCAGCCAGTGCCTTTCAAATTTGTATAGCAGCACAGCAGAGGATTTGAAGAAATGCAGTACAGTAGGTCTAAATTATGTAGTAATCCTAATGGCAGCATTTGTCCTAAATGATGCCTATGAAGTATTTCATCTCATAATCCATGAAGTTCTGAATTACTATAAATCCAGCCATGGCTTTAAAGTCTTAATTTTAATCAGACTCTAAAGTTTTAAAGAGACTAAATCCTTTATATTTGATTTAAAACAACAACTAATTTTTTTGACCAGTCAGTGTCTCTTTACTGTATTCTCAATTTATTTTCTCCAGGTCATTGACAACAGCTGTCACTAGCAATAAATTGGAACACAAGTAGGTCAGTGAAAAGTATATCTTGCTTGGCAGAGTGCTGTATCCACATACACTGCAGCATAACAGTAAATATAGCTAACAGTCTTCAAAAGACAGGCAAAATTCTATTTCCCCTGGTTTGCCATTGCTTGCTGACAAATCTTGATATACTTAGAGGTACCCAGCACGCCACACGTGTCAATGACATCAATGCTGTTTCCAGTAGTAATTTTTAGTAAGATTTCCTGGACTTTTGGCAATTTCTGACTCCACAAAGAGAACATTTTCAAGGCTACATAATAATATTTCAAGCCATATTGAGTATTTCAAGCCATATCCTTCTGTAATTTCACTGAATAACAGAATTCCCAATAACTGCATTTAGGAACAAAGTCTGTTGTCCTTGAAGTGCTAGGCATAGACATCCTATGGGTGCCCAAGGGCACCGTCCTCAAAATACTGCTTATGTGGTATAAAAAAAATAGCAGAGTGTACTCAGCTTCCCAGCTTTCCTTATAGCTGAATCAGAACACGCTCCTCAGGCTTGTTTTTTTACTTGAATTTTGAGTTATAATTTCAAACTTAGGGTGTGGTTTTTCTTCATTTACATTTATTTTTTCTTTTTTTCTTGCCTTATAGGAGTAAGATAATACATCTTCTACAGCATTTTTTTAAAGTTCATATTTTGTTGAATGTCTCTTATGGGTTTAGGTGCTACAGACACCCATCAGCTATACATTGTCCAAGGGACATATCCCACAGTGAAATAGAATTCCAGTGTTTGTTTGCCAAACAGTATACCATATACCCAGAAAATACTCACCTGTAAAGGTGTTACACATAGAGCTTCTGAAACACATAGAGCTTCTCAAAATAACTTCCTAGCACATCTTTTTTTTTTTTTTTTTACTTGAATCCCAAGTTTCTCATTTTCAGTCTTCTCTTCCTTGTTATTCCTCCTCAGAGTGGAAAGGAAAAGGTGTTCTTAGGTTGTGACTCATACATCTGGAAGTGATCTTACTTGAATTGTTCAAAATGCCTCAAGGATTCCTGGAGTATTTAGAGGTACTTTTATAGTGTTGAACACACCCTGAGGAGCACAATTCAGGAATAGACAGTGGCTCCTCTTTCTTCTCATCAAGAATCTAGAAAATAACTAGTCAGACCAAGACCTATGACACTAAGTTCCTCACAAATTCATATGCTTATTGTGGACTGCTCCCAGTTTCTTGGCTTTAGGGGATTTCAAGACATCATCTGACCCTCCCAATCTTCCTCTTCATCCCTTCTAACTCATGGCACTGAATTTCTCACTTGCTGACCATGAGAAAGTAACATTAGATGTGTCAGACACTGCCTCCCATGATTAGATAATTTAGCTGCCTGCTCTCTGCAAGACCACAGGTCACCTTTAAAGGGACACTTTTGAGGGCTCGTTTTGGTGGGAAACAGATGCTTCATTAGCTCTAGCAGGAGGTTTTCACAGGGTATAGAATTTTTAGCCACCAGTCGCTGTCATCAAAGGAAAGCCAGAGCTGTGGACCTCTTTTGAACTTAGCTACATCCATGCCCCTCCTCTGCTCTTGTAGACAAGGGTTCAGCAGGCTTATGTTTATATGATTAAACTGTCTTCACTCCCCAAAACAAAGAGCATTCACTGTCTTCTGAGAATAGTCCCTAGCCTGTGCTGTCCCCAAGCTGTGCCCAGGCATTGTCTCAGACTGAGCTCAAAACTATGCCAGGGAGAATATTAGCAGTTACACTGTTTATCAAATGATAAACCTGGTATCCTTGCCCTCCTTATTTCAGTTGCACAGGCAAGTGAAATGAATGATTCTATGATGAATCATAGGAATGAATGGTTCTATTGATGGACTCAGGTCTGAAATAGTCAGAATATTTTTCCACTTGAGAAAGAGAATTTTTTTGTATCAATTAATTTTAATTAGCTTTTTCTTACTCTACAGATTGACTAGAAAATATCTTCAGTCTACAGTAAATAATAACAGTAAGCAAATCAAGGTTCAGCAAGCAATCAGGTTCAGCAAACACTCCTCCAGGTTGCAGAAGCAGAACTGAATTTCACAGATGGGAGAGAACAGTCTCTTCCACCGGTCTCTCCCAGTCTTTCATCACCTCTCCGTGGTGAACAATGAGCAGATGTCTGCAGTGAATAATGAGGATAGTCCAAGCCCTGCAGCTCTTTGAGTGGTCTAGGTCTTATACTGAATATGAGGAAGTCTCATCCAACTTCCCATTGTTTTTACTGTTCTACAACATCTCTGGTTCTTGACAGAGCTTGTTTTCCTTATGTTTTGTTTCTCTATTAATATCTACAAGTCCATCACAGTGTAACTGGGGATTTGTCTGCATGTGCTGGATCACAGAATGGTGTGGGTTTTCATTGCCCCCAATGCCAGGACTCATAGATGGGATGTGGAAGAGATACTCTAGTGCCTATGTCTGAGGCTTAATTCCCAAGAGAGCTTTGCTGTCCTCGTGGCAGAAGAAAACAACTTTACGTACATTTGAAGAATGTGCTTCAAGTCCATTTTTACCAAAATAATTACCCAAAAGTTTCCCCTTTAGACAAGGAGGTTCACTGCAATTGCCCTAGGGTCCAAAGGCTGTGATTCCTCAAGGATGAATTAGAGCTTTCCTGATCATTCCTTCAACATATAAAGGATATTTTCATCTTTCAGTGATGACAAACCACACTGGCAAATAATCATAATCTCTTTAGAGAATCACAGGTAGACCATTCAAACTTATTTTTAGCCTGGGAATACCCTGTTCATTTTGAGAACCAGCAACAAGTCATGGAACTGGAGAGGGGCTGTGATACACATGAAGAGCATCAATTCCCAAAATCCCTATCAGATGTCTTCCTGGTCTTTAGTGCCTAGTTATGATTTCTTTCAAATCCTGGGATTACTGAAGTGCCTTGGACAGGCTCCACAGGACAGGATCCCTGGATAGGGTCTTTGTTTCAGGATCACCTTCTTCTTTCAGCATAGACACCCATTGACACCCACTGACTCAGGCTTCACATGTACTCTCACCCAACAGTTTCACCCACACCTTGTCTTCTCCTTCATCAGAGCTGGAAACATCAGAGCTGGCTGCCAGGTAGAACCTCTCCCAGGAAGGTCTTTCTGCCTTTGCTTTTCAGATGCTTCTTGAGAATTCAAGGTGTCATTCTGTGGTATTTCAAAACAAAATAGATCTGGGACCACTGGTGAGGTCCCACCCTGTTTCTGTAGGACTGATCATAAAGGCTGTCACTCTTGTCTTGACTGAAATTAGCTTCATTCAGAACATCTATTTAACATACATCAAAAAAGACAAAATTGTAGTCTATGTGCAAGCACACAGTGTTTCCTGCCTCTGCTTTTAAAACAGGAACTCAAGTCCCTGTTGTGAATACTTGTTTCATTCCTCTCTCTTTACTTGTACACTTTGCCCTTGTGTGTTTTAGTCTAGATATTGATTTCACATGGATATCTCTAAGTCATGAACCTGGGTCATACACAGGAATTTGTAGTAGATTTTGACTCTTTTTCATGTTCTTCTGTGTTTCACTACACTGACATGGTTAGTCAGGGGGATTTTGCACTTCATTTACATTAGATGCCAGGCTTTAATTTTGTCTGCTATTTTTTGCAACAGTAACTCCCTCTCTAGATATCTGTACTGTTCATCTATTCATCTTATCTAAGCTATTGACCTTGTTACACTAAACCCAACAAGATAGCAGTTGTGCAGTTGTGTGATTGGGTAAATTTTTCTCACATTTGGCCCAACTCCAATCAGATCCTTTGTTCCTATCTTTCTGAAATGCTCATAGTACTGTCATTTAAATGGCTCAATATTTATCTTCTGGCCTTCTACTTGCATGCTTCTCTGCTGAACTTCCAGGCCTGCTGGGTCTGCCAGAGTGAGCATGAAACTTCCATGGAGCTGGGTACCCACTTTGGCAGTGCCGTGGGCTCTCCCCCACCATGTGGGCCACTATGTGTGCCATGCCTCAGACACAGCAGTGCCACATCCCATAAAACTGCATTTATTTTAAGTGGTGGAATGGGCAGGAGGCCATGATCCATCAGGGCAGAGCACTGTTTTGTATAGTAACACCTGCTCAGCTCTATCATTCACCCCTGATCTATGACCCTGCATGTCAAACAAGCTCCTGACACATCCTGTTATGAGAGAGCAAATAGGCTGTGTATACCTGCCTTTCACATTATGTGGTTTTCCTGCTCTTACAGGATTTCCTTCTCCTGGACTGAAAGTTCAGGGCATACTGGAGCAGCTTCAAAACTGGTCATGAGTTCACCCAAGAAATTGGCTAGCCAATTTCTCCTGGTTTGGCCCTAGCTCTGATCATATTTTAAAGCTGCTCATTCTGCTGTGCTGCCCCTTTCCAACACATTCATTTTTTTGAATGGGTTTAGATTACTGAAGTTGTGAAACTGGTCCTATATTTAGATTTATGATTTAAGCTGCTTTTACTACATGCAATTGTTGTACACTGAGGAAGAACTAGCTTGTTTTTTTTACAACACTTCAGCAGTATTATCTCTGAAGGGTATTAAAATATGCGCTTGGCTACATTTATGATGTTTAATTGAACTTTTATTAGGTTTTTTTAATGTATCCTCATAAAGCACCATACAACAGTAAGAAATAATGTACAAGTGGTAGATTATGTAAATGAAGCAGAAAATGCTATAGTTTAGTATTTAGTTCATATAAAATATAAAAATTAGATGAAAAATGTGGTTTGAATGCAGTATAATTAAAATTGTATATTGGAGTCTAAGCTACACCATTCTCTGTAAATACCAGTGGTTGCTCTGAGTTCCAAGGAGATTATTTTTCAGTAGATGCTGATAAATTACTGTACAAAGTAAGGCTTTTTTATTGATTCACTTTGTTTGATTCTCTTCCCTTTTTTTATTGCATGAGTTTACATTTTTGCAATTATGTGCTAAACTGGAGTAAATTAAATTCAGAGGAGGCAGCAGAAGACAAAGGTGGCAGAGATGCACTGTAATGGCATGGAGCTAAATAGGATGAGAGAAATGTACACACACAGAGGCATTCACCTGGGTAGTGGTAACACCGCTCTTAGGAGCTCAACAGCCTGGAAATTCTGAAAGGCTGCTTCTGGCAGAGGAGTAATTACAATGCCCGCAGCCATCCCACCTCACGCTGGGATCCCGCGCAACATAACAAGCAATGGAAGCGCTGTCCTTCCCGCTGGTTTTCTACAAGCTCCCAGGGAAAGCAGTGCCAAGGCAAGTGAGAGAAATTCTGGACAGTAGTGGATTGTTTGATAAATTTCATCCTGGATTCAGCCACAGCCATGCTACTGAGGCTGCCCTTGTCAAAGTCATAAATGGTTTGAATGCCACTGCTGAAAAGGAAGCCTGGCCTTGTTTGTACTATCAGATCTAGCCGTGGGGGGGTTGTTCTGTAAAAGGCTGGATTCTGCTGCAGTGCCTAGGTGACTGCCTAGTGTTGACTGAGAATGCGTTGAAATCGTTCCAGCGGTACTTGATTGCTTTCCCCAATCAACAGAGTAGGGTAAATTCTCCTCGAGAGCAGCCAGTTTCACATAATGACACTTGATCCCAGGGAGAATTCACCAGCAGCCTGACTTAGTTGGCTCTAATGCTTTACACTCTTTCTCTTGGCATTCAGAGAGATATATGAGATGCATTAGAGCAGTGTATTAGAATTCCTTTTTGGCTTTGTTAAAGAGACTATATTTCTAAATGTACCAACAATCAGATATTCAGAAACAAAAGACTTTCTTGTGCAGTTTAATAGAGATAAAACATTTGTTTCTACATGTTAATTTGAAGTCAGACTTCTTTTTAAATTTTTTTTAGCAAGAGGTCTGAATTCTGTTTGTAAATCTGGAGTGAAAGTGCTGATGCCAACAGATTCATATAGTTGTAACTAACTGAAGAGGAGAATCTGACCCAATTGTCTGAAAACCAGAAGTCACTGAATAAGTTTCCTTGCGACTTCAGTTTACATTCATGACCAGTAAACATAAAGGATTTCCAGTGCTGCTTCTGCTACTCACAGGCACTTTAGTTCAACCAGTAGCCTAGTACCAGAAATTTTTTTATTCTCTTGGTTCTTTGGCTGTGGCAAGGCTGTGATCTGCAAGGGTTCTGCAAAGCTGACACCAGAGACCTGAAAGGGTTTTAGCCAGAGATCTTTCTGAATCTCATCAGTGGGAAAACACATTTGCTTCTGCTCAGGATGCCTCTCATCAATAACATATAGTATCTGAAATTAGCAGCCAGTGAGATTACCTGTAAAGTTTCCAGTCTGAGATTATCACCAATGTAACTAAATAGGTCAAGCTGCAGGGGAGGTTTGCATAGACCTTCTCGATTGTAGCAGAGATGGGTTCTTGGTCACTGTAACTTCAGAGTCTGTGAAATCAGAGTATAACTAACAAGCTTCATAGATAAAAAATGTGCAGTATGCAAAAGAGCTATCCAGAATAATTAATTTATGCATTAGTTTTCCCATGTGTCTGCATATGTCCGTGAGCTCAGGCAACCTCTTATCTTCAAGGATCCCATAAAAGAGTGTGTTTTTCTTATTTTTTTACTTCACAACATAGTAATTTAAACCCAGTAAATAATTAAATTTAAGCACCCCTTCTTTGTTACTTAAATGACACAAAAACATACAGTGAATCTATTGGACATTTCAGCTTCCCATTTTCACCTATCATGCACATTAGTTATCTGAATAGAAGGGTCATTAACATGTGGCAATAAATTGAAGAATAGTATTTCATAGGTGGTATAAAGACATCAGAATTTGACTTGGCATGTTTATTAACACTACTGAACAAGTTCTGTTTAAGAAGCTAATAAAAATGATACCCCATCCTTTTTTTCCCAATGCATCTTAATTTCTGTTAGGCATGCCCTGATTTTTAAATCAATCTTGTATTTTTCCTATGGAAATGCCTAAACATTCACATGGAGAATATATTTATGCTTTGCTTTAAAATGGCACTTTAATAGCTTTTTTTTTATATATTAGATTTTGCAAGCAGCTTAGTATAAACCAATGACTTCAGTTTCTGTGTTATGCTTAACCATCCTGTGGCAGGGCCCTCAATGCAAGTCTTCAGGAATGTTCATGTCTCCTGCTAATACCTTCATTGCTAATCATAACTCAGGAGAATAAATTCTGCTGCAAGTTGAAAACCATTTTACAATTAACGTATAAATAAGTCGACCATAATTACATTGTGTTATCTCGCTTTGTTTTTACAGCCTCTTACCATGCTTCAGACAAGAAAATTAGGCAACATCTAGTGCTGGGTAATATATAGGAGGGAATGTTGGAGAGGGTGTATTTTAACGACCTGAGTTTGACCGGCTCATGTAAAAGTCCATCACTTCCATCATTTCAGAGAGATGGGACTTGGTTTGTTAATTTGTTCTACTTGGCTTTGCTTTTTGGGTCCTCATAGTAAACCATCTTTCCTAGGTCATTGCACAAGACAAAGAGACAGAACTTAATATTTTTTTTAAGAATTCTTCCAGTATTTCTGAAAACATAGCTATTTTTCTGCATCAAGCTAATATTGGTTCAATGTGTAATATTTTGTAATTGACCAAGACAAGTTTTGGATGGTTCTTCTTATTAAGAACATCTTCTGGGGCATAGGAACTATTTGCAGTAGGTTATGAGATACTGGGACACAAAGCTGTCTAGTCCCTTTTCTGACCTAATAGGTAGAGTAAGCTGGGTGAAATTTCACTCTGTGGGAGAATAATATTTTAAAGAAAGTTGGAACAAAGGAACTGCTTTTCATATCAACAAGTTATTTAGGACAGAAATCATTCTAAATTAGCCAGACTTTGAATTTCATTTCTATCTAGTTATATTTAGCCTTTCTTCTCTTCAAAATAAGGTTGAATAACTTTCTCTGATACAATTAAATATAAGTAGAAAGAAACAGACTAAGTAAATACACTGTTCAAATAGCCTTATGTTCTTAAGGAAGTTATAAGGCTGCCCTCTTCTGTCAATAGGTTCCCCCTTGTTCCCACTTACTTCAGTTTTGGTTCTAAGCATGTTCTTACTGCTATGACCATGAATGTTTTACTCATCCATCCCACTTCACTTTTTAGATCTGCATCTTTTCTGACTGACAGAAAAGATTTTGTTAAATACGTGTGCTCAGAAATCTCAATTTCAAGAAAAAAAGTTAGGAATATGACTTTTTTTGGGCTGGAATACTCTCAAGGCATTTTCTGCCTCTCACCCCACACCTCCCAACAGGGAGGCTGGGATTGCACAAGGAGTTGGGAGGGAGCACAGCTGGAACATCTGACCCCTGCTGACCACACCATGTGGTATCATGCTCAGCATAAAAAGCTCAGAGAAGGAAGAAGGGGTGAATATTTGGAGTTGATGGCATCTGTCTGCCCAAGTCTCTGGTAATCACCTTGATTTCCATGAGATGGCTAAACACCTGCCTGCCCATGGGAAGCAGTGGATGAATTCCTTGTTCTGCTTTGCTTTATGTGTTAGTCTGTCTTTATCTAAATGTGCACGTTTTCTTACTTTCTTACTCATGTGCTTTTACTCTCCTGATTCTCTCCCCCATCCCATGGGAGGGGAGGGAGGGAGTGAGTGAGTGAGTGAGTGAGTGAGTGAGTGAGTGAGTGAAGCTGAGCTGCCTATGGGAGTTAACATACAACAAATTGCTGTGTGGCAATATTAACATATCGTTTACAACACCAAGCTCTTAAAAGTATGAGTAGTAAGATGATCAGAGTTCATACTCCAGATACTAAGGAATATCTTGTTTTCTTGAGATGAGGACAAAGGAATGACACTCTAACCCATGCTAAGAAAACTATTTTGCAAGTCAAAACTTCCCTCTCTGAGAGAGACAAGGATGTAGTAACCACAGTATAAGCTGAGAAGAACCAGGACATATTTTAGCTGAGTAGAGAAATAAGGTCACCTCCTACATATATGAGACAGGAAGAATCTGCAGGGTCAGGAAATGTGAAGACTTTTATGAGAGGTAATGACTGAAGATGCAAGGTTATGGTCTGAAATGACATGGCAAATGGCTGCTCTCCACAGTGACTTATAAAGGTGCCATAGGAGGAGCTTGTGGGAGGAGATGAAGAAATTAGCTTCAGCCATGAGGAGCTCACTGACGCGGTGACAAGGAGACACCAGTTTGTTTCCAGTTTGAATGAGACTGAATAAATCTGGTTACAAACACACTTGTGACTTTCAGGGCAGCAACAGAAGTTGAATTTGTGCCCTGCAGTCAGTAGGTCAGGTAGGTTAAGGAAGGGATGGAATCTCCCAGATCTGTTTGAGGAGAAATCAATTGAGAAATTGTTAAGAGGAATGCCAATGGAATTGCAGCAGGTGGCCCAGCACTGAGTCAGATATGAACTCCAGGAAGCAGAAGTAAACAGCACTCAGCATGCTTACAGATAAGAGGGACAAGAGCGAGATGTAGCTGTGGAGGCAAGCAGGTTCAATGTGTGTTTTCAAAGTGGAGAGATTAAACACACACTTGTTTTGAGAGGAGGGAGAAGCCAAGGCAAATAACAATATACATAGAGGAATAGAAAAAGAGGTAAGGAAGCACCAGGGAGAGGAGAAGACAGAATATCTTGTTCTGCTTAATGCATGTATCTGTTTTGCAGATCAAAACTGCACTAATTTGGGAAGCAGTTTATATAATCCATAAAAATGCATTTTATTAGCCTTTCTTTACTTGAATCACTGACTTCTAAAGAATGAGAACTGCCATAAATGCTATTGTCTCCACAGGCAGCAATTTGAAAATAGAAGATGCATGGTTACATGATAAGTGTATTTTCCTCATAAAAAATGTTTGCAAATCAGGTTTAAAATAAGGGAAAAATAACCTTAAAATATTCCGCACTTCAGAAAATAATAAAATGTCTTCTTATTTTCCCCTGGTAGACCACGCAATGCAGATTACTTTATGCAGGAAGCTAAACGGAAGAAGCATAAAGCAGATGCAATGGTGAGAACATTTTCTTTCCACTTACATTGCTTCAAATAATTTTTGTAATGCAGTTTCTTCATCAGTGCAGTATTGCTGGGGTAATTATAAAATCTATTATAAGGATGGCTAGGCTTGTTAAATTAAGAAATGTTTATATAATCAAATGTTCATAGCCTAATAAACTATGACTTAACAAATAATGACTCAGTGAGATAAAGGCCTGGATAAATAAAACTTTCCATTTATCCCTTTGCTTTAATTAGTAACTATAGTAATGGAGGCTGCATAAAGAATCCACATATCCACATACCTATCTTCTCAGTTTAACTAGCTGGCTAGGTCCTATAATTGCATCTCCAAATTTGGTGTGGTAGCTGAGGTATTTGCACTTTTTTTTAAAGAGCTTTGTCTTTTCAGTGCCAAAAGAATCCTGGTTTCATGGCAAATGTTTCCCAACATAATCAGAAGCACACAAGGAAGCTTTGTAATCCTAGAAGAACACCTAGCACACAAAGCACTGTTGCAGCAAGCAGATTCTTGACCCTGGCTTTGACCTGTCTAAAAACGTAGACAGTAAGAAAAATGGAATCTGAGGTTATATGGAGCACTGAAGAGATGCTTGTCTTTCCAAACAAATGGGTACAACTAGGTATGCAGTGCTGCAGCAGAGCTCTGCTTAGCTGTCCCTCAGTTCTCTCCAAGGCTGTGTTTGTCCAGTGCCACAGATAAGCCAGCACAACATGAAGTCTTTGGGATGGCAGTATATGGAGTAGGACCCTGAATTAGTGTGGCTGCTTTTCAGTTGGGGGTTTGCTGCATTCCTGCGTTGCTCTATCAGACAGACATTTTGCTGTCATACCATCAGGAAAGAAGAAAGGTGGCTCAGTCCTTCTGTTTCTCCACCTCTTTTTTCTTAGCTGTGCAGAATGTAGAAAGGCCAAGGAAGCAGAAGCAGGTCCTTAATTTAGAACACTAACACCGAGTTTTACACTCTACCTGAGTTTATTAGCACAAATTTCTATGGTTTATTCAGTTCCATATTACTCCAAAGTGAGTCTTAAAATCAGAAAATATTGTGGAGAAGTACAAATGGTGCATTTTAGTGTGTTGCTTTAAACAGAATGGAAAGGCTCACTTAATATGCAAAGGAAATTCTTAGCCTGGAGAGAAATGTTTTTATGGTAGACTCCCAGAAAGAGGAGTTGCAAGCATTATTCTCTGCTGTGCCACAAGTTTGCTGCATGAAAGTCACCTAGGCACAGTTTAAATAGCTTTCCATCAGTATCAGGTGGTTGAAATATCCTCCACATTTAGCTTGCCTACACAGTGGACCAGCACCTTACTTATACCTTGTGAACAGCCCTTTGCAGGTGCTTCCTCTCCCTCCCTGGCTGTGTAGGCATCCTGGGGAAAATGCCATGTTGCCAAAGTGCCTCCAGGCACTTTGAACCACCTTGCTGGGCTCGACACCTCCTACTTTGGCACTGCACTACCTGACACAGGCACTTAGAGTGAGCAGCTTGAAAATTACTCTAAGTCTCTCTGCTCCTCAGTCCCCCATCTGTGAAATTGGGATAATAGCACTTCCACCCTCACTGGAGCATCAGGGGGAGAAATATAATAAAAAGTTTGTGAAGTTCTCTGGTATGGTCGCAGTGGGAGTCATATAAGAACCTAAAATAGATTGAAGCTAGTGTGCCATTCCAAAGTTACTATTTAAAATCTTTATCCCTTGGAAAAGAATAAGGTCCATTAACCTTTCACTGTGTGCATCAGATTTCAACCAAATGCATCCAGTCCATTAATGGGCTTTATGTACCGCAGGAGTTCCGACTGAAGGAGAGAGAAGTCAGGACAGAGAGGTATTAGTATGATTCATCTCTCTCTTCACATCAAAAATGAAATTCTGAGGGCAGATAAGTGGCATGTAAGTGTGCACATAGGAACATTAGATGCATATTTGCGTATACAATGTTACTGAGGGCATGCATGTGTACGCATGTAAGTGCACAAATACACACACAAAGTCAAAGAAGTACCAAAAATAGGAGAAGAAACGGGGCAAGGAAGGAGGATGGCAGAAGATGCTGAGGGAGCAGAGCAGTCCCTGAAAGAGGAGGAGGATACAGAAAGCAAATTCCTCACAAGAGGAGAACAATGCTGAAAATGGTAGGGATAAAGAAGACAGAACAGAGATGAGCCTTTGTGTAAGAGTTAGTAGTCAAAGTAATTCTTCTCTTAGTTCTCGATATCCATTACCATTCTTTGCTGAGTGATAAAAAACTACACTTGCAAGGATGTGTGATACCCTTTTCAATGAAAGATGAAAGCTGGAACAAAAGGCAGCATGAGTTTGTGGAATTTCCAGCACTGGAAGAGCTTTGACAAACACTGTTGGGAATGTCCTAGGCAGAGCTGACCCTTCTTTGGACACAAGTGTGTGGAACAAATAATACCTCAGAGCCTTTTGCAGCTCTATTTTCTGTTTCTTATGATTTTCTCTGAGGCACAGGGTTTGATGGGTATTAGCTTTATCAGAGGAAAAATTGTGAACCTGAAGATATATCAACTTGTGTCAAGTTAACAATATTTGTTGAGAAAATCCCATCAAATGTAATGACATCTTGATGATTACACTACATCTCTGTGTCCTTATTTTTTCTCTCTAGGTGGAGAAGTTTGGAAAGGCACTGAATTATGCAGAAGCAGCACTATCGTTTATTGAGTGTGGAAATGCAATGGAACAAGGCCCAATGGAATCTAAATCCCCTTACACCATGTATTCAGAAACAGTTGAACTCATCAGGTAGGAAAGGAAGGAGATGACCGCAGGGGTTGCTCTCTGCAAACATGCTCATCTGCATTATCACCTATTTTAGTACATGAAGTCAAAGGGTAGAAGTGAACTCCTTACAGGGGCCTGGTTAGACATATGTAATGTATATATATTGTCTGTGATTTCTTCCAAAATTAAATCAAGAAACTGTGAAGAATGAAAAAAAACCTGAAGAATGAAAGAAAGAAACAAACACAAACAAAACCTGGCGAAGATTTTCCTATTACTTGAGTTGCAAGTTACTTCAAGAGTTTGATGATGTAAGTCCAGAGCTACTCAGTGGAGGAAACCAGTAATCCATAATAACAAAACATTCTCTTGGAGTGGTAACTTGAAAAATATTGCAACGCGTTTAAGATTGCTGTTTAAAGATTACCTGAAAGAGGCTGTGAACAGTGGTAGAAAAAATGGGCACTCGATGTGTATGCTGCTAATGTAGCCAGTGGAGTCAGGACTGCAGCTCACCCCAGAGCTACCCCTAACTTTAGTCAGCTTTAGTCACCTTCTCCAAACAGGGCAGTCTAGAAATCAGTGCCATCCACAGTCCCTCTGAAAAAAATATCTCTCTTAAGTCCTTTTCTCCATTTTAGTTGGTACTTATTGGCAGTGTCATTGGTAGAGAAAACAAAGGTCAAAATCATTGTAGCTGAGGGACTCTGCACGAGAGCGACCCCAGACACACCAGTGGAGAAATTTGCACTGACACTGACCATGTTATCATTCCTCAGGACAGTCAACCATGCAGTTCTTGTCAGGATTAAGCTCATAGGATGTAACACATTTTCATTTTTAATCATATTCATAATGAATCAGAGCTTTCTTTTGGACTTAGTGTTGATGTGAAGATTTTCTCGCATGTTAATAATTCCACTGGAATTTTATTCCACTTAGGGCTGTCTTCTCATGCATTTCAGTGGACTGAGGCCAGCTTTTTAACTGGAAGGTTATTGAACAAAATCAAATACTTTTTTTTTTCTGTAAGAAAAGAGTACATTCCATCTCTGCATTTTTTCCTTTTTTATTTTCCATCTCCGTAATTCCTCCCTTCTTTTTATTTTTTTTTTTTCCTCCAAAAGGCAGAAAGCTTTCTTTGTCTGCCCTGTCTTTTCTCATGGTAGTAAATATATGGTCCTAACTCTGGAAATGAATTTTGCTTGCAGATCCATAGCTTTCAATAATGTGTATAGCTGTGGCCGTGTTGTAATGTGAATTGCTTTGATCTCGCTGCAACTCAGAAAAATAAGTGGTTTGCTAGGTATGCCTGTACAAACAAAATGTTCATACTGAATCTTTGCACAGATATCAGAATTAGAATTTGGAAGCAAAGGTAAGAAAAAATCACAAGCAGCTAATTATGGGGAACAGGTATTTTTCTGGAAGTGAGCCCAGAAGCACTGTGTGTTGTTCTAACCTTGTCTGTTGTTCAGGTATTCAGCTGGAAGCTGAGATTTCCAGAAACCAATTTGTGATTGCATAGCACATACACTCTTGAAACACCAGTGCTACCTCTGTGGATCTTTAATATTTATAGAGTTTGAATGTAATGTCATATGAGCAAAAATAGCTCTGAGCCACATGTTCCCCCTCTGCCGTGCTGTGCTCGGAGGAGCAAATCTGGGTAGACAAGGAGCAAATCTGGGTAGACACACTCAGAACTGGCAGGGTGAGGTCAGCACCAGCTTCCAGGCAGGCTGGCTGCCTTCAAACGCTCCAAATCCCTTTCTGCATGAACTCTGTGTAACTGGGTCTCTGCAGCAGCACAGGTTATTTTGGTAGGACAGTGTCACCTCGCCAGCTAGGCTGCCCTCTGGACTGACAGATGATCAAGGGAGTACAGGGCTTTTTAAAGAGTGCAGGGATTCACTGCTAATGGCAAGACAGCTCTGAAACACAACCAGGAAAAACACATGTGTCTAGTAACTTGAACAAATATGTATAAAGGGGCAGATCAAACGACATTGGCAGCATAGCTCTCTGATCAGTAATATAAAACTGTCTCAGTTAACTCACGTTGGCTTTTTTCTTCTTGCTTAAGGTATGCAGTGAGACTAAAAACCCACTCAGGCCCCAACGCCACGCCAGAAGACAAACAGCTGGTAGCATTATGGTTAGTAGATCAAGCTTTCCTCAAAAAGCTTCTTTTCTGCAACGAGCCAGTTCTTGAAAATCAGATGTTGGATGCAGTCAGAATTATGTTCTCTATTGAAATTAAGAGAATATTTTCTTCTTTGGGAAGGTTCAGCCCTTGTATCACTGTACCAAGTCTGTATTTTGTCTCTGTAAATAAGCAATTCATACTTATTTATTGACTGTGACAGGTTGGCTATGGTACGTCAGTGTAATTAATTTTTAAATGCCTGATGGTTTGTTGTTTTTATGAGCGATGTACTTTTGTACCAACAGCTCGGTAAGTTCTTTTGTGGCTGACATTTTAGGCTCAATAATCATAAATTATATTTATATTATATGAAGGGCAATATGGTGATGGGGATAATTAAGCCTCTTGGATTATCTGTTAAATTGAGATTTCTAAATATATATGTAAGCACCTTAGATTCTATAGGATGGTTTCTGATTGCTAGTAAAATACTAGAATGTTATTAAAATCAATTTTTAATTTAATATCTCTGTAGTTAATACATAAAATACCTATTACATGGTTACTGAGTCTCAGTAAGTGGACATTTACAATCAGCAAGTGTGTTTTTAACATCTATTAACCATCTGTTAAAAATCCAAATTAAATGCATCTTTAGCCTCCATAAAGAAGGAGTCCTAATTAATCATGTGTATAAAAAGGAACAAAATATTCAGAGATGCTTTTTTTTTTTTTTTTTTTTAATGCCCTTTCTCTGTCACTGTGTTTCTGTGCCTTGGGGAAGCCCACAGAATTCATTAGTGGCCATTGCTTTAAAAATGCTTAGGTGGGAAAGTGACTAAAGAACGGTTAAAAAAGGACATATAAAGCCATATTACAAAGGCTTGCTGAGAGCTTCGGTGCGTGCGGAAGCACATCCAAATTCAGGGAGCCGCTGCATCTGTTCCAGCAGGAGAAAGGTCAGCGCGAGGGAAAGCAGACGGAGCCTTCTCTGGGCGATGAATGGCAATCTTAACTCACCGTCTGCCAGCCAGCAGATGAGCTGACACCATTTGCATATGTGCTGTACCTGTGAAGGTGACAGAGGGAGAGTGATGGTGGTGGCTGCGCGGCCGCCGCATCCCACGGCTGCTGCCGGCGCCTGCCGGGCAGGCTGCCAGCCCAGCCCGCCCGCTCCCGGCCGCTTCTCCTGGGGAGACACTGTCCTCCAGCGGCCACGGCCGGGATTTCACCGCCGCGCTCCGGACAGCGGCCAGGCGGGCTCAGCAGCCCTGCCTGGCACTGGGTTTGTTCAGGGACAATTTGCGAATTCGAGACGTTCGCTTAGTTGTGGGCAGCTCTTGGGCGCGGGGAGATGGGGAGCACTCCGCACTTCAAACTCAAGGCACCTTCTGGTGCTCCGGATTGGCTCCAAGACTAAATACTGGTTTTAAAACTGGTTTTTCTGCTGCCAATGGAAAAGCAAAACACACAGGGTTTTTGCTTGGAAAGTAGCATTATTGTGGGGCACTTTCACACTTACCCCATTTTTCACACTTTTTAAATCCAAAAGCCTTGCTTGGAAGAGGTGGTGCTGATTTTCAATTTGGAAAATAGACTGATAAACCTAAAGCCACTAGCAAAGAAAAGTGTATGTGTCCTGAATACTGACTATTGTGGTACATAACTATAGTCAATAGCCATTACGCTCATTTAATTATTTAGTTTTAAAGGTGTATGACACTCTGCAGACTAATGAGGAGCACAGGGGCAGACAGTACCAGCACAGCATGTTGAGTTTTTCAGCCCACTGCTGGTTTCCTCTGGAGACCAAATCAGGCAAGTGGCCTGCGAATAGCCTCCAGGCTCCAACACAATCTCTGTTCTCGTTTCCTACAGAGAAGCCTGGTCACTGAAATGTGTGCCAGATGCAAGGTTTCCCTTTATCCCAGACATCTCCATCTGCTGGAAGGAGCCACTGGGTGTATACAAAATATATCCACTATAACTTGAGTTCATTATACAGGCTCCAGGCTATTGCAATAAAGTCCCAAGACAAGATATCTCAAAAAGCTGTTTATGCAGTTGCAAGAAAAAATACCAAAAAAAAGTCTAAGTTGAGTTCCAGGATGTCTCTTTTCATGGGAGAGGCTTTTGGTCAAGGATGCCTGGGAGCCTGGCAGCCCAGACTCTTCTGAGTATACTTTGTTTAGTACCTCACTGGTAGCACTTGTCAGCATGACCTGCCCTGGCTGTAGTACCTAGCTCTGCTCATGAATCCGTGGCAAAGTGTGAAGTACTGCCAACAAATGATAAAAACTGTAAGCAAGGTGCTGTCAGCCCTCCACTCTGTATTAGTTTGAGGATTTAAGATATTCTGTGGGATTTCTGTTCAGGGGTCACCCTTTACTTTCTGCTCTCTGTTATATTCCAGTTACCGCTGCCTGGCCCTTCTGTACTGGAGGATGTTCCGACTCAAGAGAGACCACGCGGTCAAGTATTCAAAAGCGCTTATTGAGTATTTCAAGGTGCATTATTGATGGCATGTTTTTAGATCAATGTGTCTTTACAGGAGATACAGCATCTTACTAGAGCAATAGGTGTGCTGGGATTAGTTTTTCCCCTGTGAAGTCAATGGTGTTTTACCATAGACTTCCTGGCAACATCTGAGCTCTAGTTAATTCAGTTATCTTCACAGGAGTCCCTCTTTGAAAAATACAAACTGTGACCCTTCACAAAGGATGATAAATTTGTTGTACTAACAAACAGGTATTTTCAGATGATTCTTGTCAATTGTCTAGTTCTGTCCAGCTCTGTTGTGAATAGGTTTTGCAGATTTTGCTCTAAGAATCCCCTTTGGGATTACAGTTTCCACAAGTTGAAGACTTTGATCTAGATCAGTCCTCAGATGCAGGCCTTCCACTCAGCAGCATCAGTATGTAGGAAGTGCAGTGGGACACCTTACCCAGGGAACTGTCAAACAGCCCACACTGAGTTCAGCAGGAGTTGTACAGAAGCATCGGAGGGCACAGTCCACCTGCCACATACTTGACATGGCACTGTTTCCTTCCCCTTCCTGCTTTGCTTCACCTGGTTTTGCTTCCATTTTTCACTTCTGACAAGTCCAAGTACTGTTTATTTTGAAAAAGACTGGAAGTCTCTCAAAGTATTTTAATATATTTTTTTTCTGACAGGCATCCTTTCTCTGGAAAGTATCTCAAGCATAAAACCTTTCAGGTGAAGCTCACCTTGCAGTCAATCCATCCAGCATGTGATGTACAAACACAAAAATTAGCCTTTATCTTCCTAATTAAAAAACAACAAAAAAGAATGAACATACAAATGTTTTAAGACAAACTGCTTTGCGAGACCTGAACAGCCATTTGTCTTTGAACACAGGGCTCATCTGTTGGGGATTTTGTGCAGACAGAAGAACCCTGAAATGAAAAACATCCATCCTTTGACATTTTGTTAATAAAAAATTCAAATACAAGCACAAATGCTTATGACCAAATTCTGAACATATGAAGACAGGGAAGGGAATTGACAGATCCGTTATTGTCAAATGGAAATTGAAGTCAATGTAATTGCTTGAAAAATTTAGCAATATATAATTCAACACGTTATGTTTCTCTAACAATTACTCGATTTCAGGGGAAAGAAATATATGCCTATTGAAGTATTTTATTTTTCTTGATAAGTTCAGAGAATAGCTGTATTAAGAACAGCTCTCAAACATGTAAAATGTCTCCTGCAGCAGACAGAGATTGTTTCACAGCAAACATAAAATGGACTTAGACTCTACTGTAGCCAAGAAGAGTTTGGTTTTTTGCAGAGCTCCTGCTGATACCATGATAACATAGCTTCACATTAGAAATTATTCTCACCTTTAAAAGCAAAAATTGAAAAAAAAATCCATTTGCTATAATTTTCAGTGGAAAACAGGCCAATTCCACACTCCTTTCATATTTGGTGTCTAAAACCAAGGGACACGAGATGCTGACTGCATTAAGAACTTCCTCATATATCACCAATCAGAGAAAGATTTTAAATCTTGTCATACTTTTGCATGGAAAATTAGACATACTTTTCTTTTAGAAAAGAAAAAAATACTATTTAAATCTTGTAGAAGTGTTTTATTTCCATTATAAAAAAAATGCAGCAGATAATTAAAAAGAGGGCACAGATATTCAGGGACCAGACACATATGAGAGCATGAAGAAGCCAGGAAAATGAGTTGCAGTAGGCAAACTGGGATAAGAGATGGTCCCTTACAACATTATACTCTTAAGAATCCTTACACCCACATTTCTGATGCAGAACTGAGAGGAAGCTGAAGCAATATACCCAAAACATGAGAAAAAAAGGTGTTTGTAAAGTTGTAGAGTAAGGCAGAGGTGGGTTACATTTACAGTGGAAATTGAGTTGACTCCAGTGTTCAAATTTTCCTGCTTCCAACTCTAAGTAAACAACAGGTACTCAGATTCCATTACACTAGAAAGACGAAGACAAGTAGTTCTGAGAGAGATCAGAAAAGAAAGGGAGAAAAAGAAAAATCTATTCTGTAGCAGGATCAAATGCTGAGGATTCCCAGGTTGGTTCTATTTAAGATGGTAAATGAGAAATTTCCTTTTTTGTCTTTTCACACGGTAGCTTTTCCTGTCAAAAAAAAAAAGGGGGGGGTGGGGTGGGGAAGACTTCTGAAGGAAGAACCCCTTGTGGGACACTCCAAAGATTATTTTTCATTTCATGTACCTGGAACATAGAAGACCCAGTGTCAAAGTGCAGGAAGAATGACAGGGTACACACAACACTGGTATGATCACTGCTAAAATACAGCCAATGTTGGGGTGCACATAAAAGATGTGGAAACCCAAGAGGCAGTTCAGAAGACACATTAAAACTGAGAAAACAAACTTTTTTGAAGAGAGGCTCAGGAGATGTGTCCAGTTTAGTGCTGAATGGGTTAAGAGGTCATTGTGTGCATGGAAACAGAGCTGATAATTTGTAGATTACATGTGGTTTTTCTGGCTTTGGACCAACAAAATCCCAGAGCTAGCACTGAAGTTAGGAAGATCCAATCTTGAAACTGTGAAACAGCATTTGTTTTTCTAATTGTGAGGCCTGCTAAACATAGAACAGGACACAAAAGAACAAGGAGGATAAATAGTGTCTACTAATTTCCATATGGCTATCTGTCCTTTTTAGAAGGAATAAAATAAGATAAATTTTTAAAGTAATTAAGCTTCCTTTAGAAGTGCCATGATTGGTGGAAAACAGACATTGCAGATTGTGTGCACTGCAGGATTACTCCTGGCCTTGAAATCCATGTACATCTGAAGCCCCTTGTTTACCATTTTCCTTCCTAAGCCATGAGAGACTAAAAGGGTTTGTACTGCTGCTACTGCTTGTAACTCCTGCAGTTTACAACACCTGCAGCCTTGCATTTAAAACAGTATCCATAAACAGCTCTCAAGCTGAAGGACGTTTTCTGGTCTCACATGGATGTCAAGAAGAGAGGGCTGTTCTCCAGCACACGATTACCTGCAGGTTTGGCTTCAGGGAGCACAAGGAGGTTGCTTTCCTCTGAAGAATCAAACCGGCCATTGCTGAATGTGAGACCATGGATGGGGTGGACTAGGAAAGCTTGGTTTCTTAGACATCTTTCTCTCAGGCCTCGGACTAAATCAGTCACTTGGGAGAAGGGTGGAGTTTTTCCACAGGTTAAATGGTCGGGAACCAGTGACTGAATCCCCTCCAGCTCCTGGTGTTTTAACTACTAAAATCATTTTAGCTATCCAGTCTCCATTATGGCTGACACCTGAATTTCTCCTGCTCTGTAAATACAGTGTTTGTACAAGGTAGTCTCTCCTCAAGCAATGAAATTCTTTAGCCTAAGCACAGTATACCTGAGTCTTATGACTCCAGGCATACAAGAGACCACACTAAATGATCAAATGGCCCCTTCAGCTATGAAAACCACCAATCTACATGGGCAGTCTCTCTGACCTTGTGAATGCCATGTTTGGACCAAGGGGAACAGCTCCATGAGGAGCAATCATGAGCAAGATTGTTGAGCCTGGTGGTTAAAACACCCACCTGACCTGCAGATCCTCAGATTCACATCCCTGTGGATGCCAGGCTGAGCAGATTTACACAGTCTTGGAGGTCCTAGAGGAATAACATTTGTCACTGGGGGCTGGAGAGTGGGAGGAAATCTTTCTGATTTTCTTCATCACCAGAAATTCCAGCCTAAACTTTACAGAGTCCTGCAGCACCATTTTTTTCTGAATTCCCAGTATTTCCATGAAAAATTTCCATTTCACCTAATGTTTTTCTAATCAGCCCCTATGCCAGGGTGCTTAAAAGACTGTTTCAATTTTGTTCTGCAGCACTGCTTCATCATAACATCAAACTAGGCTGACTGGGTTTATTGCATCATGAGATGCAATTGCATCTTTTTCTTTACATTTCTGTACTTTTATACTTGTTAATGTTTTCATTTTGTAGTCTTATCTAAATTATATGCATTGTGAATTACTCTTTCCTTTCCAGAATTCATCAAAAGCTGCTCAGAACCCATCTTCTTGGGGTGCCAGTGGAAAGTAAGTTGCACAGAAGCTTACATCAGATTGGCAGTTAGAAATCGTATTTTTTATCTGTGATATGTTCTGATACTCTTGTAGTTTTAATCCCAACCCCTTCTAAATAACTGTATTAACATTGGTTTCTAGGAGCACAGGAACTCCATCACCTATGTCCCCTAGCCCTTCTCCAGTCAGTTCTGTAGGATCCCAAGGGAGCACAGGGGCCCCTTCCCCATCTCCTATCATCAGCATCCCACAGCGCATTCATCAGATGGCCGCCAACCACGTCAGCATCACCAACAGCATCCTGCACAGCTATGACTACTGGGAGATGGCTGACAACCTGGCCAAGGAAAACAGAGGTGAGTGAGGCAAGGCAACTGACTATTCTAGAAGACTGTCACATGATTTGGATCAGGAAAATTAACTATTTTGATATGAAACCTGTCTGCAAAATAGGATTGCAGTGATTCTTTCTTTCTTCAGTCTTTTCCTAGTCTGTTCCAAAACAGCCCGAAAAGGCAGTTTTAATAGCTGTCTTGCTCAGAAGAGTTGAGCCAGGACTTGTGACAGACAGGTCACAGACTTGGCTGTGAGTAGCACTTACAGCCATCTGTGCATTCCAGAGAGGAAGGTTTGTGGGAGGGAAAACAGCTTCCTGCCCCCAAAGTCTGCATGGGATGTGTTTAGCCAGACCATGTCAAAATGCAGGAGCACACCTCCTTTCTGCAGGAGGAATGAACAGCCCCTAGCCCTCCCCCATCTGTAGCAGACACAGATTGGAACAAGGTGGCTGCAGTAAACTTCTCTTAGGTGAACTGGTTTCCATGAGCAAATGCCTCAGCATCTGACTTGCTGGTGAAGTGTTCCTTTGTTTTCAGCCTAATTTTTGTATTTAAGGCAGGGACATGGGCAAGATCCAAGTCAAAAAAAGGGCACCTAAGTGAAGGTATGTAGATATGAGTTGGCGGGCTCATCTCCCATTGCAGTTGATGGAGCTTTGTTCAATACAAACAGCAGTTCAGGGTGCTCTTTAGTCCACTCGGAAAGGGAGACAGGGATACAATTCACTGGGGTATCCTTACCTAAACTGCCACTCCAGAACTCTCCTGCACATCCTGTGTTAGATCTGTCAGTCCAGGCTGTAAGTATCAACTCCCTGAGAGCATCCCAAACGGGCACTACATGCCTCTGAGTAGACAACTGAATTGTCCCTATCCATGCACAGGGGTTGGAAGTGGCTGATCTTTAAGGTCCTTTCCAACCAAAACCATTCTGTGATTGTAAGTCCTGACTGGCTAGTTAGCCAACTTACTCTTTAGGCTGGGTTGGCCATGTTATACAGGCCTCTATTTTTCTGTCTAGCTTAAATATCTAGCATATCACAAATGTGTCATTGGACACTTGTGTGCGGACTTCCTGATCTACTTGTCCTCAGTCTCAGAATAAATCTTGGCCAGAGTCTGTTTGCTTTATCAAGACTCAATGAAGAACAAAGCTGAAGAACTCACTGTGTTATTATTTGAAAAGAAAATTGTTGTGCATCAGCCTGTAACAATGAACCACGGGGCTTTAAAATTAATCTCACCAGCATTAAACTTTCATTCCCGTGGAATCTTCAGCCTGACTCAATTTGCAAGAGAATAAAATCTGTTAAAGGGTGACAGTAGCAAATAAAGATTCACTCTTCTGATGTGGAATCTCCTTTTTTTCCCCTGCAGATTTTTTTAACGACTTGGACGCATTGATGGGACCTATCACCTTGCACAGCAGTATGGAGCATTTAGTTCAGTACGCTCAACAAGGACTTCACTGGGTGCGGAATAGCGCTCACTTGTCATAATGACTGCGTGCCATTCACATGGACAGTATCCCTTTCATGGATAATTCAGTTATTCTGGACACTGTGCTACAGAAATAGTCAGCTACAGCATTGATCCAAACAAAGGTGAACATTTCTTCAATATTGAGCAAATTCTGAGTGTAGACATGTATGTGCACAGAGGTACAATATACAATGATGTCTCTTCAGAATGAATTGTTCTGTATCACTCTCCAAACATTTTCATACACTAGAAATATTATAAAGAACTGATCTTAATGCACAAACATACCCTTTCTATTCTTGTACTGAAAAACTCAGAAACCAAAATCTTATGGGTTGATTGAACTAAGTGCAATAAGCACAGATGCCTATTCAGGAAAGCTCACAGTAGATTCTTAACTTTAAGCTTGTACAGAAATCCTGATGACTTCAGCAGAGCTTAAGCACATACACAAGGGCTTTCCTGAACTGGAATGAATGAGGGCAAATCGTAGACATGGAGAATTTTTACTACAAGCATGGACACGCCACAGAAGTTTCCATGTTAATGTGCCATCTCCCTGTTACTTCTCCTCTGGAGCACAGGGAGGAGTTGTGTAGTCCACTTGTGGTCGGAGAAAGACAGCATTCCTTCATGTGCAATAAGTTTCAACAAATTGCATGCATTTCTTTATCTCCTGTCTTCTTAAATAACTTTGTGTCTCGTTCAGCTCCTCACCAACAGTGCAACCTACAGTATCAAGTGAAAGGAAGGCCTGAAAACAGATATGCTGATAGCAAGAACTTGAAAGAAATGGTGGAAAATTGCATTCTGTTACTGACAGGAAACAGATAAGGAAAAAATATGGCAAACAGTAATCCACTTAGGAAGGAAAATGTGTTAATTTCAGCTGCACACACACACAGACAGATATTTATAACAGTTGTTGGCTTTGCATGGGAAGCTTCATCCCACAGATTTTGACTTTCATATCTTTTTCATCTAGCAGAAGCTTGCAACATTTTCTTCCAGGCTGTATGGGAGCATTACATGCAATTTCCTTTATCTGGGAAGCTGAGTTTGCTGTTCATCAGGCTAAGAACTGTTTCCTATCATAATCCTCTCACTCTTCATGCATAATCCTCAACTAGGCTTTAACGTTTCTTGATTTATGGGATGTTTTCAGTTCCTGTTGACAGGCTGTGTTTTTCATGCCAGAAGAATTAATCCCACAATAATTGGAGTTTAATTTGGGTCAGATGAGGTCAAGGCCAGTTCATATGAACTGTGCTTGCACTCAGTGCATTTTTGTTCATTTTCAGTGGTTTTCACATATTTAGGGGGTTTTTTCCTATATTGGAAATATTTTATTTTTGCAATCAGATTTGTTGCCTTTACTCAAATCAGCAGCACCAGTGACTTTCAGTAAACTGTTTTTGTCCGAGTCATTAGTTGAACCCTTTTACTGTTATTTTCTAATCTAATTTGCTTACATATTAAGAAAATGTGAGTACAAAAGACACTTTCAATAGAAGATACAAGTAGAAGTAGCCACTGATACAATGGTTGATTAATTGGTCCTTGCTGCCTTTTTTTTTCCGTCTCCCATTTTTGAAGAGCTGTATTTTGAAGAAAAGATACCAAACAATATGGCACAATTTCTCAGTCAAATGTCTTTGGTAGCACAGACTCCATGTACCCCGTGGTAAAGAGTGGGCTTATGAGCACACTGAGCCCCACATAGCTGTGTTTTTCTGCCAAGGCTGCTCACCATAACTCCAGCTATTGCTCAGACTCAGAGCATTCACTGTGTTCTCTGAAGCAGCCACCAAGGAACTGCTCAGCCCCAAGCCATCCTGGGCCAATATTTATGTGCCCATAGGTGCTCAAATACTTCCCCCAAGAGAATCCCTGTGGTTGTGGTCACCTCTTAGCATGGACTTGAGTGTTACAATGTGGCTGGCTTTAGCAGAGAACATGTACTTGCCTTTAAATGACAAAACACGTGACCTTTGAGTCCTGCTGTCACCCTCAGCCCTGGCTGTCACCCACCCCAGAAGGAAAACAATTTGTTTCGTCACAAGTATCGTGGAGAACTTGATCGGTGCCTTTCTGTTTATCACTTGCCTGATCTCCAGCTGTGGAAGCCTGTCAGGATTTGCTAGACTAGTAACAACGGATCCTGTCAGCTGCTTCAATGCCATCTGCAGGTACTGCAGGACTTCTCCTCAGATCAGGAAGGTGAAACTCCAGCTAGATTAGCTTCTGTTTTCTTTGACGGTGCCTATGATGTTTATCTTCAGATAAGTTTGGGGGTTTGGGAGCCCTTTCTGATATTTAATGCTAAGAAATTTTAGAAGTAACTTATATTACTTGCCTTAAATGGAGTTTAGTTTTATTGCACATGTGGCATTTGAGTTTCAAATATGGAAATTTGAAGCATGTTTATTTTACTAAGATCGGGATATTTTTCTTAATCATGATGAACTCTTTGTATGGATATAATATGTCAAGAAACTTCAAAGAAATGCAAGAATTAATGGTGTTCTGTTGTAACATTTCCAAGTATTCCGCATCTCTGTAGATGATTGTCCTTTCCTGTATATCACTCTTATATTGAGTTATTTCAGCTAAAATACCTATTGCTTCCATGGAAATCTTACTGGTTTTTAATTTTTGTGCTGGCATCATCTGTGTTGTGTGATGAGCACACTGAGCCTTAATTTCTGGTGGTGCAACAGGATGAGCGGATTAGAGGGTTTGGCCTCTCTGTAAGGTTTCTTGCAGCTATATTATTTCAGTGAGGTTATTTAGAATACTCTTTTGTGCAGGCTGTTTGCTGTATAGGGTTGCTGCTGATTGGATGACTGAATGTGGCATGGTGACAACAAATACTTAATTTCATCTTCTTAGGGCCTGGTCTGCAAAAGTGCATGTGACCTTAGGTCTGGTCCAGTTAAGCATATGCACCACTTTAAGAACCTGAATAATCTTAGGCATATCACACTGTGAGTCAAAGATGCTCTGTGTATTTTGGATGGGACCAGAGGAGACTGTCCTTCTTTGCAGTTCCATGAAAAACACTGTCTTATTTTAATCTGCTGTGAAAGTCCAGGAACATGCAGGCTTCTTTAGCCATAGCAACATTCAGGTTCAATTTTGGAAAAGTAAGAAGTCATTCCGTACAAATCCAGAAGGATTATGCCTGGAGGAAGAGGTTTGCTTACAAACAGAGGCTTCTGAATCCATAAGAGTTGATACAGCAATGGGAATGGATTCAAAGGAACTGTGTATTGCAGGTGGACTTGACAAATCCAGAACAGCCTATAGGATACTCATAGACAGCAAGATCATACAGAGCCCTTGGCCTTAATCCTTTATAGTATGGCATGGTGGCATGAGTGTCAGGTAAGAACAAAGCATATGCAGAGGTTCAAGTGTGGTCAAAAGCCAGGCATAGTCCTTCCTGTCATGTGGCAGGATACCCAAACCCCTTGTTTGCCTATTTCTTTTGTCCAAGTAACACAGAGCTCCAAAGGAAGAGATTATAGTGAACAGAAGACCTTAGGTAAAGGAGGTTAAAAGGATCAAGCCCCAAGTGTAGATACAAACACATATGTATATACTGTAAATCTAAATAATAATAAAAGTTACTCAGCATGAAGGATATTACTAGTGCCTACCATTGATCATCAAGTACTCATCACTGAGCAGCCATATCACCTCAGAAGTGCAGTAGCTGTTGTCAAAATAATTTGTGTAGCTAATTAATTTATATGAAATGCACCTTTGGGACTGTGCCATAGTATCTCTTTTGTAATACAAATATTCAACCATTTTTCATGGCTACTGATTCAAATCTGAAATGTCAGGATAACTTTTCTTCCCCCGATGAGGACATACACTTAGACCTGGCTAATCTGTACTTAGTTTATCTACCCAAGAGACTTTAGTAGTCACCAGCCTTAATGCATGTACAGTATATGCTATTCACTGACTTAGCTGTAGGTTTAATCCAAATGAAATTGGAATTTGCAAAATTACTTGGATTAATGGCATCTGCCTAGATATCCCACAGATGTAACATTCAGTGATTCATGATTTTAAGCAGAAAAGTTTGAATTTTATGTAAATAACAATGGATGAATTCCTTGACCTTTTTACAAGACGATTTTTTAAAAATTAAAAGATTGTCAAAGCAATAGGTTTTTTAACTCTCCTAAACTTTGGTTATGGGTTTATGGTAAAAGCTATATTAAGAGCATCTCCTTCTGCAATATGCCTTGTCTTTACATAATCTTCTTAATGCTTAATATGTCAGAAAGAAATGTTTCTTGTTCACAGTGATAGCAACGTTTCCCTCCCCCATTCAGGGAGAATCCTCAAACTAAAGAATAAAATCTCCTGGCACAATAGAAATATAAACAATGCCTGAAGTGTACAGACTTGTTAAGGTAACAACAGAAGTCTGTCTGGCACAGACTTAACATGCCTCTCATTTTGTGTTTGAAACTAAAGAATTAGTCTAGTTTTCGTGTCTTAAAAACGCCTGGTTGGTCTGATCAGTATCATAATTATAACTGTTACATTAGGTTATGTGCTGTGCATCAAGGGCTGGGAAGGCATGTAACCATAGATAAATTTGTCAGAATGCATTCAGAAAAGCATTTGGATGATCTTGTCTAGTATATGTCAAAAAATGTGGAACTATCTCTCTCAGCCAATATTGTTATCATGAAAATTTAGCTACTTTACCATCTCTCACAAAGTTGCTGTTTGCCCTCAAAAAGGCTGAGCCTCCATTGCCAGTGTCACTGGCCCCCATGCAGTAAATTGCTCTTGAGGTTAATTAACAAACTGGGAAAGTCAGTTTAGGTCCTGTTTGCGCTAACCTGACTAAAGCTACAGAGAGGAAAAGCAGTAAGAGTTAGAGCATCCACTGGTCTTTCAAAAGGCTATGGTTTTCCTCAGTGAGATGGGTGAGATCTGGCTGGGGCTATTTCTTCAAGTAATTCCTCCACCTCCACTTGCTGTCTGGCCCTGTTGCTCTTGGTAGCCCACAACTATGCCTGACTTTCAGGGGTGTTTCCTACTTTGGCAGCCCGAGCTCCCTTTCCAGTGGGGTGCCGGGACACAGAGCAAGTAACTCACAGGTTGCATAAAGGGCCTGGCTTTTGCTCCCAAAACCAGCAACAAATACACCAAGGCTCCTTCACTTCTGCAATTTGTGTAGCTTGAATTTCACACACTGCAGCTTGAAGCTCAGCCTTATCCCTGCTGCCCTCAAAGAATTCCAAAAGGTCCAAGGAAAACAACAGAATTACGAGAAAAAAAGGGGATTTCCTCTGTCCCACGACCCTTAGTCCTTTTTGGGAGCAAACACAGGGAACAGCATGAATGATAAGGCAATCAGGTCTCATGTTTCTCATATGTACTAACAGAGGGATACTTAACATTTATCTGCCTCATAGGGCTTTATGAGAACTAATTAATGTTTGCAAATCACTTTGTATCCTCAGAAGGAAAGTGTGTTGAAGAGCTATGGAAAAAACTGCTAAGTACATTGGATGAATTTCACCGCCGAGTCCAGAGCTACAAGACCCACAAAATCTTTAAATACTATGCAAGCTCTCAGTGTAAGCACCAGAGTGTATAAAACTTGTGCTTAGTGCCAATGGCTGTCACAGCCTAGGTGGAATTGCCATTCCCAGAGTATCTATGACTTTGATCCTGGCAGAGAGCAAGAATCACAACAGTACATAATGGGGCAAACAGCACAGATTAACCAAGTGCTGCATGGCCATCCTAAGAATTCAAATCTTTTTATGTCTTTCAGTCACTGTGTATTTCTGCAAAAGAAATTTGTACAAAGTATATTCCTCCAAACAGCCTCAGAAGTGTTCAAATAATCTATTAATCCAAATCCAGCTTCACATAACTTCAAATCAATGGAAATTTTCTTTTAGAATAGTGTATTGCAGAGAACTAGTTGCTTAACAAAACATTTTAAAAGAAAAGTCTACCATGACAAAATATGTGTCTGATTTCGATGCACATTACCAGTAACCAAAGTGGGAAGTCAGAGATCGGTTGGGACACAATGTTCAGGGAGTGACCTTCCCAAATCACATCGTTAGCCAGTATCCCCAGGGCAAACTTCCAGCTCAGTTCTGACACATTACCCCTAGAAGTTATCAATAAAGCACTTCACCAAGGAGTGAACACCAGTCAAATCAGCAAAATGTTTATAACATGGTTCATGTTATCCAGTCATACTAACAAGTCCTTTCTTAGCACTAGTTATCCTTTTCTCCTCCACTTGGCATTCTTACATACAGAATTCTCACCCAGTCAACAGACATGAAAGAAAACATTTCCTGCAGGAACGAGCTAGACATAGATAACATTTACCAAACGACAGGCCCTTCTTATTCTTTTTCTCACTTCCATTTTGGAATATACCTCTAGTGTTAAAAAAAGCATATTTTCCTTTGCAGTTTAGATACATCATAGATTCATAGAAGGGTTTGGGTTGGAAGGGACCTTGAAGATCATCTAGTTCCAACCCCACTGCGGTGGACAGGGACACCTTTTTTTGACCAGCATTTTCAAAGCCTCATCCAGTCTGACCTTGAGCATTTCCAGGGATGGGGCATCCACAGCTTCTCAAGGCAACCTGTTCCTGTGTCTCACCACACTCACAGTAATGAATTTCTTCCTTAGATCCAATCTAAATTTACTCTCTTTCACTAGAAAACTGCTTCCCCTTGTCCTGTCACTATAGGCCCTAGTAAAGTCTTTCTCTATCTTTCTTATAAATCTCATTTTTCTACAGAAAGACCACAGTAAGATCTCCCCAGAACTTGTTCTTCTCCAGGGTAAGCCCCACCCTGTCTTCATAGGAACAAGCCCCATCCCTCTGACCATCTTCATGGCGTCCCCATGGACCTGCTCCAACAGGTCCGTGTCCTTCCTGTTCTGGAAACCTCAGAGCTGGACACTACACGTGAGGTGGGGTCTCACAAAAGCAGAAGAGAGGGGAGAGTCACCTCCTTTGACCAGCTGGTCAAGCTTTTTTAGCTTTCTGGGTTGCAAGGGCACATTGTAGGCTCATGTCCAGCCTCTCATCCACCAGCACCCCCAGGTCCTTCTCAACAGGACTGCTCTCAATCAGTACATCCTTCATCTGTATTGATACTGGGGCTTGGACAAACACAGGGACAGGACCATGTAATTGACCTTGTTGGGCCTCATGAGGTTCACATTCCTCTGGATGTCGAGATCCCTTCTGCAGTTCTAGACGTTTTCTTCCCCAACTCTATCTCCCAGCTTGTGGCATGCAGGACAAGGTGGAGTTGAAACTGTTCACAGGAAAAAGGTGAAAAGCAGTGCAGAGCTGCTCCAAGCAGTTCAGGACCTTCCTGCTTTCTTCTCATTCCCACCCCGTCTGTGGGACTGGCATCCACCTTCTCCCTTTATTTCTAGCACGAGAATTCAGTTCCCTCTTGAGGAAGGACAGTGAGTGCTGATGAGTCCATGCACAGTTTTTGACAGCTCTTCTCCTCTGCAGGGAAAGGCAAATGAGAGGGACCAGTAATCTGGGGACCAAAAGCCCTTAGTGCTGGTGACTCAAACACCTTGTGTGAAACAGCAGTGCAGCTCGAGGGGTGCCAGCAGCATCTCCTGGCCCGATGCCTTGGCCTGACTGTGCTACCAATCCACTTGAGTGAGCTTTGCCATTTCATGGCCCTGCAGCAGAACCAGCTGGAGCTGGGGGTCTCACCTGTACAGGGAGCTTCTTTAGGCCATGGAGGATACACAGTCAGCCTCGTAACAATTCACTGGGGTTAAAGAGGAAAAGGTGGAATGAGAGAAAAAAAGACTCTGATTTAAACACAGAAGTTGGAAATCACCTCTTCTACTGAAGGTCTAAAATAAGTGCAATGAATCTCACCCTAGAAATGCTTGTTTGTCTCCACTGGCTAAAAAGGGGGTTTAGGTAATGAGCTCAGATACAGAGGTGCTATAAATCCCACTCCAGGTTTACAGTCATACCTGTTGCTGACAGGAATGTCTGATGACATTGGTCAATATCTCAGGATGCACTGAGGCAGGATGGGGCCGAGATCATATTGGGAGGGAGCACATATGCAGGAAAATACATTTATTTCTCAAATGCTTTAAGCATATGTTTCACACTTGGACCACCTCTTGACCATTCTATAATTTACTAGGCCTAAATCCAAAGTAGATCCTTGAGAACTGAATGTGCACCTTTTTCTATTAAGATTACTGAAATATCAAGAAAATACATTTTGCAGTTTACTAAACACTTCCAGGCACTTTTTCCTTATGTTGCCTGGAAGTATAGCTGGCCTCCTTTAAACAAGGAGAAAGCTTTTCTGTAGACTGCAAAAGAGATGAGATTGGCTGTGAGCCTAAGTGAGGCCAATATTACCCTTTTTTATGGTAATTCAGCAGCATTTTTCAATTCATTATGTGAAAATGGGAATTTTATCCATGATGAACAGCCTGTAGGTCACACAGGGACACCTAAAGCTCGTGGCCTGCCAGCAGAGCAGTAGTCCCACAGCAGCTCCTAGGGCTGGCTTCCCTTGCTATTGGTGAAGGCAGAAAGAGCAGTGGTGGGTTGGGAGCTTCGGAGCAGCCAGGTCAAGGTGGGCTTACAGTGCCATTGTCTCTTTCCATGGATGGCAACAGGAGGGGCAGGACCAAAGCAGAGGAGCCAGGCAGTGTGAGAATTGCTCTCTGGGCAGTAATCCCTGGTCCTCCTGTGCAGGGGCATTGTTCTGTGCTGACCGTGGCAGATGGAGACGATAGCCAGTGTAACAAATCATGGCTGCACACACATACTGCTTTTGGCAACTCCCTGCTTTCCTGGGCATATTATTTATGGAAACCTGGACTGCAGTGGTGTTTCCTGGCCAGTGCCATGTTGTGGTGGGCATCCTACAGAGGCTCTCCATGGAGTCACACCATACAGAAGTCAAAACCAAACCACCACTGTGGATGGGTGAGGGAAACAAATGGGTGGGGAAGACAGTACAGGATGGGCAAAATAACAGGAGGCTTGCATTTGTCATTACATCTCCTGCCAGTGGCAATGATCACAGGGTTCCCTCCCCATTTCCCATGCTGCTCATAGCACTAGTGGCTGAAAAGGCAGCGTGGCAATCCCAGTGTGGGATCAGCTGTTGACTGGCAGTGCAGACAGCACAAGGTACTGGCACAGTGTGACTCTTCCCCATCTCTCTTTTCACACAGAGAACACCTGAGCCAGGTTCCCTGGCCAGGTGAGGTATGCAGAGACCAGTTTATGACTGGAATTATTTTTGTAACAAAACAGAACCACAGAGGTTCATTTCCATATTTCGTGTATAGCAACAAATGTCAGCAGATATTTTTTGTAAAATTATTCAAGTCGAGATGGCTTTGTTTGCAGCTCATAAAATAATGCTCATGTTACTCTCTGAGGATGTGCTACCCAGGGTCTCCCCTACCCTGCTACAGCAGTTTATCTTTCTGCTGACCATAATCCCACGATATGTCCCCATACAGCAGGCAATATTGTTTACACAGGTTTATAAACGGAGTATTCTGTACAGTAATTTATGCTGTAAAGTATGTACATATATCACAGTAGCAGTCACAAATGCTTTAAACTGCCTTATTTATTAGATTGGTTAGCATTCCCCCCCTTGCTTCAGAATACTTTAAATTATTTTTATGTTTTGCATTAGGTATTTTTTTAGTTGCTGCATTTTGACCCAATTATTGAAAAAAAAAGTTTTACAATAAATAAATATCTAAAATTTAAGTAGAAATAGCAAATTCACTGCCCATCCAACTAATATAGCTCTGATTATGATTACAAATAAATATGGTATACTCATATCTGTGTATCATAGTATATGCCAGAAATCATATTCCACTTGTGATCAATACAAACAAGAGCTTTAGTAACTTTCACCTATTTCATTCTTCCATTGTGAGACAAAACTATAATAAACTCCTTAATGTAAAATGTCCCCTGCGAGAGCCCTGGTCTTATTTCTCCCTCAGGCAAAACTCACATTGGCTTCAGTGGGAGATTTACCTAAGTACAACACAGGGACATTACAAAAAGAAAAATATGGCATATAAACAGTACTTGTGCTTTGTAGTCAGTCCTTTCCTCTTTAGTGAGAAACACAGGATAAATGCTACATCTGTAATGCTCCTCTGTCTCACTCCTTCCCTTCTGTACAAGTAAAAAACTGGGATTTAAAACCAATTGTATTTGTTCCATTTGCTCAAGAAAAATAGAAGTATTTTGGGGATCAGTTCCAAGCCAAACTAGAAAATAAAAGAAAATGTTGCTCTTGTTTATTTCCATTGTATACAATTAAACAGGATAATGCATACAAAGGCAATGAAATTATTAATTACTTGTTTTACTGTTTGGAGATTTTGCTATGTCCACAGTTCATGTAAAACTCATGTAGCACAGTTTCTGGGATGGTGAAAAATCCTACTGTAATGTAACAGAATGAGCCTTAAGGATTTGTAAGAATAAGCACTTTTATATTAAAAAGCAAATATTAATTCATCAGTAATATTACTTTTTTAATGTGACAATAAACCATGAAATCAACATCTTTCTGTCTCAATTATGCCTCATCTGTCTCTTTCTTAAACCTTTTTCCAAGGGAAGCAATTGCCTGGTTTTGTGTCACAGCTTTTGAATCCCATTGCAGTCACCTGTGTCCCCACCTAAGTCACCCTCATCCACACTTCCTTCGGGCGTGAGCTCATGGAAGCTTTGTACAAGGAAGGAGGAAAGGCTCTTTCAGGAGGAAAGTAGATCTCAGTAGCAGGGCACCAGTTTTAACTGGGGTGTCTGGCAGAAAAAAGATGTGAAAAGAGGCAGCTCTGGCAAAAAGAGAGCAGTCACTGCTACGTTTTAGCGAGGCACCAGATGAGCACATCACCAATCTGTACTTTTCTTTATGCAGATGTAGGAAACAAGCCCCTGTTCTTAAGACCACTAACATCTGTAAGTAGTGCCAAAGCCAGCCATGATTTCAGCAGCTGCAGAGCAGTAGTTCACAATTTACAGCCACTGTTATAATAAAACCACAAGAAATACAAGTCACTCTACAGCCTGCCTTCCCCTGTCCTCACACACACACAGTGTTTACCAACAATTTCCCAGTTCCTATGGCTTCTTCCCACACAGGATTGCCATCTCTTAGGAGTACTTATTCCATACTTCGGCTAAAACCTAAATGCTGCTGTTTTAACACAGCCATTTTGCAAGTGGTGGAGTTTTGTGGTTCTTTTCTGCTCAATCAATACCTGTGGATTCAGGGGCTGGACATTTTCCTACTTCTTACAAGGCAGCATCTGACAGCCAGGGCAGGTACTGGTGGAACATCTCAGGTGCAGCACAGAAAAGATGACCAAACAACGTTCTGCGCTTTGATGAGCCACCACCATATACAAACCTGTGCCTTCAGTGGAATATAATCATCTCAAATTGAAGCACATAAATGGAGAGCTGTGGTCCTGAGGGTGAAGGATGGATTTCAGGAAGTGAATATGACTCATGGTGGGCTGACACATGGCATTGCTGCCCCTGATCACTGCCAGGAGACTGCTGCTGGGACAGGGAAACACAACAGTCTCCCCAGGCACTGCCTGCAGTATCAAGGATGGGAGATCACTTCCCCAGGCACCGCCTGCAGCAGCTGAGGATCTGATGAACCACACACAGAGGGACAGTTCCATATAGCTGTGTTTCCAAGCCCACCAAGGCTCAGAGTGAGCCCACTGCTATCTCCCACACCAGTGCTTGTTCAGTCCTACACGCCAGACACAGGTTCATAACTTCTGCCACTTAATGGAGCTCCTCGTTTTAGCACTGCTTCTTCCTCTGAACACCTCAGCACTTGGCTAGTAATCCTGTAAAATATTCAGAATATGCAGAAATTTACTTTCTTCCTCTTAAGCTTCCTCTTCTCAGTGTAATTCAAGGTCAGGAAAGAAATTAGGCACCACTGAGCTAAAAACCTGGAGGGCCCATTACAATGATCTAGTCTTACTTCCCAGGAAAACATAGGCCATAACATTTCATCAAGGGATTTCTTTATGAAAGGCTAATAACTTGATGAAGAGAAGCCTAACCTTTTATTAAGGCACCCAATCGTGATTTAAAGACACAGAGCAATGAAGAATTTACCACAGCTCTTCAACTCTTACTTGCTAAAAGTTCTGCCCCAGTGCTTCATTTTGAATGGCATCAAAGCCAACTGCAAAATCATATAGAAAAAGAAAAAAAAAGAAAAAAAAATAAACCAAACAAAAAACCCTCAAAACCTGAAGATGGAATACGTGTTCTGAAAGGGAGGGGGGAAAAAAGGGAGAAACTTTGCATTTTAGGGGAATTTCTGTTTCTAATTTGAGGAATGTATGCATAGACAGTAGTATTTGCTATTCTGAAGTAAGAATGGAATATAATCATCAATATATCATATAATGTAAGCCCACAAGACAAAACACAAAAGGAAACATTGCCACAAGTCCTGCTGAAATGCAGGCCCTGTCATCATACTTCTACATTTGCATCAAGCTCACATTCATAATAACATGATTCTTACATTTTCTTTAATTTAAAAATAGGAACCAGCTGCACATCTCAATGTTCCTTAAAATGAAAGCCAGGCCACTCAACTGCCTGGATAGAGATTATTACCTTGAAATCTCCCATCCTATGAGGAATTACAAATCAGTAGAGATGTACTGTTACAGTGTCTCCTAGGACCACTTATGCAACTCCTGACAAGTGGGAATTCGAACTGATTTGAAATTCTGTAGTCATTTTTCAAACACCAGTGTTAAAAATCAGCTGTAAGAAGCTGAGGTTACATATGTCAAGAACTGTGACTGGAGAGCACATATGCCTACATGCAGTTTAATATAATGGGGAAAACAGTCCTATAGATACAGATCTTTCTTTTTATTTTCTTTTTTTTTCCTGCTCCCTAGGAAAAAAATTATTAGTCACACAGTGCTATGGACTGCTTATGATTTACAAATCCTTGCAGGTAAGCAGGAGAATGAACACTAAACCCAAGGAGTATATCCATTTTGGAAAGCCACTAGGGAAAGGGTACCCATCTTTAAAAGATTTCCCTGAGAGATATTCCCCCGCCCTCTCACTGCTGTCATGCTTCTCAAAAAGTACTAAAAGCAAGCTTTTGCAGCCATGTCTACTTAATGGTTTAGGCATTGTTAGAAGACACATCATTTCAGGTGCCTGAGATCTGGATGACTTGGATGAACCTTCACTTGAGGGAAAAGCTCCTGAATCCAGGCAGACAGCAGTGCCTAAGCAGGGCAGTAATCTCCAGTCCCTGCTAAATTATCAGCACTTGATGAAGGGCCCCAGACAAGACCTTCCATCCAGCTGGATTAAGTACATTCCTACAGGCATCCTTCAGGGTACCAAGCAAACCTCTTGGGAAACGAATGAGCCACGCAATAGTTCCAGCTGGGGGTTTTTGTTTGTTTGTTCTGGGGATCTCTTTGCAGGCCAATACAGCAGGTTTTTTGTTACAACCTGAAAGCAAGCCTTAACATAAACAAACCCTCCCTCAGGAAGAGACCCATCTCCAAGCTCCCCATTGGGATCAAGCACTTATTTGTAATAATGGTGTCTGAAAAATGAGCACAGAAAATCAAATCTGCAGAAATTCACACTCCCAAGACAGGCTCCCCAGTCCCAACACCAGCCACAGTACACCCTCTGCCAAGGTCCTGGGACCTGTTCCACCACAGCATGTGTGATCCATCTTTATGTCATTCCTTCACATCAAATACTAGCAGCAGCAGAAAAAAATTAACTAGGCTTAATGGTCCTTTAATGTGATTAATAGGGCAGTACTCAGTGGCATCCTAAATTCACTGATGAACCAGAAAAAAAAAAGGAAGAGGAAGCTAAGTGTGATGAAAGTTCTTGAAACTTCAAGGATACAAAATATAAACATGGTGTCATCTGCTTCTGCAAGGGAAGGCAACCTGGTCAGTCTGGATTCTGTGAATTTTTTTTATAGTTCTCTTCATGATGCACAAAAATGGACTAAATGCTTAAAAACAGGTTTAGATGAGGCAGACATATTTTGTTCTTGTTTCGTCAGAACATAAATTTTGACCAAGAAGGGATTTAAATATCTAAGCTTAGGTCCTCTAACTAGCTTGATCTCATAGTTTTTAATCAAAACAATGCTGTGTATGAAGTTGAGTTAAAACACTGCCAGAGTGGAGGATTTCAGCTTAAACACTGTAAAGGAGGTATATACAAAAATTTATTTTGTATTGGCTGCTTTAGATCAGGCTCACAAAAATCATCATCATCATCCAGACAAAGCCACAAGAAGAGGATAAAGCTGTCCTGTCTGTTTCCAAGTATAAGATAGGAGTAAATTGATACCCACTTCACATGCTTTCATAAAGCTCCTATAAAAGCATGAATAGGTGCTTTGAGACGATGGAAAGCAGTTGGAACCCTGAAAGCAATCCAAAATTCTCTCTTGATTATATGTTTATCATGTGTTCGTTCTGAAAATTTTACACTAAAGAAACAGAAGTGACCCAACTGGGTTTGCTTCTTCAGTTCAGCTGTTCTATTCACCTTTTCATTTGCCTTACCAGTGCCAGTTTAAAACGTGGGTCAGGCACAACTGGCTCATAATGAAGAGATGGCATTGGGATTACATTGCATTTATTAAAATATTATTAAAGTAAGGAAAAGATTGCACTAAGAGGTGTTCTCCTAATTTTAAGCAGTGTTGCAAATTGTCCACCATCCTAGTTGCCCTCTCTAAAATAGCCTGGACAGATCCTAATTCCACTCCAGCTCCTTTTTGAACAAGATTGCAGAAACAAAAGCTTTGTGGATTTCAGCACAAAGTATCCCAACCACAGCACAGAATCCCCTCAGCAGCATTTTCCCAGATAATATTCTAGATTACTCCTGAACATCATTCAGTCAACTTCCAATTCACTCACAGCTTCCTACCTGTGAGAATTTACTCATTTCCAAAATTATGTTAATATGAATGACACCTTGGTTTATCTAGCCAGCACAGCAAAACAGCACTGTAGTATGAAGTAGGCTCAAAATATAATAAATAATTGAAAGTCAATTCCTTTTTCTGCTTCCAGCATGTTTGAAGTTCTAGTTGTGGAAGACAGAACAATGCAAACGGGGCCCCCATACAAAAACCATGGCCCACAAGAGCTGCACGGGAGAGGCACCTTCAACTCCAGAACTCCAAGAAAGATTTCTGCACTGTCGTAACAGGACAGGAAGATAATCCATTTAAATGAGATGCATTTTAGTGCCTGGCTCCCCTGACAGCCCTGGAGGTCACTGCCTAATGCTGCATGAATTATCTGTGACTTTGCAAGGAGCAATCCCTACAAGCAAGAAAACACAGCCAGAAAATTAGTGTCTCAATATCAGAGCATTTAGCACATACAAACATATATAAGGTGAAGTAGATGTGGTTCTTTTGACATGGAAGACACAAATGGGCTTTGATTGAGCTAGAACTCCATGTACCAACCTGGGATGAGTGGGTTGGAAGGGATACACCTCCTGCTAAATATCAAGGGGAGCTCCACCTTCATTCTGCTGCTCGTGCTTTCAGATCTACGTACATCTTACAGGCATAGCATGGAATTCCAGATGACCCTGCCTTACTACCCTTCACTGCATCTTGGATGTATTACCAGAAAACTAGACTTTTAAGATGTTCTGAATGACTACAAAGAGGTAATAATAGGAAATCTTCTAGATTGGCATGGAAAAGCTCTTACTGTGGAGACAACATGGACAGTGTGGGCAATACAGGTCAAATCTACTAATATATGAAAAGGAAGTCATAAATAGCCTAAGGATGGCATAAAACCAGACAGATTGCAAAAAGAAGTATTGAAAAGGTTTTTTTTTAATTAAGGGTAAGACCTTTCTTCTTGAAGTGGTAGAAAAAATGGTTTAGGAAGGGGAGATAAGGTCAGGTTACCAGATAGTGCAGTCTTCCTGTGTGACAAAATATCTGCCAAATGAAATTAGACAGCATGAATGGTAGAGATGCCAGAGAGGAGCTGGTTACAGTAATTAAGGTGCTGAGCTCAGCACCAACTGCCTACAAAACAGTACAGATGGCTCAACCAAGACATCTGACCAGGGTACAGCTGCAACCCACACAGCTAACAAAATATTCAGCTACTCAGTCAGCACTGAATTCTCCTCTGGCATACTGTCCCTGCCCCTCCCCAAGCTCTAGAAGATCCTGCAGAGACAAATGGAGGGCAGAGCATGAGAAATGAGAATGAGTGAGTTGGGGATCAGAGGATGTAAAGGTAGAGACTATCACCAGAAGAGATTGAAAGTAATGAGATTTGTTTATCTCAGAAAAGAGGCAGGTAGGAAGGCACTCAGTAAGATAAAATACCAAATACTCTAGAGAAGAAATATCTGACATTTTTCTCTAACGCTGCATAACACAAGAATAAAGGAACATTCAATTAAATGAAGACCTCATGCATTCAAAGCCGATCAAATGAAATTCTCTTTCACATAATGTGTAATTGGACAGTGGAAGATAACACCACAGGAAGCACTGAGGTCAAGAACTGTGCAGGATTCAAAGAAGGATTGGATGGCTATATGGATCACAGGAATATCCAGTCAGAACAATTATGCTAAACTTTGGAAAAAGTAAAAAAGACAGGCTTTCAGAATTTAAGCCAGTACCTGACTACAGGAGAATTAAAATTAGGTTTCTATAAGGGTAGATTATTTCACATCTTTCTCGGAGGTCCTTCTGTCTTCTTTGCAAGAAGTTGATGCTGTTCTCTTTAGGCCAGAACGTCAGTCTGCATGAACTACACAATTTCTATTTTCCCACTTCCGCATAAGCTTTAGAGGCACTGAATAGCTTTGTGTAGCTGCAATAATGCCAGAAAACTCAAACCCTCCTTTTTTCACTAGCGATACAGCCATGGCACCACCTGCAGTTAATCAGCACAAGGTTTTAGCTCAATCCCTTTATCATAGTGTGGCTACAGCTGTGGAGCTGCAGCCTTGTAGACATTGAGCGACAGCATTCCCTACCCCCCTCACCTCGCCCCAGAGGCAAGCTCAGTCTTGTCAGCTCCTTTTCACTGTCTTGCATTCTCTCCTACAGAAGAGGCAAAACTTGATCAGGACCTAAGCTTAATCCAGTAGCAAGCTCTCTGTTGTGAGGCTTGTGCAAATGAACTTCCAATTTCCTGACAAAATACCCCGAATACTGTCTTCTCTGGCCGCGGTGCTAAACGGAAGGAACCCAGGCTTCCTGTCAATGTCCATGCAGTTAATCTGTATGCTCATATCTACCAGCTTCAGGACCTCAGGGCTAAGCAGGATATACAGGCTCCATCCAGTGGCAGTGGCAGCAGTTCTCTATTTGCACCACAGCATGTGTCAGTAAATTTACTTCAAGTGCCTCTCTAATGCCTGCCCAACCATGCACTATTTTTCTATCCTAGACAGGGATAGGCACCTGAAACCTATTTAATTGAAGTTTTAGTGCTTACATCCCCTTTTGCAGGTATAATGGCTTCCAGTTTTTCCCTCCTTCCCTAGCCTGGTAAACTACCTGTTGACCTCAAATTCAGACTGTTGCTGTCACAACTTTTCGCAAGTAGCAGCCCAACAATCTCACTCTTAACTAGACCTGAAAGAAGACAGGGCAATATTTACTTTCCTCCTGCCCTTTTCTCCTCTTTGAATGTGGTTTGGGGGAACCCACGTTCAGTATGGCTTATGTGCAAAGGTTCATTCTATTAGCAGGAAGATAGGTACAGCTTAGGAACCTGCACAAACAGAATCCAAACAAAAACAAACCCTGAAACCCCGGGGAGGGATTCCTCCCTTAAATGATTTTCCTACTTTTATCTGTGTCTTTATTTGTCCTCCTGCTTGTTCTACAGGACACTTCCATGTACTGTAATTGTGCATCATTTGCATGACTGAGTTTTGTGTTCCTGAAGCTGTATTTCACCATAGCCAACTCAATGGAGTCAGAAGGTAACTGTCCTTTTCTTGTGCAGCAGTTTGTGAAGTTTCTGCTCTCTGCTCAGTACCACTTCCTTAATTTTTATAATCTTGTATTACTACAAGTATTTTCTGGTATCTGTACTGATCATTACTGTAATTTTAAAATCTCTTTAAGGTCTCTTTGACCCCTCAGAATGCGCCTGTTAACTTTGCCTCAGAATTGAAATCACTGAAACCATTAAGAGTTTAGTTGCTTTATAATGCACCTTTCTCCAAACATAACCTTCCTGAGACAGTGACCCATGCTCCATGCAGTAGTCTGGGGCCTAATAACCATCTTCCAGAGAACTGTATTGCCTCTTTGGTGGTGCATTATAGCTCACTGTTCCATTGGTCTAGTGTCTTGTTTGCCTTTTTTATTGCAGCTGTGCACTGAAGTGACGTTTCCTATGTGCTTTTTTTCCACAGTAACCCCTTTCTCTCTCTGATCAGTGTGTTGAATGTAACACCCATTCCCTACATTTGCTCTTTGTTCCTAGACTAATTACTTTTCATTTTCTACACCAAGCAGCATTTGCCATCTGCTGGCTCATCAACTAAATGATCCAAATCCCTTTTGAATCCGCTTGCATTGTTCCTTATCACTTTGTGCTTCCAGTTTTACCATCCAACCAGTGGAGATTTCATGTACACAGTGCTCAGCTGAGGCACAGTAACAGAAATGGGAAAGTACAGGATCTTCTCAGACCTAGGGCAGAGCATCCTGCCTGGATTTGCCACTTGCTGCATTCATATAGAAAAGAAGGGTTTGCTTTGGCAAAAAATTAGGCTCACATATGTTTCAGCCTGCTTGAGATGAAGGATGGGTTTAAGCCCAAGCCCTGTGCCAGAGGACAGTGCAACAGTCTCTTACACCAAGGATCCCAAGATGGCATGCAGCTTTCAGAGACCTCATCTGGTGTGCCCACACCAAGATACAGCACGTATTCCACTGCCCACCTCACAGCTCCCATAATGTGTCCTGGAAGAACTGGCACATTCCACATCTCCTCACACCATGTCCTGTTTGCGTGCTCATGGGTGTCTGCACACGTGTGCACATGGGGAAAAGGGAAAAGGAAAGATGAACCTGGAAAGAAGATTGCACTCATATAGAAACCAGCACCGTTATAGCCCTACAGGCAAAAGCATCAATTTCCTCTCAGCCCAACAGGGCAATTTCTGAAAATCCAGCACGAAGACCTAATTGTGGGTGACCCAATTGTGGCCTCATGGTACCTGGAGGGAGAACACAAAAAGATAGACAGAGACTACCTGCAAGGGCATGTAGTGACAGAACAAGGGGGAATGGCTTCAAACTGAAAGAGAGTAGGTTTAGATCAGATACTAGGAATAAATTCTTTATTGTGGGAGTGGTGAGGCATGGGGACAGGTTGTCCAGGGAAGCTGTAGATGTCCCATCCCTGGAAGTGCTCAAGACCAGTTAGATGAGGGGCTGAGCAACTTGGTCTAGTGGAAGATGTTCCTGCCCATGGCAAGAGGGTTGGCACCAGATGATCTTTAAGGTCCTTCCAACCCAGGCCATTCTATGACGATTTTATGAACTTGTTCTGAAATCCCTCAGGAAACGTCCAGTGTGTGTGGAAGGCCAGATGTATGTGTAAGAATCAGGGGTCAGCTGGGGACACACACTTTTTTCCAGGCTCTGAGAACCAGAATAGTGTGGGCTAAGCACCGATGCTTTTAAAACAGGGTTTATGAGCGGGCTTATGCTGTGCTGAAGCATGTGCCACATGGCATTCTCTTGGAAACTCTTTTCTGTCTCAGCAATAGGAAGCCTGACTTGCTGGTCTATTGCCTTTGCCTTTGCCTTATTTTGTTTGTCATTTAAGAAACAAAATGTCTCGGATCACCCAGCGTGAGCAATCTTCAGAATGATTTTTTTTTGGTCTTCCCTTGAAAGCATTGCACATACTTGATGCATTAGTAGTTGCCTATCCAAGATACATTCACATAAGAATGCACACAACCTATGCATTGCTTGCAAATTTTCTAATAATTTATTTATGTGGAAAATGACCACAGAATGGTTTGTTCAGGTTAACATTTTGCAGCTGTTTTAGGGTCCACATGTAAAATGATTTATTTTTTCTTTACAGTTCATTGATTTTCTGAATCTCAAGTTCAGAAAGACCGAGCTTGATTTCAAACCTTTGCTGCTCCCATTTATAGTGTTTTTACATGGTGATTTGAGTTAGGACTGCAAAACATAGATAAATCTTTAATAAGCTGTGAACGTCACAGGAAATAATTTGTGCTATGCCTTTCTTGGGCAGGCAGTCAGCATAACCAGCCAAACTAACTTGTCCATGGCCTGTGATTGGAGGCACTACTTTTTATCCCCGATTTTTCATGTTTAAAATCAGCTGGAGTTCTGGATGCTCAACATTTTTGAAAAACCATTTTTAACTCTAAATGAGCATGGAAAAATTAGCATTTACTCCTTTCTACACTCACATCCTCTGTTCTGCCACCATAGTGCAGTAGGAAAAAGGAGTTTTGCTAATTCATGGCATTCTTTATTAATACATAAATCAGAGGACAGTCATGACTGGAAAGATTTTTCATAGTCTTCCTTTTAGTCTTAGGTCTCTAATAAAAGAATGAAGCTCCAAGCTAACTTTCACTTAGTTCTAGGCCTGAAGTTAGCAGTCTGGGAGAACAGCGACAGCCAATATTCAACATTTTTAAACAGCAAAACTGCTACAAGATGGTTTAGACCCGTTCCTGTACCTCACAGCTGCATGGTTTGTGCAACACACAGCCTCACAGAACTGCCTGGCATTCAGGAGTGTCACTGGACCATGCATCTCTAGTATTATTCAATCCACTGGAACTCCTCAAAACCTTCTCTATCATAACATTTAGACTTCATCTAGTACCTCAGTCTGGGTTTGCCTTCTGACAAATTTGTGTACAATGAAAGTAGGACAGGAATCTTGCAAGAAGGGAAGGATTCCAGTGTTCCCTCAACGACAGTATGATTTGCTCTATATCATAATATAAAGCAACTGAAGTTCTCTCCAAAAATGCTGCAGTCTTCTGTCTACATGCACCCCAATCAAACAAAAAACCCCCAAACCTGTATTGACCAGCCTCCTCCTCCAGGTCACAGACATCCTCCAGATATCTTCATACCTCCAGCCTCAGCACAGATTTTTTTCTTTTCTACTGCTTTCTACTACTAGCATGGTCATAACACTCACACCATTTCATCCTTGCTGACATGCTATCCTCTTTTTTCTCGTTTCAGTATCCACATTCTACTTGTTTATCCCTTCCTTTAGTGTTGTGGCAATTCTGGCTCTCTCAGGGACTCCACACTGGGCTGAGAGCCAGCATAGGCCAGATCCATTCAAGAGGCTGTTTTCTCAGGAGCTGTCAGTTTCCTCAGAACAGCCAAAGGATAAAGTGTTAAGAAGACTGTGATGCATGGCAGAGAAGTGAGAAGAATATGAAAGACTGGCTTTTGTGAGTAACATTCATCTTAGCTAATATCAAACATTCCAAAGCACAGACATTTACATATGAGCTAGTCACCCTAGAGTCTGTATAGTCAGCTACATTCAAGGCTTGCTCAGCTGTGGGTATCTAAATTAGGAGAAATTAATTCAATCCTGCACTTCTGGTTCAAATTGCATCTTCTGTATCAGCATTCACTAAATCCACTACATCCACTTCACTGATGCCAATAGTATTTTTCAATCCTTACATTAGAGATACCACAAGACATAACATGAAAAGGTATGCCAGAGTACAGCTCTGTCTTCTGATGTACCTCAGGATCCTTTCTGCCTGTTAACTGCATGTTGCAATAGAATCTGTAATTTGGTATTCACTGTTATTCAGGAACCCTGAGAGACAGAACAAATACACTGACTAATTTCTACCATGGAGAAGCTGAGCTCTCCTATGGCTTTAGAGAGAAAAAACCCCAGCAATAATTCCTTGCCCTCTGTGCAGAGATAAGAAGAGAATATGTAAGCCTGTTTGAATGTTGTCAATGGCATCCATTAAATCTCTGATCACAATACCAACAAAAAAAAAAATCTTTGAAAATCTTGGCGGGAAGTAAAACACAGGGACTTCCATATAACTGATATCCCAAACGATTCTCAGGAGAAGGAAAACAGTGGCTCCAAGCAGAAAAAGGGGAAAGAACTGGAGGTAACTGGCCTCATAAGAGAAAAATCCTACCCCCTCCTTAACACAGACTACCTAGAGTTCACAGCAGAAAACATTTCAGAGAGGAAGAACTCTCCTCCTATGCAACTTGTAAACAGGTCAGCAAGGGGCCTTGCAAAGTCCTGCAGTCAGCAGGGAGTCCATCTGCTGGGTCACTGTCAGGAGAGATCCATGTCTCTGAATATGGAGAAACAGGGCAGTTAGGTGAGAGACACAGCTTTAGGCTTCTTTATATTATTGTGGTCCAATATGCCAAGAAGTTTTCGGCTTTTTTATACTATTGTGGTCCAATATGCCTACCCAGGCTTTTGTTGTTGGTTTGAGGTTTCTTCCAGCTCCCTAACAGTGACTTTGTTGTTGTGTTGTAGCAAGCAACTGCTTTAGGCAGAACCCTGTATGAATGCCTGCGTCCAACAATGCTCTAAGCTCAGCTGGGAACAATCAAGAAACTGTAAGAACTGCAGCAAACAAAATCAAGGACTCCATTTCAACTTCTCTTTGAAACAGAGAGGCAAAACTTGTAATCATTGAGTATTAGCCTAAAAGACCATGAAAATAAAAGGTCAATTGAATAAAGGCACACATTTTATCTATACATGCATAGTATACTCTTACTTAATATCTTTGAGTACTGAGCCACAGTTTCAGAGTCATTAAAAATGGGGCTGCAGGTGGCAATCCAATCATGTATATTTGCTCTTCACACAAGCAATTTTACATGGAGGGAACTGCTGAAATGGAGATACCAGAGCACTATTAAGATGATGTAGAAATCTTTGCAGATGTGCAATTTTCATCTAAAATAAATTCTACTGCAGTGTCCTAAACTGCTTCAGCATAAAATTTTCCAAAATAAAACTTATTTTTATGTATTCTTCCCAGTTGCAAAGGCAGATGCAGCCCTGACATATGACTGGGGGAGGATTCTTCACCATTCAGCTGTGTCCACAGGATCTGCACCACAAAAGAGTGTTGCACTCACCAATGGTAATGAGCAAGAGGAAGACAGAACCAAGAGATCTTTAGACTCTTAAGTAAATCAGCACTTTGCGCAAAATAGGCCTGATGCATTGCCCCATTCTGGACACTAGTGCACCTCTCCAAAATGACTACTGGAGGGTAAAGTAGGTTCATAAAATAAAGCCAGGAGAACAGGCTGATGTGCCAGCATATTTTAATCTTCTTAGCTGGTCAGTTTGAAGACACAAGACAAATATCTGTTGGTGACACCTTTCCCTTCAACCACTGGTCCTGTGATCTGCAGTAGTAACACAATAACCATATTGCTCCATCATTAGCAAAATGCCTGAAGCTAACTGTTGGCTGTGATTCTTTCCAACAGTCTTTCCAGGTTTGTTTGTTTTTCATAATTGCTTTGCTTCCCACCATTTTTTACGTAGGTTTTCATTCCTGCCTTGAGAATGCCTTCTGTGCAAAGAGCATCACAGCCACTTCCCCTAATGCCAGGCCCAAATATAGACTGCTGCTCTCTGCAAGTTTTGATTTTATATTATTTCATCCTTAGTTACATGCTGAGAAAAATTTTTAAAAAGGAGGGGGGGGCAACAGATTGTCTGCAAGTGTAGATTATCATGCAGAGGTTTGGCGGGTTTTTGTTGTTTGGGGTTTTTTTTTGGGTTTTTTTTTCTGTGATGTTTAAAATCATACTAGAGAAAGAGGGATTTCTATTCCTGGCTAGAAATCTTCCTTAGGTTCTTTCACTCTTGAAAGAGCAAAAGCAGCTCTGCTTAGTAGAACTAATTCATCATAATTGTAAATGAACATATATTCCACTTCAAAATATCTGACTGCATTGTGGTTTAGGAGCTAACAAAAATAAGCATCATGATTAAAAGGTAGGTATAGGCAACGACGTGTAATATATTAATGCTACAATCAAACGCTGCAGATGAGATTTTGCAACTGCAGTTTCACTGGTTACCATGAAACAATAGTGCTCGGTCAGGAAACTACTGCAATAATCCTGCAGCTTTTACATGTCAATATTTAGGGCATTACTACAGCAGGCTGTGTTACTACAGCATTGCAGGAGTTGTGAAACGTGCCTCTGTCGTTCATAATCCCCTCGGCCCTGCGAGAGACGCGCGAAGCCAGACACGAGCATGTTTGCCGTCCCTCTGGCGCTGCGGGCGGCTCCAGAGGGCGGGAGGACCGCAGGGATGCAGCGCGGCTCTCCGGAGCGGCCCCTCTCCGGGCGGAGGGGCGCGGGCGGGGCGGGTGTGCCCGCAATGCAGCACCGCCTCGCCGGGAGCCGCCCCGGCGCCACGGGCAGCCGCGTCCCTCCGCCCGCTGCCGCCCGCGACGGGACTGCCCGGTGCCATCCCGGGCTGCGCCGGCCATGCCGATCCCTGATCCCGGCGGGCTGCTGCAGGTGTAACGCGTGTTTGCGCGGAGAACGGCACCACGCTGACCGCCACAGCCTGAGCCACTCGCGGGCAGCCGTGCTGGGCGTGCTGGGGATAAGACACCTCTGTACTGAAACAGCCTCCTGTGGCTTGGGCGGAGACATACACCTGAATGAATTACAAGGCGGAACCTGTTGGTATGAAAGGCTCCAGTGACGGAGATGAAGACAGTCCCCTATTCTCACCCGTGTGCTGCCTGAATCAAAATCACCTCTGAATTTGCTGCTGAGAACTGAACCTGAGTTGAACCCACCCAGGGTGAATTTGACACAGGTGATCCTTCCAAGAGCTCCTGAACTAGGAGAATGTAAGAGTGAGAAGTGAGGACCTTTCTACCATATGACAAAGAAAAAGTCCACTGCAACTATTGTCAATTTATTATTTGTCTGTCATGACTACTGCTTACAGCAGCTGCAGGCCGGCGACTGCCATGGTAAAGTGGTGAGCAATTGGTTGTCAGTTTCACCTTATGGACCCTCTCTGGAAATGGATGAAGGTGGCAAAGACACCTTCTACTATACAAACAGCTTGGCTCTGGTAGAGCCAAGCAATTGGAAGTGCTCTGCCCTTTAAACATAACTACCCGTAGACCAGCAAAACAGCAAGCAATGGCATAGCCCAAGTTTTCTTCTTCCTCTGTGGAATATCAGAAGATTGGCACTTTGTTGGCCCTTGTGTTGGTGTGTATTTGATAGCCCAACATCGCCCTGGGAAGCACATGAGACTAGAAAGAATACACATAAATATCAGCATGGGGAAGGATCTTCCATCAGTGGCTTTATGTGCCCTTTCTGACAATATGAGACCCAGAGATGTCACAACAGAAGCCTTCAGAGGCCATAGCAGCCATAGTCACTGCTTGGTCACCTCTCCTGTATTAGGCTGCAAGCAGCATGACCCTGAGCCTCTCAAGTTTCACCTGGAAATGCCTTTGTGCTGAAGTTACTGAAATTACATCAGACATACTTTTTGTAAGTTGCAGCAGATTTTGACTCAGAAAGTGAGATTTATAGGTAATGGCTGCTATAATATTTCATTGAGATGCCCCAGCTAAAACTTCAGTCCCACTGGACATCTAGTGCCTCTCTCCCCATCCTCAGATTTGATTCCAAACTCAATGAAGACAGCAAGAATGCTTTTACTGAAGTCAGCAGGCTTGAACCAGGCTTCACCCTGTAAATATTTACCAATGACTAAGCAATAAACCCGGTTCCTAATCTGGCTACTATAACCTAAGATGTTTCTCTGTCAGTTCCGGAGCTCACTGGTGAAGATGAGTTACAGAGTGAGGGCATTAAAAGACAGAAGATAACTTACTGCTGTTATTTTTTGGCCCTTTTCCTAGACTTTCCTATTTTTATCCTCTTTTTAACATTAATCCTGTTTTCTGTTTCTTCCTAAGCTAATATTGGCCTATTTTAACTAACTGTATCTGTTCTTTGCTGAAAGTATAGAATAGCTATTTCAGGTTTTTTCACTGGTAACTCTTACCCCAGCTATATTTCACAAAACAAAATAGCTGTCCCCACATGCCTCTCTAAATAATTGTTGGTTCCTCTTATAATTTGCTTCTATGTCAGTTTCTATTTAAAAATAAAATACAATCATTGACTAACCATTTTAAAGCTGTTCTTGCTAACTTAAATTAATCCCTATTCCACTTGTCTTTCTGCCTTTCTGCTCCACAACTGCCCCCTAGAGAAATAGCTCTGAAAGAAAAAAAAATAATGCATATATCCAGTCATGAAATACTTTTAACAGTCAGTTTACTCCAGACTGGCAAGGACTGGGATTGGTAGAATCATTTCCTGGCAAAACTGGAAAATGCTGGCCCAGAGAAATGGATATAGTCTAGATAGCATATTTTCTAAACAGTATTTTTCAGAACTTTTTTTTTTTTTCAGGTAATATAACTGCTGATAAAAATTAGACTGAAAGCAGCCAGCCACAATGTCTCCAAAATTTGACTTAAATCTGGTCAAAACTCTAGTTAGCGCTTCCCTCTGGCAGGAAACATCCACACTGTGAAGACAAGTTTCATTAAAATACTGAGTGAAAATCAAATATTTGGGTGTTTCTCATGAAGGTGCTGAGTTGTGCTATAAATATTTCTCAAAGTGAAATGCAGCAACCACTGGCTAAAATAGCTGGTGCTCAGTTGATAGACACAGACCTGAACTCGACTTTCCCTTATCCTACATGGATGTCTTGAGTAGTATGTAACTAGACATGGGTGAAAGGCTCGACATTCATTAAGTTTTTGATGTTATCACGCAAAGTAGAGAAAAAAATATATGAAATTGTAATGGTTTTCACAGAACAAGACAAATGGGGCAATGCAGATGGAGAAAAGAAGGTTCCACGTAAGCCCTTGTCCTACAGCCGCAGACAACTTCATCCCTAGAACTAAATCCATATGGTTCTGAGTCCATCTGACTGATGTGGTTAGAACCAAACTGGAGTTTTGCCTGGTATCAGTGGGGACTCCTAGCAGATCTGTTTATGTGGACATAGTTGTAGGACTGGGGCTATTTGCTATTTATGTAACAAATTGCATATAACAGAATTAGAATAAGTCAATGGTAATTTTAATGTAAATTACATAAAGTAGCACAATTAGTAAGATTGGTGTTTCCTAGTATTTCTGTCTTATTTCCCCTACATTTCCATACCACTATTACACCTGCTTTCCTATACATGAATGTCCACATACCCTATGTTTCCCCCTACAATTGGCCCTCCCTTCCTCTCAGGCTCCTCATGGATACACTTCAGAGTATCCCAGTGTACTGAAAGGAGGTTGTAGCCAGGTGGGGATTCATTCTCTTCTCCCAGGCAACTACCAACAGGACAAGCTGTGCCAGGGTAGGGCCGGGTTGCACATCAGGGGGAATGTCTTAATGGAAAGAGTTGTGAAATACTGGAATGGGATGCCCAGAGAGGCGGTGGACTCACCATCCCTGAAGTGTTCAAGAAATAACTCGATGTGGCACATAGTGCTATGGATTAGTTGACAAGGTGATAACTGGCTAAAGGTTGGACTTGACAATCTTGGAAAGTCATTGCCAACCTAAACGATTCTGTGATTCTGTTAAAAAATGCAGAATCACATGGGAGGAGCCAGTGGGTGTTACTCCTGTATCCAGCACGCGAGAGGAACAAGCGGATCTTTCTTCTGCGGAAGAAATCCCTTCTAGAGTGAGAGTGGCGGGGCCTGAACCTGGCTCAGCTCCAGTTCATCCACAAGGACCCAGCCTGGTCAGGGACAGGGCTGGGCGGTGACCTCGGTCCTGGCTCCGCGCCAGAAGGTGGACCCAGAAGGGGCAAGCACCGCCACAACCCCACTCGGGCCTACCCGGCCCGCTTCCTGGCCGCAGGAGCTCCGGGCGGTGCTGGGCACGGCCATCCCCGGTGCTGGTCTCCGCCCCGTCCCGGAACCAAATCCCGGCCCGCCCGTGCTTGCGGCGCGCCGGTCGGGCCGCCAGGGGGCACCGCCGCCCCGCGCTCCTGGAGAGGCGCGCGAGCTCTCGCGCCGCGCCCCGCCCCTCACCGCCGTCACG